>OX454265.1:40518186-40861782 GCA_949715065.1 Periphyllus acericola | reverse complement strand
TTTTTTGGACGACGTTAATAAATATGACTGTAGACAGAATTTACAGAAATCGGTTTCTCAGTGGTCAGTGATATTTTATAAAAGTGTTACCTCATCCGTGTTACGGCTTAGGTTAGTAAACTCTTATCTAGTCGAATGGGTAGTTTTTCATGGCATGTCTTCTCGCATGCCTTTTATACAAATCTTCGTCTTCGGAATCGTAAATTTTTTCAACGAAAACGCCTCATCAAAAAATCTGTGAAAATTATAATTTTATCTTTTAATTACGGATCCATCAGATAAGGCTTATCGTTTATAATGTACAACGATTGCAATATTTCAAAACGTGCAACAATCTTTTTTTGGCGATTGCCAATAAATCATTCGGTTTAGAATCAATACACATTTGAGGTTTTGAGTCCAATCAACAAATGGATAGATAAACATTATTATATCAATGCTATAACCTAGCGATTTACTCATCATTCTTTCTATTACTTTTTATAAAAATCGTCTGCGTTAAATATCTGTTCTTACATAATTGTGTTATCGTATTACTTGAATTAAAAATCTAGTGCGCGTTGTAATAATATGTGTATACTAATGGTATTATTGTTGATTGAGCAATGAGGATTGAGTAATTATGATTTATTGTTTTTAAGTTATAACTCAAGTGTGGGCATGTATAAGTCGACGATTTGAACGGAAAAAATAATTGGTGTATCGCAATGTTTTATCGCATACGTCTTAGTCAAGAAACAAGTAATCAATAGAATATAAAAAAAAGTTGATGTACACATATATACATATATAAAACAGTATAATTAGGCATGAGTCACACATAGTCCGATATCGTTTTAGTTTATCGTTAACAATATTATAAATACACATTATTTAAATAACTATATTACATAGATTCCTTTTAAATAATACCAGTGTAACTATTAACGCAATAATAATAGTAATGCATAATCACCGGACGTTTAAAAAGACATATCTTGTTATTACATTCAAATTCAATCAACGTGAACATAATAATATATTACTATAATACCGCGAAAAAAACACACAAAGACATGACATTACCTTATACCGTCACGTCATTTTAAATAAATATTGACAATAGTTTTTTTTTTCACTTCTCGAGCAATCTTCACATTTCACGAATTATCATGTTATTATTACTATTAAACTGAAAACCTAGAGGTAATAGTTTTCCGCACGCATACAAAAAATAGCATTTACTTTGCATGAATCCGTTGAAGCGTTTTGTGAATTTATCGCTGTCAGAAAAGATCTTTTATCGTAAATATCACATGTATGTTATTCCGGTCTCTCTCTCTCGGAGTATAATTTATACATCATACCTATCATATGGTTCGTTAAGCTACGGATCATAGATTTCTTACAAACATGACGTGTACATCCGGGTCCGATCCAGACCAATATTACGGAGGGGGGTGATTTTGAAAATTCAAAGGGGAAACATTTAAGATAAATCGTTCTCCGAGTTCTACTACGGTTAGAAATGTATTTTTAATATTTCAATCCATTATAAATGTAATTGATTTGAAATATATTTATATATGTATTGAGTCGAGGCTGGAATGTCTGAAAACCCTCGAATTCTAATGTTAATTTTTTCGATCACATGTTTTGTCAAATCATTGCTTAGAGACACCAATTATTCACAAACGTCGGACACGTCACTATTCTCCAACACGTGAAATAGGTAAGATCGATTAATATCGCAATACGCCTATATCTGCCGTTTTGTTTACATACACTGTTGTGGATTTTATTTAAACATTTAAGAAATTACAAACGAGTGAACGGAATTCGAGGAAGTAAAGAAATAAAAAAATTACTAGGAGGGAAACTATGTGAGCCGGTAGCAAGCATATAGCTAGTACAAATTTTCAACGTCGCTAAAAGTTACAACGCAAATAACAACCTATAATAATATATGTTATTACTACGCTCGTACGCATTTAGAATGTTTTTGCCTATTCAAAACTCCTTGAAAACGGTTGATATCCAATCGCTAGGCAATATATTGCGAACGCTTAATATACAAGTCAGTGTAAGTATAAAAATAAATAACGATAATAGGAAAATACATTATTTATTTCCCCGGAAACCTTCTTTTAATGATTAATATTATAATACATTAATTTAGTCCGAAATTTAATTACGAAATAAAATCCATACGTGTTATACATTAAATCTTTTACGCATTTTCTGATGATGCACATGTTGTATCTTACAACAATAATATATTATACTTGTGTATGCATGTCATTGTGATGTTTCAATCGTTGCCATTTCTTTTTTCATCTACATTATATTTATATATTCTACGTGCTGTGTATATATGTTGTCCAATTAAAATGAATTCTACTTAATTTACATTATGTTGCTCGTTAAGCAAACACGTACATTTGAACGATCTCTATTCCTTTGTATTTATACATTTATTCAAACGTTGTGTTCATGTATTTCCATAAATACGCCACTTCTGTTTATTATCATTTTCTTTAAAAGCGATCGGCGCACGAGCACGACTAATTTAATATATTGGTCTCTCGTGGCTAAAAATAATACCAATTTATTCATGTAAGTACGATTAAAACGTGTCATTCCGAGTTCATGTGTTCGGAATCGTTCGTTCGAGCTAGGGTAACGGACATTTTTAATGAACTCGGCGTTATTTTTAATTGGCATTCGAAATCATGAGCGTGTATAGAACACACACAACTATATAGGTAAGTAAATACGCAGTTACCGTGTTAAAAATCAATATTATCAACCAAAGATTTCGAACGCATTCAAAAATTGTGTTTAATCACCGAGAAAATAAGTATCGATAAAAAGCGTATTTCTATTAAAATACCGGTAGATGAGTATATTGAAAGCGTTTTATAGTTTTTACCGTACTATATATATATATATATACATCCGTACGTAAATCCGCGAACTTGTGCACATAATTGTGTTTAATTGACGTAAACCATTATGTGTAGTCATCTCTCCCAATAGGTTTTACATATCGAACCGACACTTGGCGCAAAAACGTATTGTGCGTGAATAATAATTATATACTTTGTGCTAATGATTTCGGTTCATTGTTTGAGGCACGATAGTCAAACGGTATTTATTTTTTTATTTTTTTTTATATTTAATTATAAATACAAACTGTCCGACTACGTATAGATGCACGATAATGAATGGACATAATTGATTAATCTGTATATGCTCTTTATAAGCAATAAGTAATTTACAAAAAAATAAATATATCATAGCCTATTGGATAGCTCATAAAGTGCCGAGTACACACTTCGAAAACAATATATTAAAATAATGGTCGATAATGGCCATAGGTATTAAGTGCAAAATTATTTAGTTTTTTATTTCAGTCTATAAAATAAATTCAAATTTGCATTTGTTACTATTAGTTTTACTATTACCTGTTAATCATTTTATTTATTTCCGTATTTCAAATACGCTTGTTCCTTGCCACTATAAACAACTTTCATAATTAGGTAACGTATGACTTTATAATGTCTATAAGACATCAATTAAATTGTATTAAAAAAATCAACAACCGATCATGTCACAAAATATTGATTTTTACAAAAATAATAATTTCACTAGTTACAAATGTTAAATTATTTGATTTTTTTAAAAGAAAAATTGACCATCTGAGTAGTTGAATAGTGATTCTTGTATGTGTATAATTTATATTCATATCGTTTAACTTCTTAGGAAATAAATTTTGATCCGGATAAAACTATTTGTAAAACACTTGTTATAAATTACACTTCCACGAACCACAGGTGCATAGTTAAAACGATCAAATTATAAATAATAACCATAATATCTTGTATGTAAATCCTAACTGGTTTTCGCTGTGACCAATTACTACTTTTTTGCGGTTATCTGAAGAAATATTTATTTTTTCCCTACCGGCGTGACGTCTTCATCTCAAACTACCTACTCGTACTCTCATATTGAATACACCCAGTTTTATAGTGATCTGTATCAAAGCATTAAGATTAAAATATAGGAATGTTCTCGTCTTAGCAACTCAATTCTTATCCAACCAGGAAATTATTCCTCAGTGTTGTTTAATGGCATTTTCATATATCACCCATTTTTTTTTTTTTGATTTTGCTACTTTAAAACATTGATTTTGTAACAACAAATACAATCATATTGACTCATTTGTCAACGTCTCGAAGACCTTCATAAGCCGAATAAAACAAATACTTATTGAAATGGACAGGTACAACTAAACTGTAACTCAGATTAATTAAATATGAGACCCTACAATAGCAAAAAGGACAAGATAATTATTCAATGCAGCATTCTACAGAGATAATATGATACTTTATAATAAAATTAACAGATCTAATGAACTAGGCATTTTTAATTACCTTAGGAATTTCTCGAAGAATGATCCTTAATTATTATTTAGGTCGAATGTAATAATCGACTGAATTAGTTACATTTAAAGGCATCGTTAATCATTTTTCGCACATGAACCTAATGGTAAATGATAATAAAGCGAATTTATATATTTTTAAAACGAAATGATTGACTCGACCAATTAATTTAAATATGGCAATAGAGGAATGATAAGATATACGCAATTGTTTAATGTAACTATTAAAATAAATATCTCCGAGATGATTGGAATTTTTCTTTCATTATTTTTTATTTAGTTGATATACTTTCAATATGAAATCGAAGATTATGCGTCTGCGAACAATTGCCGTTCACAATATATTTTAAAAATCTGTTTACAGGATCATTTGACTTAGTCCCTTTTTCCCTATTACTATGTTACGATTTGTAAGATCTTAGCATACCTATATTTTTAAGTATAATAAGGAGTGAACCCCAAGAATTTACACGCATAAAATATTTGCTCTAGAACGGTTTTAGAATTCCGTAAAACTATATGTTCGGATTAAAAACAAGCACGGCGACGCGTGTTTATTTTTAATAATTTTATATCATGATCTAATATCATGATCGCTATTTAAACTGTAGTTTTTATTTCATTAAATTTTTAATCTGGTGTATTATAATATTTAATTTGCACTGCGCAATACCACTCTTATTTGTATTTGACTTTTTCGCAATATATTGGCACGAGCTGTGTATTTGCGTGAAACGAATAATTCAATCAAATCGTATCAGACATTTTCCTGTTCGTTTTGCTCACACAACATAATTTTCATTTTGGTTAATGTACGATAAAACGTATTATTTTATAAAAATGTTAATTTCGTGTCAATTCAAATAATCAATTGTGCCATCTAGGCTATGCGATTGAATGTAATTGTGAAAATGAGTGAAGTCCACATGCATCGGCGTTACCTGCAATTTGACTTGGACCCAGGTGCTTGTGGCAATACAATTGACAGGTGTACAATGATTTTGAACGATTTTTATTAAAATAATAATATTTTATTACTTCAGATACGTTCATACTGTCCACATGCAGCAGTGCGCCGACGTAATAATAACTTTCTGCCTGATTAAGAGCTATAATGTACCGTTGGTCTGCACTTTGACCCCGGAAAGCTTAATTTGCCTACCGTACCGGTCACCAGACGACATCGGTCGAAATACTCGTATATTATGACAGTGGTGTACTGATGCCCGCACAGTCGGGAACACGTCGAATCGTGTCCGGGGTGTTATACCGTGGCGCGTAACTGTATCCACGTGCCCAACGTCGAGAATGCACGAGCGCCACGCGTAAGTAAATCCTCCGCGGGACCCATGATTCGTTCAATGTGAATCTTCCGTGCAATTACAGCGATTAATAGTACACACCAACAGTGCGTAATCGTATTCGTTGATTGCGCGTAAACACTGATTTTTTTCCATTCGTTTGCTGGAAACGTATTGCCCTTAGCATCGGGTCCGAGTCGTAGCTGTAATTACAACGCGGCGTGTTAAACCTCATGCGAGATCGTTTCGAACAGCATATTATGTACACAATAAACACTCAGCAGTACCCATGTACACGGTGGTTCGGTATATTCAAATATCTCACAAATACGTTTGTTCTCTGTTTCGTTTTATGGAGGTCGTAGAATAAACAAAGTTTAAAAATACGATATTCAGGATAAGGCTAAACTAATAAGTAATAACTAGGGCCCGGAAGTTAATGCATTTGCATGTTCTTACTGAATGGACTAAAAAATTGCTAGATCAGCTACAAATTTGAATTATACTTGTACAAATCCAAATACAAAATTTTATTTTGCATATAATTGCATATTTTGGGTTTTTTTATGTATTTGCATATTTTACAATTTTTTGGTTATTAACTGCATATTTGAGTCAAATGTTATGTAATTGACAAAATAAATTACTTCTAAATGACCTATTAATAAATAATATAACCGCAAGACCGTGGCGGCCCGATAACAGCTAATGGACAATATGTTTTTTTTTAGAAAAGTTTTAATATTTTCCATCACGATAACGATATTTTCGTCTTCTTGTAAAATTATTGAATGTAGTCAGTTCTGGATTTCTCGTTTGTGTTGTTTGACTTGTTCCGTGAGATAATATCGAGTGTCCGTCTTTTTTGATTAAATTTGTGTTTCAGTAAAAAAATTTTTTCAGTAACAACACTTTCTTAATATATTTTAAGCTGTGGGACTGAACCCCCCCCCCCCCAAAGTACAAGATGAACCCAATCGATGTCCCAATCTATATCCGGTCGCTGTTTAAAACATGTAGTGCATTTACGAATCACATTTCTGGTGATATTTCGACCGTTTATCGGCCAGTAAGTTTCTCTAATGGAAGTCAGTACTGCCTGAGGATCACCATGCATTAATCGTACGTGTTCTTCTCGTATTAAGTTCTCCGTAAAAGTTTTCTTAGCAGGTAGTACTATAGGATTACGCTGAAAAGTACTTATGGTCGCAGCGTGCTTCGTTGGCAGATAACAGGCGGTCGTTCAAATTTGAGAATTTATCAAACTCGTTGATTGTGAATTGTAATGTGTAAAAATGTATGTATATTAATTAATAAAATAATAATTTTAATTACCAGTCAAAGAAATTGAATTAAAAATCGTGAGTAGTATCTCATAAATTCATAACTAATAATTTTATTTTCCTTATATTTATAAGTTAAAAAAAATAAGAGCATATTTAAGAGCATATATCAGGATTTTTAAGCGCATAAGTGCATACATATTTTGTTAGTTTTTAGTGCATAAACTTCCGGGCCCTAGTAATAACTAATTATTATGTAAATACGTAAGTATAGGTAGTCAATTAAATATAACATAATTGTATAGTTTAACTTAATCTATAGTGGACAACTTTGTACAATAATTTAAAATGTTTGCTGCTAGATAGTTAACTAGAGCATATAGGACTAATAATTCAATCGATAAAAATTTGATTTAGTGGAATTCTATCAAAGAATTTTTGAGAGATTGAAATGAATGCAGCACTCAACGCTTCTTCGAACGCAGGTTGCATTTCATTTAACAGTTCCATCCAATTTTCGTTTAAAAATACATTCATATTTTCTCCTACAACACAAAAATTTACACAATTATTTTAATTTTTGCAGTATAATTAGTTTAAAAATATCTATGCTTCACTGGCGAATTAAAAAAATTAATTTTCTATGTACATTTACTTCGAACATTAATTTTTGAGTATGATAGATTTTTTGTATTATAAAGGAAAATAAGTTTACTAAGTAAAATTGTTTTTAATTACTTACTTAACATTTTCAAATATTTGTCTACAAACCTAACATTCAAAGGCCTCTCTTCTAAGTCAATCCAGAAAGGGATAGAATTACACTGAATTGAATTATGATTAATATCAAATAAAATAAAAGCTTTAACAATCGTACATGAGTTTAATCAATTAATAATTTTGTAAGAATATTTCTATATTTAAAAATCATTTGTTTTTAAGAAATTTAATAAACAATAACATACAGAG
The DNA here is from genome assembly GCA_949715065.1 of Periphyllus acericola. Taxonomy (NCBI): domain Eukaryota; kingdom Metazoa; phylum Arthropoda; class Insecta; order Hemiptera; family Aphididae; genus Periphyllus; species Periphyllus acericola. Next base: position 40,853,806 of record OX454265.1, on the reverse strand, counting down.
CAGTCCATTTTAGTGACTTCACTTCATGTGTTTATAATACATTTAGAGTGGAAACGCTTAAATTAATTACTCTTTATGTGTATTATACAAGTGCGTACTATAGTCTATAGATATGAAATATCTAGAAGACGATTTTGCTTTTTACCCTTCCCAAAAATACGCAGATATTCAATAACTAGTTTCGTACCCATAATCTCTGATTGTATGTTCTTGTAGTAGCCATGTTTTTTACGTCTCTGCGATTGCGAATAGTTAAACCATTAAGGCTTGCGTACTCTCAAATCAATCAATAAAAATATCTACATGGTAAATTCTAACTATTATTTGAATGGTACATAGATTAACCAGAAAAAAACGTTTTATCTTAAATATTTTGTACTGCTTATCAAAATACTCGGTGTTTAAGTAACATTAGGTACTATTATATTATCAACAATTATTGCTCTGTATATAACCCTATTTTTAATTGTTATCGTCGTTCAACACTTTATTCTATAATTATTTGTATGAAAGATGAGTAACATTTATACCTTGTCATAAAGTTGAATATACTACGCGGTGTTTTATATTCCGAGTGAAAGGAAAATTATGGTCTTAAAAGTATGACACGTCTTTTTTCCTCTCTTGATAAATATTACTAAAATTTCACATTTTCTTTTCGCAATCTCCAAATAAAATTTTAAATCGTAACCAGATGGTAGACTTTAGATGTGTAGTATTTTTAATTTCTCAAGTTTTGAAGAAAATAAGGAAATATGTTTAAAGAAAACCTCAGTGGTCGTGCCGCTAAGAACAAGCCCCGCTGAGAATCGTTTTCAATTGCAATGATATTCGGATTTAATTATATTACGCAATCATGTGATTAGGTTAGGTCTGTTGGTCAAAATTAAATTAGTGTCCCTTAGAGAAATCACCGTTCATTTTTTCATGTTAACCATAATACAAACAATTTTCGATTTTTAGTTACCTACAGACAACAGTTATTGTAGTTATCATAATTTCACAGATTTTAGTATAAATCCCCAAGTAATATATTCATACCCAAGACAAATGAACCATTTTTAAAATAAATAATAATAATAATCACCTAGAATTTTATCTCCATTGAACAGATTATCAAATTTCAAATGCAATCTGGAAGTAGTAAACTTCCATGATAAATTTTGAACTTTTAAGTAGGTAACACCGTTCCTGACTACCGGCTTCATTTGAACTATACTATAAGATTTATAGTTATCTAAAAACAAAAACAAAAAAACAACCCATCGATTATAATAATTCGTTCGAAGATTGTGTCAAAACTACAGTAGAAACTAGAAATAACGTTGTAAAATGTACCTAAAGTAATTTTACATGTTCCATTTCCAGTTATTGGCAGAATTAACACTTTGCCATTGGATTCGTATAGGCCTTCTAATACAACTGGTTTTTTCACCTCTAATGCGATATGAAATGTGTAGTTCTTTGGGTTATAGCTGCAACAGTTTATCATGACCCAATTGATGTAAGCATTTTCAAATGACATATTACATACTTTAATTCCTTGATAGTCGTTGTACGCATGTTTTTAATATCAAGATCCTTGTACTTCATTTTAAGTTGAACAGCTCCTGCTCCTTGATCTATTACCAAAGAAGTGATTCTCAACGGATCCGTTGGCAATAAACTGAGACTAGGAATGCCTAAAAAAATTAAAAATGCAATTTATGTTCGAGGTATAGTAAGTCTTTATTGAATAAAAATGTATAACCTTTGGTCAGATGAGGTGTAGCCTTTTGTAGTCCATTCTTAATACATTCATTCAAATTCGGATCACTCAACTTGCATTGAATGAAACCTTTTGCTAAAATGCAATAAGAAATAATTAATATAAAAAAGAACAATTATTACAGTACAAAAAACTAGTAAAATTAGACGTCATCAACAATAACATGGATTTTCATTTAGTTTAATAAGGTTACATCATATATAAAATCAATACAATGAGACATTTTAACATTTTTAACAATGATTTTCAATGTATACGAAATGAAACAGAATATATTATGTAAATTACTGTCGAACACGTACACAAATTAATGTCCTTATAAAGATAAAATGTATAATACGTTGAAGAACCTGGTATTTTGATACCATTAAATTGATAACATTTCTTAAGATACATGCATTTTATTAAAATAATGATGGTTTATACGATTAAATTTTAATTATTTCCTACTCTAAGTCACCATTTGAATTATGAGTATACGTGCATTACACTTGTCTTTTTTTAAAAAAATAATGACTTATTTTGTAATAATAAATGTGTTTTCGAAAAAAAAATATTTAATTAAACATTACTTTTCTGTTTGAGAGAATAAAAACTTCCAATTTAAGACTCTCACACGAACACATCTTCTAATATAATAATCAATTAAATATTCAAGTACATTTTGGCATTACCATAACGGGCTTTGCACCCGTCAACCGAAGGTCGTTCGAGCGTAAGTCTTAACTTGACAATAACATGCAATTAAATCTCACAGCTTGATTTGAATGAAATAAAGATTACTCACAACCATACTACGTTAAAATATCACATCTTTTTTTGAATTTCGTGTATTTCAATTACGGTTTTTATCATTCTTTGGAAACCAAAGCAAAAAAAAACATAGACTTTCCGAGGATATGAAACATGTCTCAACTTATCTAGTATTTGGGTAAGCTCGCGACACTCAAAGTAAAATAAATCGGTATTTACATATGTGAATTCTCCTATGGGGTCAACATTTTAAGAAGTACACAACTGTATTGGATCACCAAACTCCTAAACATGTTACATAATTCTTTCGTTTTTTAGTCTTATTCATATTTCTATAAAACTCTAGTAGTAAATTGAATCATTCGTGATGAAATATTGACGAACTTAACAAAGAAATATTGATGATCTAGTATTTAAGAACAATTAAAAGTTAATGAAAATTATTCTTTTACGCCTCTACTTGTCAATCTTTTGGTTCCATTTTAGATTCGTAGGGTTAAATAATTTCGAAATTTGAAAAGTATTCTTATTTCAGAAAAATGATCATGAAGAAAAAGCAAATCTCATTTGAAGGAATTGTCTGACAATCCTCAAAAAAAAAAAAAAATTAAAGATACTAGAAACCTAATAAGCGTAATTTGAAAGAAACCAATAAATCAAAATTAAAAATGTCAGCGTTAAATGGATTTTTCCTTAGCATTATCAAAAATATTCAAATTCAATGCAGACAGACTCAGTGGTGGACTTTTCAATGTAAGTAATATAAGTAATATAAATAATATTTTACGGGTTGAATATTCACCTAACGGAAGTTATAAGAAATTAATATCTTTGATTGTAATAAATACTAAAAAAAACGTTTTTTGCACTTCCTTCTAAAAATAGTATGAAATTTTATTTTATTTGAATTCCTTTGTCTAAAACAATCTGAAAACACTTAATCATTCATGTTGTGTTAAAAATAATAAACTAGCCGTAGAAAAGATCCATCGGTGATCATGTGATGTGTAGGGTTATAAACTTATAACCATAAAATTGTGATGTAATATAATCCAGTAGAATATAATTTTAATTGTAGGAAAAAAATGTTTTTCAACATTTCAATAAAAACAAAAATGTTCAGCAGAAATTAAAATGAGACCAAGATTTTTTTAGATCAAGCTCTCGAACCATAAAAATAATAAATCTCACGGCTATAATAATTGAATGTTAAGGTTAAATTTAAGATAGTTATTATTCAAATGGTACCAACTGGTTCCGTGAGAATATAATAAACATTTTTATTTTGTATTACGATATGCATTTGTAGTGCGTAAACCGGTCCAGGTTCAATGTAAGTACTGAGTAGTAATAATTATTTATCAGGTGGCACTTCCTAAAACTTTCATGGGAGTCTAGTGATAAAAAGTAGGAAATATCCCATAAAAATCAATCACCTTCTACGGAAATGCTTACCACCCAATGTTTATCTACTCGTGAGTTCTTGCATTTGCGTATAAACTGTTTAAAATGACCACGTCAAGTTATATAAATCATTGCAACTTAAAATATTTTCAACAGATAAATTTTGTTCAAATTTGTTTTTATTCCTTAATACAATGTCATAAGGCGGAAATAAAAAGATAACAAAATATATCAGTTTGATGTTTTGAGTCCAAAAGCATAGGTAACGAAATAGCACATTCTCATAAGTAGGTACACTATGAACATTTTACCTTTGATTGTAAATAAAATCACAATTTCTTTCCCGATCACAACCGTAAAAGCTGTACATCATAACTGACAATAACAGAATTAAACTATATCAGATACCGTTACATTATGTGTATTATATAATTCCAGTATTATAACACTGTATCCCCTTACTTACTTCCCTTCCGTTGTACAACTGCCTATACGAGAAATATAACTGTGCAGGTGGATAGGTGACATTGTTTAAAATTTATACTTACAGGTAATGTTTTTAATAAATTAATTAATTACTGAACTCCACAGTCGGGAGGGACACATGCGTGGGTCTTTTACGATTGAAACCCATGTACCATTGCTCTCAAAAAAACAGTGAAAGAGGTCGGGTGGATCACTTTGTAGTATAATATCAAGCAATCGAAATTCGTTGAAATACCCAATTTCGTCAATATTTTATTTTCTCGCGCTTATAACAGTTATGTATGTGTCTTTCCAGTAAATATTAATTATATTTTTTATATTGGCTACACAAAAAATCTCATGGACTATCATGTATTTATGAAATATGAATAAGTGAATAGTTTTATAACGAATTATACTAGACGGTGCAGGGTTCGATTCTCGATATCGGTTGAAGTATTTTGCAATTGTTTCTCTGTTTTTCTAAACTATTTGGCAAACTGTTGAGAAATTCATAAAATCACCTCTCCAAAGTACCAACTAGACAACATTTTCTTTCAGAAATGTACCAGGTATGTATATATTGGAGCACCCCTTCTGGTCGAAATCGTGTACACAGACACATAAACACACATTATTTTGTATTTTTTTTTTTATTTAAATTACTATCAAAAGATTAATGGGCCTCCGTTTGACTCACAATCTAAAAGGAAAAGTTGCACACTCACTTTTGAATTAAATAAAATGCGCGGTGACATTTTTTACTCGGGAAAAAAAAAAATAGTATTTTTGACTTTCGAATGATGTTTCACGATGTACGTACCGATACATTTTCACCGTATCCGTGATATCAGTTGTTATCAAGGTTAAACATACTTTGGGTCTCTCGAAAAATAAACTTCGTTCGTATATTCTGATACTGCCCGATTATAAAATTATATAAAAATAATAATTACCGAGTATTTAATATAAAAATGTATTGTTGCTCTCTTACACTAATATGTAATGTTCCTCGCTACGGTTTCTTTTCCGTATAATGACGTAAGACACACTCGGAATAAAATACTCACGTGTGCCCTAGAAAATGGAACCCAAAGCTCAAAAGTCACTATACTGACAGGCAATTAAAAATAATGAAAGCTGAGTATCACTCAATGTATCGTGGTGTTTTTATTTTTTACCTACAACAATTTGAATAATAAATACTATAGTATACTTACGCAACTCCGGGGGAGGAGCAGATTTAACGATTCCGATGTACAAAAAACAACACACAATTTTTATAATATATTTAGTCATATTTTACGGCTTGTAACACTGTGAGATCAGTTGAAAAATTGCGACCCTAATAATATTAACTGTGAGAATCAGCTTATGTTTACGGTGTTTTGACGGAATCACATTAACCAGACGATTGAGTAAAAACACAATAATACCATACATCTTTATAAGCCTTAACTTAACCTTCTATCCCTTCTATATTTTTACGATTCAAATAGTAATGGTACGTACATTTAAATTAACAAACTAGTCTTACAAGTGATATATTTCTTTTAAAACATGTCAATTTTCAAATATCTTGATAAACGTTATAATGATAAATATTTCGATAACTACCTACTAATTATTATTGTAAATGTTTATTTCATAATCGTAGCATTATTAACATTTAAATGAAAATAAAATATTCGTAATATTCTTTTTATTTAAACTTGTACTTTAACTAAAGTCTGCCAAATGTCATGTACTTAATACTTCAAAGTAAACACTTTGGAAATATAGTTTTCTTGTCTATTGTACTTAATATTTTTAAAGAACTAAAAAAAAAAAGTCTATCACATTATTACATAAATTAACGTACCTATACGTTCGATATTAATATTTATTTTTTTGTTTTAAATTTTCAATGTTTACAGAACGAGTTAAACGTTTTATAGTTTATAATACGATATTCGATTTACATATAAAAGTCAATGCATTATTAACGAACACATACAATAATACATGAATATAATATTATAAAAAAATCATTCATCATGATGAAATATAAACTGTACATAATGTACTTATGTATACATAAGCTCATAAATCATAACAGAATTATAAGTCTCCATATTAATTCCGTATTTATTTAAAAGTAAATTTCTACTTTTTTCCGATACAATCCTATGAAATTTATAATTTGATTTTTTATAAATTATTATACTTCGTACAAAATACCTCATATGGCTGTTATAGTCATGTGGCTGACTGTCCTTAAAATTCGTGGTCACGGTTATCCACATTTCACTTGATTTTAAAAAAAAAAATTTGAACACTCCATACAAACAATAACATAAATTTAAAAAAACTGATACATAGTAGAATATTTTTTATATGAGGTTTAACTATGTGGTTATATATTATGAATCTAAAAGAGTTGTCGGAATGGTTATTTTACCAACCATAATAAACGATTAATAAACGAACTTCCTTCCTCATATTTATTTTTTTTCCAATGTCAATCTTCAAAGCGATTTTTTTTACAAAACGTTTCTGTGTATTTTTTTGTTTCGGATTCCAAGAACAACGAGAAATGTATTAGTATAGTAATTTTACAATGGTATTTTATATTTTTGCGTTGTTAACATTTTTTTTATTTCAGTGTACTAAACATACTACTGCAGGGATGCCCAACCCACGGCCCACGGGTCACATGTGGTCCGCCATAACTTTAGAAGTGGCTCGAGGCCTGTTTTTGCGGAAACAAATATTACATTTTTCAATTTGCCAGTGTAAAAAATACTTTTCAATTGATATCTGTGTTCTAAAAATAATTTGCTAGTTTAAATAAATATTAAAAAAAAAAACCATGGTAATGAAATATTAAATCTATGTTATAATTAGTGGCCCACACGAAGACAATACTTTACTAATGTAGCCCGCCGGAGAAAAAAGGTTGGGCATCACTGGTCTACAGTATTTTTAGTACGTATAACATAAGCATGTGACGGCGTTATGGGGCAGGGGTACCGAGCTTGGCGGACTCCCGTGGATTCACTGCTTAAAGAGAAATACCAACAATTAAAATGACAATTTTTTCCACGATCATCAATATTAAAAATGTAATAAATGATGATAATGGTAATACATTCGATAATACTCCTAATAAGGGCCAGAATATTTTTTACGTTTACTCAGGGCCGGATTAAGGGGGGGGCCCAGGGGGCCCTGGACCCCGGGCCTCCACAAAATGAGGGCCTCCACTTAATGGGACTTTTTTGCATCCAAGTGTAACACACAATATAATGTTTGCAAAATAAATTTAAATCACAAATCGAATAATATTGTTCAATCATATTTTATGTAGTAAAATTATTAAAGTAATTTAAAATAGATTATTATGACTCGTAGAGTAGGATAAGCGATAAGGCCAACTAAATAATATTGCTAATTTGGTATGGTTTTAAATTTTGAGACAATCAGTTATAAATAAACACATATTACTTGTATAGCAAGCCGCCCGACCGCTGTTGTTGATAAATACGTGCCGAATAGGTTTTATATAAAAACATGCAATAACGTAGATAAAGATTATATTTAACATTGATGTGATATAGACGAGTACAGTGAGTAGTGTCGTAGTGAGTACCCTCTTTATTCGTCTTCAACCATACGTCTACACGAGTACCGGAGTACTATTTAGAACGTGATAATTATCCAGGTTAGTTTAATGTATTATTTCTCACTATTAAATTTATTATTCCGACGATATTAGTTAATATTTATTAATTGTTATTTTTAAAATAATATTCCTGCCCGATTGAAACATTCACTGAATTATATGAGCATTTTTTAGATTTATTATTAGGTATTTTATGTTATTAATTATTTTATATTATTGAATATCTACTAAATTTTTTCCTATTTAGGTACTATAAGAAGGATTATTGCAAATATCATTTTATTTTCAAATGTACGTAGGGAGTGACTACACCTTAGCACGAGCCGTCACTACTAAATTAAAAATTGTCTTTGAATAAACTGCTGAAATAAATTACTAATAAAATAATATAAATATTGTTTACTCTATTATAGTCATAAATTCATCAATTACCAAAACTATGGACGATCGTCATAAAACACCTCGTATATATACTTCTGGTGCTCAAAAAAGAAAATTAAAGGTAGAACGTAATAAACAAATAGAAGAAGTTATTTCCCAAATTCCAAAACTGACCAATTATTTTTCTTCCTCGAGACTATCAGCAAATGTTTTAAAAAATGAAACTAATAATAACAATGTTGAAATTTTAACCTCCGGAGAAAATGAAACACTTTGTGAAAATGTAATTATCAAACAATCAAACCATTCAAACCCAAAAGTGGAGAATAATGTACCTATAGAAAAGGAAAAAAATGATGATTCTGAACTTCATAAATTAAATACCGAAAATACCAATACTATAGAAAATGAACCCACCGTAGAATCGGATATGTCGAAATCTTTTATTGGTTTTGAAAATGATGTTGGTATTTGGCCTCAAATCTGTAACAATGAAATGATAACATTTTGGATAAAACAAGGATCTACAAATTTGCAAAACTGCGATGAAAAGTTATTAGAAACAAAATCCGTCCAACAAGATCGGGCTGATCGCTCTGCACACAATAGTAGGAAATGTTCTATACATTTTTTCAAACGGATAACTAAAAATAGAGAATTCATTAATCGTAATTGGTTATGTTTCTCTCCAACTACTGGTAAAATCTATTGTTATATTTGCAAACTATTAGGGGGAAAAAATGGAAAATTATCTAGTGACGAATTTTGTGATTGGAAACATGCAGCTGAAAAGTTATCCCAACATGAAACATCTAAACATCATATTGAAGCAATTATTGCATTAAATCATCGTGAGAGAGAAATTGGATGTCTTGACCATCAACTTCAAAAACAGATTGCAGACTTATCTTCTTATTGGCGTAAAGTTCTAAAGCGAGTAGTTAGCACAATCAAATTTATTGCAGAACGTGGCTTAGCATTTAGAGGGGATAACGAAATAATTGGTTCACCAAGAAATGGTAATTATCTTGGAATTCTTGAATTAGTGGCGGAGTTTGATCCATTTCTTTCGACGCATATAAAAGATCATGCGAATAAAAAAAGTGGTCACACTAATTATCTTTCATCAACTATTTGTGAAGAATTAATTGATCTTATGGCTAAAGAAGTATTAAGCGAAATAATTACAAGAATTAAAAAATCAAAATATTTTTCTGTATCTGTAGATTCTACTCCCGATGAAGCACATATAGATCAATTGACTATAGTATTACGCTACATAGAAGGAATTAATCCAGTAGAAAGATTCTTAACATTTGTACCAAATTGTGGTCACACTGGCATTGAAATGGCAAATACTCTCATAACATTTTTGGACCATCATAAAATTGAATTGAACGACTGCCGTGGTCAGTCATATGATAATGCGGCAAACATGAGTGGCAAGTATCAAGGAATGCAAGCCTTAATTAAAAATAAAAATGAATTGGCAGAATTTATTCCATGTTGTGGTCATTCTTTAAATTTAGTAGGGAAAACAGCAGCCAATTCATGTGTTGCAGCTATTCGATTCTTTGATTTTATACAAAACCTTTACGTGTTTTTTACTGCGACTCCCACTCGTTATGCACTTTTAACAAAAAAAATAGCTTGCATAGATAAAAATAAACGTGTTTACGTTTTAAAGAATTTGAACGAAACCCGTTGGTCATGTCGGGCAGACGCAACAAAAGCTGTTGTATTTGGTTATGATTATATAAAAGAAGCTTTGGTAGAAATTTCAAACGATCTTGATCAAAAAGACATTGTTAAAATTCAATCTAAAAAACTTTACGAATCAATGTGTCAACTTGAAGTGGCATTTTATGCAATTTTTTGGAATGATATTTTAGAGAGGTTTGATTCAACAAATCATATTTTACAAGACCCAAAAATAGTTCTTCAAACTGCTCTAAATGCTCTTAATTCTCTTTTATCATTTGTTCAAGAAATACGAAATAAATATGAAGAATACGAAGAAAAGGCAAAAGACATGTCAGGACTAAAAGATTATGCGCCAATTCATAATCGGAAAAAAAATGTTAGACTCAGTTCATTAAATAATAATCAAACAGCTTCAACTCAGTTATCACCAAGAGAAAAATTCAGATCAGAAAGCTTCATATCAGTAATTGATCAATTGACAGTATCATTAACCGAAAGAATAGCTGCTTACGAAACAATTTGTCAACGTTTTGGTTTTTTAAATACATTTGAAAAATTAGAAACTTCTGAGCTACAATCTGCTGCAAATTATCTTGTTAGCATTTACCCCAATGATTTAGAATCTTCACTTAGTAATGAATTCATACAGTTCAGTTCATTTGTCAAACTATATGTAGAAACGCGTAAAGATAATGAGCAATGGGAAATATTTTTATACAGGATTATTGTGGAAAATAATTTACAATGTACATTTCCTAATATAGAAGTAGTGCTGCGTATATATTTGGTTTTGATGGTGTCCAACTGCAGTGGGGAACGATCGTTTTCAAAAATGAAGTTGATAAAAAACCGACTACGAACTTCGATGACACAAAGTCGACTATCAACCCTTGCACTGTTAAGTATAGAAAGTGACATACTTAGAGCATTGGATTTTTCTCAAGTAGTTGAAAAATTTGCAGCGACGAAATCTCGCAAAGTTGCAATATAATAAAAATTATTATTAATTATATATTATTTAGTATTATATTAATATTATTATTATAGACTATGTAATATGTATGTATATATACGATATAATGACAGTACTAGTTAGTAAATTTAATTTTACTTTTTTAGTTTAAAGTAATATTTAATGAACATAATTTACTACTTATTTTTATTGTATTACAATTTTTTTTGTTGTTATTATTATTTTGGCATTATAAAATAAATATTTTTAAACCATAATTTTATTTCTAATTAAAATAATGTTTTTCGGTAAATGTTAATATACCTATTATTAAATTAAATTCACTTATAACGTTATAATAATATATTAAAATATTAAATATATGTTATCGAAAAATACTATATAGGTACCTACTTCTAAGGTTGGCCCAGGGCCCCCACATTCCTAAATCCGGCCCTGCGTTTACTCATAAGCTATTTTGATTTCTGTAGTGTCTAATTGTTCACAACTTGTAGACATTTAGTCAAGTTAACTTATTGTTCAATTTCTACCACAGAATTACTATTTATTATTTTCCTAAATATTTAAATTACAATTACTGCTAGTAATTGTGTAATTGATCGCACTACGGTTTCAAGTTCCACATTCATTGTGTTACAAAAAAAAACTATCGAAACTCCTAGGTCGGGTAAGATAAAGGAAAGGGTCTTTTAAACTTGAAACCGATGAACCATTGCTCTCGAAAAAACGATTCTGAGTAAAATAGGTCGGGTGGATCAGTTTATACTTCTAAAAAGGGTCGATACAATAGTGAAACCTAGTTTTTTAATAAGGATGGTTGAAGTTTACAAAAAAAAATAAAATAAACGTTTCGAAAATTATAAGATTTCTCATAAAAGCCTATTATCGATGTATTATAAATTTATTGATAATACAATATATTTCCGTAGCTACGATAAATGTTTATAGAATAACAACTGAATAAATAAAATCTTATAAAAAAACTTGTAACCATGAAATATAAACAAGTATGCGATAGTGCGTGTCGGCGAAAATACTAGACGGTGCAGGTTCGATTCTTGATCTCGGTTGAAGTGTTTTGCACATTTTTGCTGTGGTTTTCAATTCATCGGAAAACTGTTGAGAAATTAAAAAAAATTATTGTTCAGGCGCTCATTTTTATTATGTAACACTCAATTTTGTTTTTTTTTCAATTATCGGTAAGAAATAAATAATAAAAATAAGTATAAGGAATTTTGCAATCAATTTTCAAGGCTTTTTATCAAACAAAAATTGTTATATCGACATTTTACAGAAAAAAGGTATGAACACATGAAAATTTCAAATATCTATAAATTACTTCGAAAAATCTTTTGAAAATTATATCATCTATAGCGAACGATGGTATATGGATTCATTGAAATTTGTCAAGTCTATAGTTCTATACAATTATTATTTTTTGAGTTGCAACAAAAAAATAAAATACATTTTACCGATAACTGGCTAAAGATTCTTGCAGTTTTTTTCTCAATTATTCGAAAAACCGTTAAAAAATTCAAAATTCCTTAACAGTTAGACACAATCTCTTATCGATAACCTCTAATAATCCTGATGATCGGAGTAATATTTCTGGTCGAAATCGTGTACACAGACACAAAAAAATAAATATATTCCTCGTTTCATTCAGAATCTAAAAAGGACTTTGATGGGTTACTAAAATTAAAATTGTATAAAAACATATTTATAATCTAATCATAGGATTTAAGTCTCTCGCAAAAAAAAAATTCCCATGGCCCCAAAATATGTAGTGCTAACACTAAACATCAGATAAATTTAAATACGGCGTGGCAAGATTGCAAATCATTCACTTTTCAGATGAGTGACCATCTATAACCCGAGTATTTTGCGGCTCACTAGACCATTTTCCTTCACCTGTTACATGTTTTTATACATTATTCAAACCGAAATTAATAAATTTTAAGTTTCAATACAATGTTTAAAAATAAGTATGATATGACATTTATAACCTAAGTTTTTTCGAAATATCTTCTATAGTTATTAATTTATTATAGTCAAATACTCATAAACCATAATATTATAATTTTTTAAAATATGTGTGATTACTAATTAAAGCATCAATACCGGAATACTATTTATAGTCCATAAGTAATTTCCTTATTCACATAAATTAATTATTGACGACAGTTTGAATTATTCTAAGTAAAACGTATAAAAAGGTCATAGGAGTACAACTACTATACTCAATACGTAATATATTAATAACGCCACTAATGGTCCAATTTTTAGTAATTTTCTCCACTTAAATTTTAAAAACCTGGTGACGTTGATGCTGAGATATTATTTATAATTATAGAGCAATTGACTTACAGACATAAATTCATTGATGTAAACAATTTTAGCTATTACAAAAATATAAAAATGTATTTAAATAAAAAGTGACAAATATAGTCGTTTCATATTATAATTTATCCCTCGCTTATATGCTTTTAATGCTATCTACCTATATATTAATATTCTCTGAATCCATCCATTAACAACATCTACCATAATCTAAACAAAATATAATAATATGTTCTATTTAATCTTTTATAAAAAACTTCACATACAAAAAAAATTAAAATATTCAATTCATTTAATACACGCGTATATTTTAATACCTTTTCAATGTCATCAAAATTAATATAGGTATGTATAAAAATGATTAATGATAATATATTATCAAATTAATACATATCATCTTGATTTTGTAATTTTTTGAAAAACTATTTAATGCATGACTGAATTAATAACTCATGTAATTTAAATTTTTTCGACATGATACAAGATACCAAAAACATTTTGTAGTTTTTTTACCACTCCTGTGTGCGGTATGAGGAAGAAAGTGCAAGTCAGCAAAATTGTGTAGGCAACTAAACATTCGTCACAACTAAAAATCCATAATATTTTATACGTGTGTGAGTATAGTTAAGTTAGATGTGATGGTTGGCTATTGAACGATATTTGCTGACTTTATATAATATCTGCCCAATGCTGCATGTTCGCGCCGAACAATAATTAAGAGGCAAATGCCGAGACCATATCGCACGGTCAACGGCCTTTGCGCAATCTACCACCGGTCGTCCAATTACACGCACACACACACACACACACACACACACACGCACATGTTTAGATTAGGTTGTATTATTTTGTTAATTATTCATTATATGTTCGTGAGTTATGTAATACGGAAAATACCGTGTGTGTATTATTGTAATTATTCGTGTGTGATTTATATTTTCTTTTTTGTCGTACGAGAACCATCGTTGAGGAGTGATCGCCGTCCATTCTTTTTTCTTCAATTTATTGTGCGCTAATCGCCAATAGCTTATCTATAATATAAAAATGAATCGCAAAATGTGTTGGTAAGCGCATAACTCAACAACGCCTGGACCAATTTGGCCAAATCTTTTTTTCAAATGTTCGTTGAAGTTCAAGGATGGTTTTTACGGCGAGAAAAATTAGAATTATTGCTGGAAAAACCCTAAAAATAGCCCTTTTCTTTTTCTAATACAAATGATTTGTAACTAAAACGTAGTCAATTTGAGCTTTATTGCTATGGTATAAAGTTCATATTAAACTAGCTGGTTTACCCGGCTTCACCCAGGAGGTATTCAATTATTATTGTTGGATTGTTCCATATTCACCCATTTTATCAAAGACATTCAAAGCACACATCAACGTTGAATCTTGCCATTCAGTGAAATCTATTAAATACATTTGCAAATATGTAACCAAAGGGAGTGATATGGCTGTGGTTGGAATTGGTGCAGAGAATTCCAATGATGAAGTTACCCAATACCAAATGGGCCGCTATGTCAGTAGTAATGAAGCAGTTTGGCGAATATTTTCTTTTCCTATTCATGAGAGACACCCTTCTGTTGTTCACTTAGCTGTGCATTTAGAAAATGGACAAAGAGTGTATTTTACAGCACAGAACGCAGTACAAAGAGCTGCTCAGCCACCATCTACTACATTAACCAGTTTTTTTGAGACATGCCAAAACGATGATTTCGCACAAACATTGCTATATTCTGAAATGCCAAAATATTATACCTGGAATCAATCCTCAAGGAGATTTATACGACGGAAACAAGGAAAACCAGTTCCAGGATATACAGATGTATATTCCACCGATGCGATTGGCCGGATTTATTCAGTACATCCAAGCAATGATGAATGTTTTTATTTACGACTGCTATTAGTCAATGTACGTGGCCCAACATCATTCCAACAGTTACGAACTATTGATGGTGAATTGTGTGGATCCTACAGAGAAGCACTCTCAATGATGCTGTAATATCATCACACGCTCATCAAATACGAACATTGTTTTCTATAATCATATCTACATGCTTCCCATCAAACCCAATTGATTTGTGGATCAAGTACAAAGATTATATGTGTGATGATATTTTGTATCAAATACAGAATAGAATGGGAAATCCAAATATACAAATCAGTGAAGAAATTTACAATGAAGCATTGATTTCAATTGAGGACATGTGCTTGATAATGTCAAACAAACTATTAATTCAATTAGGCCTGACCGCGCCCAATCGTCCAATGCATGACGCTTTTAACCAAGAGTTGCATCGAGAAAGACTGTATGATCTCAACGCTTTGAAAGAATTAATTCAAACAAATCTTCCACTGTTAAATGAACAACAGAAGTATGTATTTGAAACTCTTATAAAAGTAACAAATGATGAAACTGGAGGGATTTACTTCTTAGATGCACCTGGTGGTACAGGAAAAACTTTTTTGATTTCATTAATATTAGCAACAATTCGCTCACAAAATAAAATTGCACTTGCACTCGCTTCGTCGGGAATCGCAGCAACTTTGCTTGAAGGTGGTCGAACAGCCCATTCAGCACTAAATTTGCCATTAAATATGCAAAGCAATGAAACTCCAACCTGCAACGTTTCGAAGAACTCTGCAATGGCAAAGGTTTTGCAGCAATGTAAATTGATTGTTTGGGATGAATGCACGATGGCACATAAAAAATCTTTGGAGGCTTTGGACAGAACCTTAAAAGATCTACGGAGCAATAATAACCGATTTGGTGGTGCAATGATTTTATTAGCAGGAGATTTTCGTCAAACATTGCCGGTGATTCCACGATCAACGCCAGCTGATGAACTCAATGCATGTCTAAAGTCCTCCAGTTTGTGGAAACATGTCAAAGTACTTCATTTAAGCAAGAATATGCGTGTCGAGTTGCAAAATGACCAATCTGGAAACATATTCTCTAAACAACTCATTGACATTGGTAATGGCAAATTTCCTATAGACATGTTGACTGGCTGCATTAACTTTCCTCAAAGTTTTTGTCAGTTAACTCGATCAAAAGATGAACTTATTCAGAAGGTGTTTCCAGATGTTTCTCAAAATTACAGACACCATGATTGGTTGAGCAAACGAGCTATACTGGCTGCAAAAAACATAGATGTAAATGAATTAAATTTCAAAATTCAAGAACAAATTACAGGCGAATTGAGGATATATAAATCAGTTGATTCGGCTACTAATCAAGATGATATAGTCAACTATCCACCGGAATTTTTAAACTCGCTGGATTTGCCAGGATTGCCACCTCACAATCTTCAATTAAAGGTTGGATCGGTGGTTATAATGTTGCGAAATATCAACCAACCGCGTCTTTGCAACGGTACACGGTTAGCGATAAAAAAATTACTAAACAATGTGATAGAAGCAACTATACTCAAAGGAAAGTATAAAGGAGAAGATGTTCTCATACCGCGCATCCCAATGATTCCGACTGATGTGCCATTTGAGTTTAAACGACTACAGTTTCCAGTGCGTCTTGCTTTTGCTATGACTATAAACAAGTCCCAGGGGCAATCATTAAGTGTTTGTGGTATTAATCTAGAAAACCCATGTTTCTCCCATGGTCAATTGTATGTTGCCTGTTCCCGTGTTGGAAAACCATCAGATTTGTTTATCTATGCGCCAGGTAATCAAACAAAAAACATCGTATACCACAAAGCACTACAATGATAATAATAATAATTATGATTCACATGATTAACAATAAAGCGATTACTTACTTTTAAATCCTTATATATGTTTTATTTAATTATTTTTTATTCACAACGCCCTATCACCAGGGTGACGGTTCTGTTCAGGAGAATTTTTTAAAATACGTAGGCACAAAAACTGCCACATTACAAATCTTTTTGACAGGACGAAGTCTGTCGGGTCAGCTAGTTAACTTATATAAGGTCTTATACCTTTTTATTGTTATTATTTATATTTTGTGTGCGCCAATCGCCACAACAGCTTTTTTATTATTTATATTTTGTGTGCACCAATCGCCACTGTGATTTTTATTTGTGTATTTATTTAGGTATAGGTAGCGGCTGGCCAGTACGCTCCACCAAATTGTGAGTTTTTTTTTCTAATTTATTATTTATACTGTTTATTTATTATTCTGTTGGGCCAGAAGGGCCATTATTATATCACTACATTATATATCACATTTTTACCACTATTTTTGCATAGTTATTTTATAATATAGTTTTAAGTACACACAAAACACAAAACATATATACACACACCTAACACACTCACACCACCACATAGCTCACTAGTACTTGCGCGGCGAACCCAACCACTGCTAGTTGAGCTATACACCACTACACTTTACATTTGGTTGATCGGTGGTGTTTAAAGTAAGCACGCATATTGATGGTGACCGGGAACGCGTAATAATATTTTATGCACCCGGCCGTACACTGCAGTAAAAACAATAAACTCAAATAATTAAATTGTATTAATACCAAACGACAAATGAATGTATTAAAAATGGATATATCAAATAAAACAAATCTTCCATTATATATATATATATATATATATATATATTAATATATATAACAATCAAACACAATTCTTTGGAAAAAATACAACGTAGCAAGTTTATATAAATAATAAAAAATTTCAAATAATAAATTATATTACAACTTACATAAAAAAATCCACAATGGTTATAACTTATAACTAATAAGTTATAAAAATAAAATAATACATAAACTGTCCATAGATGTTTAAGCGTACTTATAATCAGTAACTTACATAATTTTAGTATATTATTAATTTCAGTGTAGGTAGAATGTTTTAAAATTACACTAGGTACAAAACTAAATACTTGTGAAGTTGATTTTACAATCTCATTGGCCTAATGCAAAACTACCTAACTAAGCTAAAACGAGCAACAACAAAAACGTATCCAAATTTAATCTGTTATAACATGGTTGATTGGAACACGTTTAAAAAATTGCTGACCAATTCCTTTGAATGCGGCACCAAAAACTTCTTCGACAGCCGGTTGCAGTTCAGTGATTACTTCACGCCAATTCTCGTTTAAAAATACGTTCATGTTATCTCCTATAGAACAAATTAAATAAGAAAATTAAGCATCCCGGGATCAATATTGTATTCATAAGCTTCAACGAATCGAATGAAGCATATATTTCGTATTGTTGTCAGTTATCACGTCAAAACAAAAAGTAAGTGAAATTATTTTTTTTTTCTTCTTTTATTTTGTTTAATCTCAATTTATAACTATTCAGTTTTTAACTAAGCAAATTATGTTTAATAAGTATGAGTAAGTATGTGAAAATTAATGATTTTATATTATAATAAAATAATGCAAAACCATTTGATAATTTTTACCGATGCCAATTTCATACTAAAAAAATTTGTATGGGTGCAATTTAAATTTACCTAATGCTTTGTCACCATTAAATAGATTATCAAACTTCATATTTAATTTTGAAGCCATTAATTTCATTGAAAAATCATCAATATCTAAAAATGTGTTTCCGTTTTTAATAACTGGTTTCGTGGAGACAGTACCATAAGCTTTTGAAACATCTGAGAAAGATACAACAATTACAATTATGTACATTATAATCAATCAAATTTAAAATTAGCAATTGTACCAAAGGTTAATTTTATAGTTACCCAGGCTAATTTTGCATTTTCCTTTTCCTACAATTGGTAGGATAAGTACTTTTCCTGATATTTCATAATTTCCTTCCAGAACTATTGGTTTCTTAAGTAGTATATCAAAGTAAAAATTGTGTTTCGTTGATTCGTACCTGCAATAATTTAATGAATAAGTCTGTACATCTTCATATTTATTGACAATGTACCAGCTTACTCAAGTTTACTTATTATTGCCGTCTGTATGTTCAGTAAGTCAAAATCTTTAAAGTTCAACTTAATACTGACTGGCCCGGAACCTTGGTCAATCACGAGTTCTGTGATTCGTAATGGATCCATTTGAATCAAACCTAAACTCGGAACCCCTAAAAAAGTCACATTAAATTATTATAACTTACTGCATGCCAAGAATAAAATAAAAATAACAATATTTTTAACTATAAAAACCTTTTGCTAAATAAGGAACAGCGCTTTGAATTCCACTTCTTAAACATTCGTTTAGTTTGGGATCACTTTTTTTGCATTGTTTAAACCCTTTTGCTAAAACAATGTAAAAGTACGCATATTAAAAATGTGTAAAAATAAATTGAAAATTTGAAACACTTAAATAGTTTCGAACAAGATCAGATAAACTAAAAACGTATGATATAAACCAGTTTTATTATACACAAGTTGGATTACATTTTCGAAGATGATAAAAATTATCTCATGGTATAGTATTTGTTTAATTTTGTTTTCTTTATTTATTTATTTATTGTTATACATCTAAAGACACCTAATATTATACTTATTCATAAACAAAATAATGTAGTTGACATCAAATAAAGTGTTATAATAAAAATACTTTTATTTATGAGTAATGGTCAAATGTGCCTCTTTGCCAATAATTTCAATCGTAGTACAGAGTGATACTTAATTACATAACACTACTATCTGAAAGAGTTAAACTGCTATTCTCGACTAAATAGTCAAACTGAAAATAATTTCGAGCATATGCATACGATATAAATAGACTTATGTTCCAGTGATTTATTGTAAATTATAAGCAGCAGAAAACATTTAACTGATCTAATACGAAAAGTGTTTGATTACCGATAGGGCGTTTGGACAAACAGACTTAACGATGCGTAGATTAGTGTAGGACGTAGGTCCTAATTTAGTATTGTCTGTGGTTACGTAATAACTTCAGGACAGGGACCCTATTCTGAAACTTATACGAATAAGATCCGTATACGGAAATTATCGGTTTTACATGAATTTTCACATGATTCCAAAAAACCGTATTCCGAACTCTTTTCCGTACACGAATACAATTATGTCATGTGAAAGATATTCACACGATTGATTCGGATGGGTTTCGGTATGTCAAAATTGGTTTCCGTATACAGTTTCCAATGATTCTGACGTTTGTTTATGTTTATATTAAAATTTTTAAATATTGATACAATGTTATTTCTGTAGAAATGGTGTAAAATATTGGAATACTTGAACGATAACAATAATAATGATTTAATACTACGATTATAGTCGTGTTTATGATTAATCTTATATTATACCCACACCCACGATTGAATATGTTCGGACGTTCCTATTATAAAAATAGTTTGGTTTTTCTATACATAATGCAATATTTGATGATCCCACAGTTTTATCTCCTATGTTATCGACTTCTTTATTGTACCTAGTCTATATTTGTAACCTTTTTACTCATTAGTCCCCACCTCCGCTTCTATTTCCACTCTTAATAAACATTTATAATAATAATAGTATATTTTGGTACCTATAGTTATCGCCTACCAAGTTTACGACCCTCTATCGTTTTACAATTTATAGTTCAAAATTAGTTCAAATAGTTAAAAATCATTTAAATTTTCAAGGAGAAAAATCATTTTATGTATTTATTCATGAACACTCACCCTGCGCCAGGCTTTCCAATCTTTTATTGGACCCGGTATAGAATTTAAAATTGTGGTCAATTCTTCCCACTGTTGGGTGCCGATGGCTTGGGAAAAGTCAAACTGTGTTTGCCCTTGTGTAAATTAGGATGACTTTTAAAAAAGTCAACCATTGCACATTTTTGGTAATTTGTGACCGATTTCCCTTTGGGCCTTTTGTCACTAGACATGATTTAATTGTTTTACTTTTTTAAAAAATATCAAATCTCAACTAAATCAATAACAAATTTAATTTTTGCATTCATGTGAGATCTATTACAATTCAAATATCTTTCTTTTCCATGATAAATGTTTACTTTTCCATGATACCAACGAAATATATACATTGTTGCCGTGGTGCATCGTACGAATATCATTCCCATACGGAAATATTGGGAACGAGGATCCGTACACGAATAATGATGTTTTGTGAATACCATTTTTCGTTAGTATACGGAAGCGAATCGTGTGAATCGTTCGTATACGGATCCTATTCGTATGAATTTCAGAATAGGGTCCCTTATTATAAGGCAAGCTATATTAACACTTATACAACAACGAACAGACAGAATTAAAATGGTACGAAAAAAACTAAGATACACCTACTCTGTCCCTATTATACTTTTAAAATGTACAGAGCTATTCGAAATAAAAATAAGATTTGAATGACAAATTGGTACATTTTAACTAATGTGTTCTTTTAAAATATTTGAACCATACTAAAAGAAAAATCTATGTACAACTGAAAATTGACTACTTCTAAGTCCCCATCGAAAAATCCTCTACCAAATTATATGGTGTTCCCATGTGTTGTATTTACACTATTTACGGTGTACATTTTAAGGCATAACGATATTACGAGTATATTATAGTTCTTCAAATTTGCTAGTAAGACATTGCTTATGACAAAAGAACAAATATACAATAAAACAAATTACCAAATAAGTAAATCATTTAACTTGAAAATGCGATGTAATTATAATTCATAATATGCTCTACCATATGCAAAAATATTATGTTTTGTGTTGGCAACCAGGAAAGTAAATAATTCTAATTTCAAAATCATATCATTTCAGTTAACCAAAATATATTATTTTTAATAAATATAAGAGTTAATATCTATCCTAATATAGTAATCGTGTAATTTACAGTAAATAAATAAGTAAAAAACTTCTGAATTTTCTTATTATTTATCATTATTATTATCTTCCATGTAAATAGAGATAATCAAATTCTGATTTTTATATGAGAAACCATGACAAAGGCAATTTCGTTAACAATAGTTAAAAAAATAACTTTTTATTTTATAATTTTTGTGAAATTGAAAGTAAGCCATATTCATAATTAAATAATTATACACATAAATTCATGTATATGGATGGCTTCTTTTTCTATAAATGTCTAATATTCAACTTTCAGTTTTCATTGGACTTATGATTTTTAATATTTTTTTTTAGTTTACAAAACATAATGTAAATTATTATCACCTCGTCAATTTTCCGATAAATTTAGTTAACAGTGATGTTATTATTTAAAACAGTGTACATATTACACTATTTTATTGTCAGCTAGGAAAATGTTTAAAAACCAAGAATTAAATGAAAATCAAAAGTTGATCAATCAAAATTTTCAGAAAATAAGCCCCATAAAATGATGGCTTTCTTCGAAGCTTATAAAAGTTAAAAAATAAAAAGTTAGTTTTTTAACTTTTTTAATAATACATGTATAGTTATCAAAATATTGTCAAAATAATTGCCCTTGCCCATAGATGTTTATAAAAAAAAAATGATCTCTATTAACACGGGAGATATCGCTCTCTGTAAATTCCGGTGGGAAACCTTGTATAATAATTCCTCTTTGGTTTTCAAAGAATAAAAAATTAATAATTACACATAAATAGAAACAAATAGATTAAACTACGTGTAATTAAACTCCCCATTCATATTACATATTCATATTACACTATCCGAAGAAAACGCACGTAAAATGTGTAAGACATAGTAATTTTATAAAATGTTGGTTCTATATATTACAGTTCAATCCCTTTAAAACAAATTGTAAACTTACGCAACGGTGATGGTGGTGCTGCGTTCGCGATCGCAAGAACAACGCACACAAGACAACAGACAATTTTCACAATATCGGCAGTCATTTTGTACGATTTTTAATGGGAGACGAAGCTTTGTAGAGTCTTAGCACCTCGGCAAACTTCAAACTCTATACTGTTTGACTATGTTCCGTAGCTTCCAAAATACCACAACACTGAACGTGTTATTTACGGAACCGTTTTTAAATACTATTATCTCCCTACTTCTTTATTGTAATTTAAGATGAGGAAACAAAACAAGAAAACTTAGAAATACTAACAAACTCGTTTGTCTGGTATTCGGAAACATTCTTGCTTGAAAAAAAAAATTTTAATTAACTACATACTCAATTTTTATATCTTCGGGTAGCTTCAACTGCAAAGGTTATTAACTTGTATGGTGGGGATACTTGTAAGTCGTCAATCACGTGTTTTCAGAGTAGTAGGATGGTAAGGGGAGCGGGGGTGGGTGGTAGAGGCTTCTTCACTAGACAGTATACACAGTGTTGACGCCCAGAAAAAGCAAAACCGCCGGCGAACATGCGTTAAGCTCAGTCGCTTCCCTCTTACACTCATTATTCAGATATATTCATTGATTTTCGATATCTATTTTGGGTACAGTAATTTGCGCTCATAGTAAATTAATTCATTATTACGGTTGTACATTTGTTGGTGTAAAATTGGAAAGTTCATAATTTTATCACAGATAAACGATACCGTGGTTTTATCGTTTATAATCCTTTATAATTAATATTACGTTCTAATAATATTAATATTATAGGTGTAACGAATCAGTTGTTCGTACAACACAATCATGAGATCATTGAGCCAAATCATTGATATATTTTATATCATTTCATATTTTATGTTATTGAATTATTTTACTAAAAATAAAAACATAGCAAAAGAACAAGGACAGGGCAAAACAATTTTTGGAGGATAGTGATAGCCGCCCCCCCCCCTCTGGAGCCTAGATAATGCTAAATGGTTACCGTCAAAATAATATTAGGCCGGGCGCAATTTACTACATAAAAATTCATACCTAAAATGTATAGGGCGCAATAACTGCATATACATTTTACTCTAAAATGATTGGGCGCAATTTACAATTTTTTTCCTTGGTCGATTGCAATTGACGTATGCCAAACCGAACAAATAGTTATAATATTTAAATAGATGTAAGTATTATTTAAAAACAAATTGATGATATAAAACAATATAATTTGTCGAAACCGTTTCAAAGGTAATACATTAATAATATAGGTACATACTCGTATTAATTATCCTACCTATATAATTGTAATACAAAATTAATGTATACCTAATAAATTATATTTCTGACAATATATTTTTGACTTTATAATGTAATACGTAATTTTAATTTGTATCTACTACGTTAGAGATGGCCAACCTTTTTCTATATTGTGCCAAATAAACGACAAAAAATCGTGATGTTCAATAGAAAAATTAACACTTATGACTTTATGTTGTACACTTGTACCTATATACTTGTTTGGTCTATAATGTAAATCAACTATACGATGATATTAATCTAAATATCTAATGTAATATCAAATATGTTATAATAATATAACATAACAATTAACATTATTAATGTTATTTTGACACAATCATTGTGTAGTATAACTTTCAAGAGATATAATCGGTAACATCGTAAAACATAATTTTCAAATTAAATTTAAAAATTGAATATTTCCTGTCAAATCACATTGCGTTATTTTAGCTGACTGCCGTGTGCCATTCAATAACGTCAATGCGCCATAAAAGGAACGCGTGCCGCAGGGTTTGTCACCCCTGTACTACGCATTAGTTAAACTCTAAACCGTTGACTGATTATTAAATAATAATTATAATTAAATAAATTACCAAAAATGTTGTTCTATTTCTCATTATTATCGCACTTTTAGTTATATCGAACAATGAGACGTATCCAAGGCCACAGGAATGGCGCGAAGCTATGCAAAAGTAATAAATACTCGACTGATAACGTCCGCCGACAAAGTATAATAATTGTAAACGACGACGAAAAATGATGATAAAATGAACCAAATTAAATATGACGGTTGATGCCGCCGCGCCGACTGGTTTGAAGGTTCTCGTCAAAATTGGTTTTCACAAATGACGTGACTACACGCGCACGCATGCATTGTAGTTTTGGTTAATTTTATCTGTTCATCGTTATCGAGTACGGATTAATACTTTTTTATCTAGATAGAAAAAAAATGTAAACCAAAAATCTATAATATAAAATTAAGACTGGTGTACTAGGCCAACATTGGGCTTTGCTCCTAAACGACTGGTGTATAATATATACTAGTGCCCACCCCAGCCTTCATTGCCCAACACTGGTATACACTTGTCATGGTTATTGCTTATTCTCCCACACGGGTTGGCGTGTTGGCACACGAGTTTTGTATGGTTGGCCGGTGAATAAGTTCATCGCATATTCAACTTAAATTATAAGTCAGTTCGATATGGATCCCAAACATAATATTTTACAGCACATAAAAAAATTGTTTCACTTATTTTCATTTATAGCAACAAAAAAATTAAGATTATACAAATAATTCGTTTCTATATTTAATATAATTTAATAAGATACTTAAATAAAAAAATACGAAAAAAAACCAAAGTGTTACCTTTATTTTGTATGTATACATCTAGTAATCAATAAGTCATTTAGTAATCAATACTTATGGGTCTTACAAAACCCAACTCCATAACTCCCTCCTAAATAGTCAAATCACATCATAATTTGGAAAGCATCTTCTATAGAGTGTATATATTTTTAAATAAAAGGGACACATTTTTTTTGGTTTTTTTTTTTAAATTAGGAATGATAGGGTCAATATATCAGGATATATTTTGTGATTTTTGTATAGGGAAGATGACGTATTAAAGTAATTGCGATTTTCTACGGCTTTTTCGTAATAAATAGTTAATAAAGATTTACTATTATAGTATCTTACAATTTAAAAATATTACGCCCAGATTATATTTTAATCTCATAGATTTATAATTTACTTGTTGTGTTAGTAATAAAAAACGTATATTCATGTTAATATATAATTGCATTATTTTACCTGTAGGGCATGTATATTTTAATTTTTCGTGTAAAGCAGCGACAATTATTGAAATTATACAGAGTTAATATTTATATTATGTAAATTATATAGAATTAATTTCCAATTTTTTTAACTGGTAGTTTTTATAATTTTTGAATGATAATTTATCTGTTTCTACATCCAATCAAACGCCAGTCACTATCCGTATGAGAGCAAACGCCAAACTTATTGTAAACACTGGTGCTCCTTTGACCTGTGTCAGGCTTACCGACAATCCACCGGTATAACTTGTAACGTACAAGCCAGTGACCGACAATAGTTGTATATGTGAAGCCATCCCCATGACTGATGCATGGCTACACAATTTTTCTAGATAAAAAGCATATACATTTTTAAAAAACAAACATTTTTATAATAAATTTGTCGAAGAAAAAATGATCAGGTCTATCGTGTACAAAACATTTTGTATTTTTTTTAAAGTGTTTGAAATGTACCTCGATTATATAAAGTGTTTAATTTGTTGAAAATAAAAAAAATGTAGGTAAAAAATTGCCAATACATATTAATTTCTCAATTTCTGAATCTTAAATAGCGAAATCGGTCGTGTTGGAAAGACGTGCCGTCGGGAATAGGCCAGAATCAGCGTTTCATATTTTATAATTATAAATAACACCAGTCAAAATAAATATTATTGGAGTTTTAAATATTGCAGCGAAGTGCGAACAACAGTGTCAAATGGTCCAGCGATAAATGGTTATTTGTGACTGATAGGATTTTAGACTGTTTAGCATTTTAGCGCGTCACGATATTTTACAATTTATTAATATCAAATTGACGAAAATAAAATTGCTCAAGTGGATCAATGTTATTTGATTCATTTGACCCGGCTCTACGTAATAAAGGGATTTATTTTTAAGAAGATGTTTTATTATTATAATTATATTGAAGTCGCAACAACAACAATTATTGGCTTTTAATATTACACGGTACGTGGGAATGTCGAGCTGCTTTATATAATATTATGTACATACATTTTTAGAGATGGTGTAAATTTCAAACAGTATTGACTTTTTTTATAGCTATTTAAAATTTGAGAGTTTTCTTAGTTTTTTTTCGTAAAATTTCGACAGAAAAAATTTGGATGGTTTTTAAACTGTTTATATTTTAATACAATGTTTTTCGTACATAGTTCTTACTCGTGTGAAAAAATAAATCATATTTAATTACTCAGATATAATTTTTATTAATATGCGTTTTACTTTGAAATTTTGATAAAAACCAATAAAAACACGAAATCTGCCTAATTTTGTGATAAATAGTTGATTAACATTTCAATATCAACACTTAAGACTTTAAAATATAATATAATATACTAGAGAAGTTGATCTTTCCAGCGAACCAAAAAAAAGTATATCGGAGAAACGCAAACAAATGTTATAACTTATAAGCATTAAAAATTTGTGACTAAACTTTGTTTCATCGTAACTCAAAATATAATATTAGGAGAGATTTGAAATTTTTACAGAATACTTAAATAAACATTTTATAGAGATGGTATAAATTTAAAAGATTTCAACAATTTTCAAGACTATATATTTTTCTTTTGTGCAGCGATTCCTGTTTAAAAGGTTACCTTTTTGCTTTTACATAAATATAAACATTATAAACGTTGCTCAATACGCAATATGACGAGTCGTCGGAGTTAATAGTCGGTGATAGTCGTTGGAGCTGGTCCTCTTATCAGATAGTAGTAAACTGCTCCAGAGATCCCACGGAGCTCATAAATCAAACGCTCAATACAGTTGTTGTCGGTTGGAGTGTGTGTTGAAGTAACTCGTGGCTGTGCTTTGTAGGGGTGGACTAGACCGTTAACTATACCAGGCTTGCGCCTTTATTATTAGATGGATGAATTTAAGACATTTTAGAGTTTGATTATTAGGGTAGTTGGTTCGCTTAAGTTAGAAGGTAGGGTTTAAGTATTTGTTTTGTGGATGGAAGGGAGTATGTTTTGGCTAGAAGTCTGTTATGATTATGGTCGTAGAGGGAGATATTATAAAACATAGTTTTGGATTGGGACGGTATTGAAATTTGTCGATTATAAGAGAATAGAGTTTTTAACAAAAGTGAGCATGCCCGTTATTGTTTTGGACGGATAATTTTTTTACCAGTGAGAGGAAGAAATGTAGAGAGCCCAAGAGGAGCCAGCGTAAGTGAAGATCGGAGAAACATAAGAGTAACTCGTGATATCTGATACGTCCGTATCACAGTCTCCCAAACGGATTCATCTCATTAGTTGGTTATTTTAGTATTATAACGGTATTATTTTAAGTTTTTAAATAATGTGTTAATTATAAACATATCAGATATAAATATATAATATATAAATTAAATAATTGTACGTATCCTACCTAACTTCCAACTTACAACAGTGGCATACCGGTTCCCAGCGTCAGCTCTTTTTAAGCGTCTGTGACGTCCCGGATAGCAAGTATTGCTTTTTACATGGAAGGGTCGCCAACCCATGGCCAAGGTGCGAGACCGGAGCGCATGGGATTTTATAATTAAAAACTATCGAAATTTAGGAAATAATTAAAACAAATGTTTTATGATACAGATATATAGAATAATTAACATTAACAAATAACCTCATGTGAGGGGACGTCGGTATGAAGTACAAAACTTTAACCGAACGGAAAATTATCAAAATAAAAGAAAGGAAATGTATATAAATATGTTTTTTCGGACAAGATGGTTATTTGACCACTTGGCCGCAGTCAAATAGAAATTTGATTTGAATCGCCGGCCAAGAAATATTTAATTCATAATACTGGTATACTTTACCACGTGTGCGGACGAATTCCACGTACGTTTTCCACCGCGGCGTTGCGTTGTGCCACAACGACGATTTACGTCGTGTACAGAGTAGTTACGCTTCTACTCCATGGCCGGTCTTGGTTTCATCATAACGAAACACAATTTAAACATAATAATACATTTGATTCAAAAATTCAAAATAACGAATACCATAAGTTACGAGACTTAAGAGTTAAGATCCGCCCAATTTAACGGATGACGGAAGAGCGTGTGTCCCGGTTTCCGTGATTGCCATTCGTCGAACCTTCGGCCGTCGCCAATTATAAAACCGGTATTGATATTTGTCAATAATGGTGTACAGTTAAATGTTATAAAAAACGAGCGGTCAAGGGTCAAACAGTTTAGATGACGAAATATAATTTTTCATATGGCCCGGTGCAGGTCTAGTGTTTCGTCTATTCCGTTGCATTGCACGACCGACTGTAAAGCCGAGTGTACTAACCTAACCTAACCTATTGAAGCGACATCCGAATTGGTTAAGACCCTTGGTTCCCAACGGGGGAAGAATGTTAGCGAGGACGCAAAATAATTGTCTCATTTAATATGACGGTTGGCGCCGCCCCACCGACTGGTTTGAAGGTCGGCGTCTGAATCTGTTTTCGCCATACACACACCACGCACCGTAATATCTACTCATAGTAATCGTGAGTTTTTTTTTTAATTTTTCATTAGCTTCTAGTAAAGACTATAATAGATCAACAATTATATAACAATAAGCATTATTAATATCGACTATAGTGAGTTATGTAACCGAATAGGCCAATATAAGTGTATATTATTTTCATATTTGTTTTCAATTTTATTCTTGTCCAAACCACCGCGCCGCGTCGCCGGAATACAATAAACATTTTTGACGCGCGATAGTTATTTTTCGTAACCACACGTTTGTAATCGTAATCAAATTTTAGTCATAGGATCTTTGATCAAGTGTCTTTTATATATATAATATTATTATTTTATTGTAAGCGATAATATTAACAGTTAATTGTTCTGTTTGTATTTATATTATTTATTATAATATCACGTACGGAAATCGTCGCGAATTATTAATACTTTAATATCTAGTAGTATGCGTTAATCGCCACGGTTTATCATTAAATTTTAGAACGTTCGCTAATAGCCTCAAATTTGTGAGTTTTATTTATTCGTTATATCATACTTGTTGTTTTTTGCACCAAAAAAGGCTATTTTATAATTATTTAATTCGTCAATTTATGAGGCCAAAAGGGCTGATAATTTATATTATTGTTGATTTGTTGTGACAAACAGGCAATTTATGCTGTTATCTTTGTTCCACGGCCTGCTGTGTATTATTAGATCTTTATTTATTTTATTTCAACTATTTGTAACAGCAATACACGTACTAGATCGTTACCATCTTATAACCATTATTTTCAGCTCCTAAATTGCCATCAGTTTACACGCAATCACAAGTACACACTTACACATTGAGCATCACATATATCTCGACAGTTTTGACCGACGATCCTTACCACTTTTGTTAAGGTTCATACACTTTGCACAGTCGGTCAGGTATCAAGTGTGGACAGTTGGCCATATTTAATTAGGTAACAAAAATATACAGTCTACGACAAGTCGCCCGCAACTGTAGTTCAAGTTTGTAGTAGGTAACAGTTCGGCGCTCACAATAATAAATTAATAACCATGTATGTTTCTAGGAAGTTTTATATTTCCACTGAAATATATGATACATCCATTTATAATTTCGACCTCAATCCAAGAACATTATTAAAAACTGTTGTTTTTTTTTCGAGCATGTAACTCGCTAAAAACCCACTTACTAAATAATGTTGGTGTTCACTATCATGTACAATGTACTTTGACAAATAAAAAGATTTGTCTATACCAGGGATGGGCAACTGGCGGCCCGCGCTACATTTTCAAATTACTTCATATAATTTTAGCGCTTATCTGTATTTTATTTTGTTACATTTTTTGATGAAATGTAGATATAAATTCTTATCTAGTTTTAAACCGAAACTAAATTATTAAATGTCTAAATATATATTTATAATGGCATAGCTAACATACTATTTATTTCATTTTATCGGTTTAGTCATATCCGTACTGCCATACCGTACTGCCGTAGTGTCACACCGCCGCGCCGTTAGTACTATTATTTTCGTGTTTTATTATTATTTTAAAAATGTCCGCTAAAAAGCGTAAAATCGAAGACGAAAATAGAATTTTTAACAGCTTATGGGAGAATGAATATTTATTTATTATTAACAAACAAAAAAAACCTCAATGTTTAGTTTGTTTAAATATTATTGCAGTACTAAAAGAATATAATTTGAAAAGACATTACATGACAAATCATTCGTCCAAATATGATAAATACACCGGTGTCGCAAGAGAGAATGTTGTAATTGATCTGAAAAGAAAACTCCAAACCCAACAAAATGTGATGGTAAAAGCAACAACTTCACAACAATTAAGTTTAATGGCATCATACGTTATTTCTAATGAAATTGCAAAATCTAAAAAATCTCTAAGTGACGGTGAATTTATTAAAAACTGTGCAATAAAAATGGCTAAATCAATAAACGAAAATAGAATTGCGAGTGAATTTGAAAAAATATCACTTTCAAGACGTACCGTGACACGTCGTATAGCTGACACTGATAGTGTTATTCGTGAAACATTGCAAACTATAATGATGAATTGCGCATATTTTTCAATAGCATTAGACGAAAGTACTGATGTTTCAGATGTTAGTCAACTTTTAATATTTGTTAGAGTTATTTCTCCACAATTTGAAATGTATGAAGAACTTTTAGAATTGTGTTCCTTGCATGGATCAACCAAAGGAATTTATATTTTTAATGCTGTAAAAAATGCAATTGAACCATTTGGAGGTTTCAAAAAAATGTCATCGGTTGTGATTGATGGTGCAAAATCTATGGTTGGCAAAAATATTGGTTTTGTTGGATTATTGCGCAAATCTGATATTAATGTTCCTGCAATACATTGCATTATTCATCAAGAAGCGTTGTGTGGTAAAATAATGAAACTTGATAACATTATGAATACAGTATTTAAAATTACTAATCTAATTAGAGGAGGCAACCGTAGTTTGAACCACCGTAATTTTATTAAATATTTAGAAGAACTTGATTGTGAATATGGTGATTTATTATTGCACACAGATGTACGCTGGTTCAGTCGAGGAAAGTGTCTCGAACGTTTTTTTGATTTGAGAAAAGAAATATTAAATTTTCTTAAAATAAATATTACAACTGATACCACTTATTTTGAAAATCAATTAGTTGATAAACAATTTCTATGTTCATTAGCATTTTTAACGGATATTTCTCAACATTTAAATAAACTAAATTTACAACTACAAGGTAGAAAACAAACAATATCTCAAATAATAGGCTTTTTAGATGGATTCAGAAAAAAATTGGAACTGTTTAAAAATGTATTTGTTGAAAATAAATTAATACATTTTCCGTGTTGTGAAGTTATAAAACAAGAATTTGATAATGAATTTAATTTTGAACATTGCATTACCCACATTGATGAATTAATTGTAGAGTTCAAAAGACGATTTGAAGAAATTGAACTTATGCGTCCTCAAATAAATTTGTTTAATAATCCTATGGCAGTTGAAATTGAAAAGCAAGATCCTTCACTTCAATTAGAATTATGTGAGTTACAAACAGATCCATTTTTATCTGCAAAAGAGATTGATGTGTCATTTTGGAAAACATTACCAGTTGAAAAATATCCAATTCTAAGAGATTTCGCATTAAAAATGTTATCTATGTTTGGAACCACATACATATGCGAATGTACATTTTCGAACTTGAAACATATTAAATCGAAGGAAAGAAATCGTTTAACAGATGAAACCTTGGGACATTTACTAAGAGTTTCAACTACAGAAATAGAAGTGGATTTTACTAAATTGTCTATTGAAAAACCTCATCCTCAAGTATCACATTAAATAATAATTGTAAATATAAATAAATAAAGATAAAAAATAAAATTTTAATTTTTTTTTTGCTTTCTCCTATGCACTGCGGCCCGCTAGATTTTAAAGTATTTAAAAGTGGCCCGCTAGTTACTTTGAGTTGCCCATCCCTGGTCTATACCATTGTTAAAACACAATTAATTGAAATGCGGAACATTATTTTGAAAAAAATTATACTTACATATGCGGAACCTAATCGACGACATTTCTTTCAGGGACTGGAACCTTGATGAATATTACGATTCCAGTTCCGGTTCGGTTCCTAGTAAAAAAAAAATAATACGGTCCTGGTTTTGATGCTTTTCTTAAGAAATTACAATTTCAGTTTCTGTTTCTTTTCGGTTTTTAAGAACAACAAAATTTTGGTTTCGGTTTTTAAAATAACAACATTTTAGCTTCTGATTTTTTTCAGTTCTTAAAAAATTAAACATTGTTTCCTGTTTTTATTTAATAATCATGTAAAAAAAAATTTGGTTACTTTTCGTTGGAGTAAGGAGGGTCAATACCAATTTTCTATAAATATTCTACCAGTTGCTCAAGAGTAAGAAGAGGACTAAGTAATCAAAAAGTATTACTCATCAGTCATTACTGTAATAAAATGTGTGCAAATTAATGCAAGATCCTGTTTCAAATAACCTTTTTTTGTTTTCTATAATTTATACATTGATTGCTATGTATCATTTACCAATTACTACTTGTACCATTATTCAGTAGTTAAAATTTAAAATATTGGTTTTTCGATCATATTTATAACATGGATGTACTTTTGATCCATACTGAAAAATAAAATAACAAATTGTATTTATTCTGCACAACTATACACAGAACAGTCTCATCTTAAGGCGCGTCCACATAGTGGACATACAATATTTGTAACAAGTTACAATACAGAAACTCGTTTACCGCTCAGGCGTACTGTACGTGAGATAACGATAGTATAATAGACACAATCATAACAATGCCTAGTTAATTATAAACATTTACCATATTTTTAGAATTGCTTGTCATTATGGTAACAAGAAAACTTATAGGTTCAAAATGTGCTGTAAATAATAACTTTTCTTTTTGTTGATTATTCCTATTACATAATAATCAGTTGTTAGTTGTTACGTAAAAATATTAATCCTCTTAATAATAGTGTGTAATAATAATAGATCTACATATTTGATTAATTCTTATTACATACCAATGACAGATATAAATAAAATTAATAGAATTATAACAAAACCGAAATTAATCGTAAAAAACCTTTAAAAAAATTATGGGTTCTGGTGAGGTTCCGGTTTTTAAATAAACTTATATAAGTGTTCCGGTTCCAAAACTGGTTCTTTTCGGTACGGTTTCAGTCCCTGATTTTCAAGCTTTCGTTTTAAATTTTTTTATATCATATGAAATATAAAAATAAAAATATTATGACATTTATTGCCTAAGTTTTTTCCAATTATCTTCTATGGCTATTACAATCAAATACTCATATGATTCTAACTTATAAAAAATATTGAAATGCTTGTCTTTCTCATGTATTAAAATTGCAGTTTTTATGCCACTCCTGTGCGTGGTATAGGGAAGAAAAACGAAGTCAGCAAACATTGTTAATAGGCAACCAAATATTCATCATAACTAAAACGATATTATTCATGGGTGTTGTAACTTAGGAATGGTGTATGTGATGGTTGCCTTTTGTACTTTATCTTCTGACTTTGTATTTCTACCCAATTCTGTAGTTAAATAAATAATAACAAATAATTAAATTCAAAACATAACAACTGATAAATATACGTGATAAAAATTTATAATATCTTCTAAATCATAAGATACAATCAAAAATAATTTTTTGGAAAAATACAACGCAACCAGTTTTTATAAAATAATTGTATTGAAAATATCAAATAATTAATTATATTACAACTTACATAAAAAATTCACGATAGTAATTATTAGTAAGAAAATAAAATAATACATAAACTATACATATATAAGCGTACTTATACTCAATAATTTAAATTATTTTAATATTTTATTTATACCAGTGAAAAATTATTAAAATTACACAAGGAATACACCAAATACTTTTTAAGTAGGTGTTACAATGTTATATACCTAAATGCAATATAACCTAACATGACTAAAACGAGAAACAACTGATTTAATCTACATTTAAATTCCATCTACTATTACATGGTTGATTGGAATACGGTTTAAAAATTGCTGACCAATTCCTGTGAATGCGGCGCCAAAAACTTCCTCGATAGCCGGTTGCAGTTCAGTGATTACTTCACGCCAATTCTCGTTTAAAAATACGTTCATGTTATCTCCTATAGAGTAAATTAAATAAGAAATTAAGCATCCCGGGATCAACATTGTATTCATAAACTTCAACGAATCGAACAAAACACATATTTCGTATTGTCGTCAATTATCACGTTAACACAAAAAGTAAGTTATTTCACAATGTAATATTTTTTTTTTTTTGCTTTTTATTATATTTATATATTTAATATTAATATGGTTTTATGGTTTTTATTTTTAAAAAAAATTATAATTCATAAGATTAAAAATTATTTATTTTCATAATCTCGTCATCATGGTATTCCAATGAGGAAAGTTATCCTTGACAATTTTCAATTTCTTTCTATTTCTGCACGAATAGAAAACATTTAAATATTATACTCAATTCTATACAATGTGTGAAAAATAGTAATTTTATATTATAATGAAATAATGTAAAACAATTATTTGATTATTTAAACTCATACTAAATCAATGCTTTTTAATATTATGATATTATTCAAATTAATATCTTAATTAAAAGTGTATGGATGCTAAAATATTTTAAAATATTGATTAGTCCTAGTTTAAATATATATTAAATAATGTAAATGTAGAACTATTTCCGATTTAACTTATAATGAATAGGTTATATCTAGCACCTACATTGCACTATTTTAGGATGTTTACTAAATATTATTCAATAAATGTTATAGAATTTTAATTTACCTAATGCTTTGTCACCATTGAAAAGATTATCAAATTTCAGATTTAATTTTGAAGCTGTAAATTTCCAAGATAAAATGTCAACTTCTAAAAATGTGTTTCCATTTTTAATGATTGGTTTAAATGAGACATTACCATAAACTTTTGAAATATCTGAGAAAGATACAACATTTACAATTATGTACATTATAATTTATAATACATTCAAATTTAAAATTAGCAATTGTACCAAAGGTTAATTTTATAGCTACCCAGATTAATTTTGCATTTTCCTTTTCCAACAATTGGTAGGATAAGTACTTTTCCTGATATTTCATAATTTCCGTCCAGAACTATTGATTTTTTAGGTTGTATCTCAACATACAAATTGTATTTTATTGGATCGTACCTGCAATTGTTAATGAGAATAAGTCTGTACACCTAGATATTTATTGATAATGTCTAAGCTTACTGAAGTTTAGAGATTATTGATGACCTTAGGTTCAGTATATCAAAATCTTTAAAGTTCAACTTAATACTGACTGGCCCGGAACCTTGGTCAATTACGAGTTCTGTGATTCGTAACGGATCCAATTGGATTATTCCTAAATTCGGAATCCCTAAAGAAGTCACATTAAAATATTATAACTTACTGTACATCACATAAAAAATATTATATATTTATTATAAACCATTGGTGGGTTGTAAATAAAGTGTCAGATTC
Organism: Periphyllus acericola; assembly: GCA_949715065.1. Taxonomy (NCBI): domain Eukaryota; kingdom Metazoa; phylum Arthropoda; class Insecta; order Hemiptera; family Aphididae; genus Periphyllus; species Periphyllus acericola. Next base: position 40,817,004 of record OX454265.1, on the reverse strand, counting down.
AACCTTTTGCTAAATGAGGAACAGCGCTTTGAAGTCCACTCCTTAAACATTCGTTAAGATTGGGATCACTTTTTTTGCATTGTTTAAATCCTTTTGCTGTAACAATGTATAAGTTCGTAAATAAAAAATTAAAATAAAAATTTTTAAAACTTGTTTCGAACTAAATCATGCAAATAAATAAAAACCTATAAAATAAAACAGTAGTGTTATACAAATTTTGGACTACATTTTCGTTAAAGAATATAAATAGTATCTCACGGTGTACTATTTGTCTGATTTTGTTTTATTAATTAATTAATATTTATTAAAATAAATTAAATGATACACAACATTAGACTTAAACATAAACAAAATATAAACAAAATTATATTAAAAATGTATGCAGTTACCATAAATAATGTTTAGTAAAAAAATACATATATTTATGAGAACTGATCAAATGTTCTCGTACTCGTACCTCATTACCAATCATTTCAAGTGAAGTTCAACATGGTACTAAGGAGCACAACACTACTATCTTCAAGGGTTAAACTACTATCCTCAATTAAGTAGTCAACCCGAAAAGAATTTCGGGCAAATGCATACGATATAAATAGACTTATCATTTAGTGATTTATTGTAAATAAGGGGCAGTGGAAAACATTTAACTGATCTAATACGAAAAGTGTCTGAGTATATGGACCAACAGACTTAAAGATGCGTTGATTAGTCTAGGCCCTAATTCAATATTATCTATGTTTGCATGACAGCTTGAGAGCACATCATAAGGAAGGCCATAAAGTTGCATGCCGACGGTGAGGGGAACTAGAGAGGGCTCTATCAAAAGGAAAAACCTGTATTATGATTTATGTTATTGATAGTTACATTTAATAAAGGTTATAATCATTTATACCAAAAAGTAATTATTTTCCATATCCACATTAAGATAAAATGTGTAATAATTGACGATGATTGTATTATAATATGTTCAATTCTCAATGTGAGTAGATATTTTATTAATGGTAACCCTCCCTTAAACGAATTCAGCGAACGCTAATGGGGATGAACACCTATGCAACGACGAGCAGACTTAATAGAAATGCTTCGAAAAAAGCTCTGGCGCATATACTCGTACATACTATGTCCTTATTACAGACCCAATTAAACTTCACAGTGGAAGCGTGATTTTTACTCATTTTATTTTTGAGTCCCAAATTCCAAAAAGCTTTAGGTTTTGAACAGAATGATGATTCATTATGTTCCAGGCATTTTTTCGACTTATGTCTCTAATAAACATTATCACGATGTATAGAGCCAGTTGTTATAAAAATACAATTTGAATTACAAATTTCATAACTGCTAAGGCAGCGTTTCCCAAAGTGTGTTCCGCGGGACTATCTCAAGGGTTCCGTCAGATGTCTGTGATTATTGAGAAATTTATTTTATATTATATTTGGATTATTTATAGAAAACTTATTATTTTATATTATTTAAAAAAAGTTCACCTAAATAATAGTTACTATATAATAGATATTATAGTATAATATCGTTGTAAAATATTAATTGTTGTATGTATTTGAAATTTAACAAAATAAAATTATAACACTCATGTAACTACAACGTTGTCATTACGTTAACGATATAGATTTGTATAGTGTAGATACGCATGTCAACGCGATTGCCAGTAAATTGTACGATAAAAACTAAATAAAAATTAATAAAAATAAAAATAAAAATACTTAATAAAAATTTTTAACTTATAAAAATAACTTATGTACACGCATTCATGTTCGATCTTCGATACGACCGATACTTTATATCCGTAATCGTAATGAGTTAAATTTAAGAGATCATGATTCCGTTTGCATATGTGATATAGTTGTCATACTTAGTGTACGTTACGGCCTTATTAATTATTATAAATACAACATAAGTACAAATAAAAAGTTTGCCATGCATAATTGGCTTAGAACAGGACGGTTGTTGGCCAAAACAACAATTAATAATATTGATGATACTGTGGCGTCTTCATCAACAATAGAATCTCAACAAGTTATATTGAAAGATGCTATTCCTAGTTGTTCGGTAAGAAATTTGAATAAAATTTATTTTAGATTACGAACGTCATGGAAAATAATTCTTATATTAATATTTCGGAAAAAAGTATAGTTGTACCTGCATTTATTGAGTTAAAATCCAATTTTAAAACCATTGTAAATCAAACAATGAAACAGTTCCATTCTTCTCATTAAAAATATCAATAGTATGTATATTTCAAAATCTAATTAATTATAATTTGTTAAAAATAAATATTTGTGATAAATAATAAATGTTTGTTATTTAAATAAATAAATTGGTTCGGCCGCAACGTTCAACATGAACACACGCGCGTCGTAATCGTCCGCGCTCCGTTATCATATCGCTATTATATAATTTGTCACAATAACATTACGTCATTATCATGCCGTATACACCTAAAACAACGAAGCGAAACCTATCTAACAGTTCGCCCAGTCAAGTCGACAAAAACACAAAAGTTTTTATCACCCCGAACCGTTACGCCGTACTCAACACCGATGAAGACAATGTACTCACCACACCTTCAACTAGCACCACGGAAGATCCGGACAGTCTACCTCACAAAGTTCACAACGCTAAACCCGTGGCCCCTCCTATCCACATCAAAAACATATCCAACTTTTCAGCATTCAACACCGTCTTAAAAAATATCACCGGACCCAATGGTTTCACCTGTAAGTCAACTCCGTCATACCTCATTGTACAACCCACCGATAAACAAACTTACAATGCAATAATAGATCATTTACACGAAACAAGAGCTAGTTTTCATTCGTTTACCCCCCCCCCCAAGCCTTCGCACATACAGAGTCGTCATCAAAAATTTACATAGTTCCACCTTACACACCGATATAACTTCTGCTCTTACTGAACTGGGACATTCGGTCAAGAGCATTTACAATGCCAAAAACAGGAACAACTGCTCACTTCCAGTATTCTTCGTGAATATCCATCAGCAAGATAATAACAACTATATCCATGATATTACATCTCTTCTCAACACAATAGTGAAAATTGAAAAACCAATAAAAAAAAGACATGGCCCACCGCAATGCCATAATTGCCAAGACTATGGGCATACAAAGAATTACTGCAACCATGAAGCTCGATGTGTCAAATGTGGTGAAAACCACCTGACAATCGAGTGCACCAAAGACCGAAATAGTCCAGCCAAATGCGCCCTATGCGCTAAAGACCACACCGCAAACTTCAAAGGATGCCCAGCATTCGAGTCAATAGTTAAAAAATCTGCTCAAAAGTTTCAACCAGTCAAAGATCCTGACCCTCACTTTCAACAGTCTCAACCCAGAACCAAAACCAAATCACACGCAGCAGAAGCCACCAACAACCAAAATAAAATCACAGAACAAAATATATCAAATACCTTTTCAAAACTCATATCCAATTTAAGCTCTTTAATTAATCCATTAATTTCCCTCCTTACCTCAGTCTTAAACACACTAATAGCTAAAGGCATTATCTCCCCATAATACTATCGCACACTGTCTCATAATACCTACATAATCTTATCTTTTCTCAGACCTATCCTCATTACTTTTATCTTAAATTTTATAGAAACTATTCTACGACCAACCGACTATATATTGTTAATCTAGAATTTATTTATTATTATGATGACTATTATTTTCTTTTAACCGTATCATTATTATAATTAATACCTTGTAAGAACATGTAATATGTTGACACATTGTAAAATTTAATAAATAAAAAAAAAATAAATAAAATTGTCATTGAAAATTGTTTTTTAACTAATTGTAGTAAACAATAATCATTAACAATATCATTAAAACATTTTTTGTAGTACTGGTTTTTTTTAGAAAAATTGGGGTTGAGTTGGAACTTGGAATTAAAGACATTAGGGTTCCGCAAAACACAAACTATTTCCTAAGGGTTCCGTGATCCCAAAAATTTGGGAACCGCTGTGCTAAGGGCTCTATCGAAAAATTATCTTCCAAATTATATGGTTGTATTATGTGTTGTATTTATACTGTTTACAGTATGCATTAATGCATTATACACCATAACATGATATGGGTTTTCAAATTTACTAGTAAGACATTGCTCAATTCTTTTGAATCAATAATACAATTATTTTATGATTTAAACAATCATCATTGTGAAAATTTTAAAAATTTAAAACGATAAACATAATAAATAATAGGTTGGAAGTTATTTTATTATTGTATTACATGACTTTCCAGTTTCCTGACTTGTAAAAAATATTCCATTTTGCTTCACATTATATAAACACTCCAATGTATAACCATGAATCATAAATTCATGATATTTCATACGTTAATGGTTAACAATTATAGTTTAAAAAAATTTAAAACATACCTAATGTAGTAATATAGCGAATTGTTTATAATATGAACGTATAACTAAAAACAAAATTATATGAAAAGGAGATCGTTTTTCCTGAAAATATAGTGTATCCATAATTTATAAAAAATTTTACATTATGGAATAATTTTATTTTCTGTTGGTAAGCAGGAAAGCATAATATTAAATCTTACACTTTTCGAAGAAAATACATGAAAAAGGTGTTAAGTATAGTATTATTTATAAAGCGCTGGTTCTATATTACAGTCCAATCCCTTTAAAACAAACTTTATACTTACGTAACTTCGATGGTGGTGGTGCTGCGTTCACAATCGCAATAACAACGCACACGAGACAACAGACAAGTTTTACAAGATCAGCAGTCATTTTGTACGATTTTTATTGAGAAACGTAGGTTCGATAGAGTCTAAGTACAATCAAAACGTCGTCCTCAGCAAACTTCTAACTCACCACTGTCTGACAATGTTCAGTGGTTTTAAAAACACCACAACACTGAACCACATGTTCTATACAGCACTGTTTTTAAATACTATTATCTCCCTACTTTTTTTTAAATTTATGATAAAGAACAAGAATAAAAACCTATAAGTACTCACAAACTCGTTTGTCTGGTACTAGACAACATTCTATTCTTGTAAAAAATAAATAAATTTTAATAAATTACATTCATCATTAATTTGTATTCAGTTATTTTCATCATTTTTCATTGGTGTATTAATTAAAAAGGGTGATGGAGATGGAAAATATCTTACATACATGATTCATAGCAATGTTCATCTCTTCTTCAAATCTAGCTTAAGGTATCAATAATATCGGAAAATAAGTAGGTATTGGCTACTCAAATCGATACCTATTATTATAATTTAGAAAATTCTCGAATAAATTTTATCTTATGATAATAATAAAGCCACTAAACCTAAATATTTTATTTATCTTAATGCAAAAGAGTATAAAACGTCGAAGTGTAATATTTGAAATATCAATAAATTAATAAAATGTCTTTAAATCCAGTAAAATGAATCCATTCATAAGGCATAACTCGTAAATTGAAGAAACTTACTTGGTAATTTTAAAATTGATAGATCAGGTACATGGTTGTGATTCACAACTTGTGAACAAAGCTAATGTTCCATACTTGATAGAAAATTAGAAATTCTAATAAATAATTTATGATCCATCCTGAAAACAGTAAAAATACATTAGGCTGGTCACATATATGGTTCTGTACTAGAGGTGGATGTTTTAAATTATAAAAGCAATAATAAATCGATAGAAAAACAGTTCTAGTTGAAAACACGAAGTTAAACCATTTTGAATTATTGATTTTAAGTATGAATAGTTCTACTCAAATCCGAATGAATATGGCAGCCACGTTCAATCAGAAGGTAACCATTAATTAAAATAAAAATTAGATCAAATCCTATCTAAATGTCAATTGCATTAACCGTAGAAAAAATTATGATATTTTCCCTACTTGAAGCAGTGAAATCAAGATGTATTATTGGTTAAAACTGCTAAATACTTTTATCACAAAATGATGAAATTCTACTATGGATTAAATCATTCCGGAAAATGTTTTTAAAAATAATAACCCAAATTAACCAAAGATCACCTAAGAAGATAAGAGCTGATGAAATTAATACATTTTTACAGAAAAAACATTTCGAAAGCGCTATAAAAGTATAAAATACGACTTGAATAAGCTATTAATAACCTAACAGTATTATTATTCACAATATTCAGAGATGTAAACATTATACAACAATTGTATGCTTAGAATACTTCTCCAATTATAACATAACACATATATATTTATAAGTAAATGTAATCAATATTCAAATTCAAAATAATACCAATTATTATTATAATATGTCTAAGATTTCTAAGATATCATGTAGCAAAATTATGTTGGATAACCATTGAAAAAATCATAAAAATCTTCATGTATTTTATTCTATATTGTACTCCGATTAAAATATTTTAACTTACATAAAAATATAACACTTAATTTATAGTTGCAAAAAATATTCTAAAATTTAATAAGAATATTAAGGCTAATTTTATTCAGAATGCGTATTCGATACATTAGATCAGGAATCAGCATCCCGCGAACCGTGATACGGCTTATAATAATTAGTACCTATCAAAATATTGTACACCACGTTATCTTTGTTGGTACAAACTGGTATTTCTTTCGAGAAGTTTGTTGCGCGATTATTAAACCAAAAACTGATGTTACTTATGTACGTGTATACATAATGATTATATGATAAAAATATTTTACACGTTATCTAAGTTTCGTCAATAATAATTGTACAAAACGAAATATCACTTGGTATTACTGATTCGATCTTATAGTGAGGTGTAACCGTCTCAGTTTTGTGTGTGATATCTTTATACGTACAAGTTCCAAAACGAAAAATGAACCATGGTATTTTCAAAGAATATTGGATGAACTTTTATTTTTTATTGAACTTGTGGTAAACTGTTGTGTTTAATTTGTAATACGAGTAAAACCATAACAGTAATGAAAGAATATAACCTCACGCGATATTACGAAAATGAGCATAAGACAATATTTTAAAACTTAAACCGATAAACTAAGAAAAAACAAAATAAAACATTTTTTAACAACTCTAAGTAGGCAGCAGAGTATTTTTAAATCTCAAAATATACAAATCGGGTACCTGATGATTAGATGTAAATAATTATTCAGTATAGTATTCGATTACAATTTAGAAGTTCAGAAAATTTTAATGGTTGAAAAAATTTCTGTCAATATTGGATAGACTTTCATAGTTTTTACTTGATACCATTATATGTAGATTTATTACGTACTACGTATTTATTAATACTTAAAATTAAAATACGATGACTATTTATTATCAAACCAGATTAGAAAAACAAGATTGCCAAAACTATTATTCAACTCTTCGTTTATGAACGCATGTTACTCATCATTATATCACTAATAGCTATATCGTGCGAATTGTATATATATGTTTATGTATATGCATATTTATATAAGATCCATAAAAATCGTATATACATCATTTAATTCATAAGAATAATCATAATCATAAGGATAAAACGAGACATGTCCAAGGTCGCAAGTGTGGTACAGGCATATACAGAAGAAAAAAATTACTCGGCTGATGATGCCCGCCAACGAAGTATAATAATTAATTATATAAGCCTCTAAAATACATCCAATAAGAATTCCGACCGGACGCCGCATTTTAATTATTATGTAATTATTGTTTTATTTTTTGAGCATAAATAACACGAGATGTAACTTGCAAAAAACCCACTAACAAAACAAGGATGATATCCACTACTGTATACTTTGACAAATATAAGGATTTGTCTATACAACCGTCCAAAACATAAATAATGAAAATGCAAACCATTATTTTTAACAAATTGCTCGACGACATGACATGACGAAAATAATACTGACGAGATTTTCTTAAAGATGTATTGTCTTGCTTCCGTTTTCAATTGTTCAAAACAAGCAGAGACGTGTAAATGGCACTAAATTGTTTTAAAACTACCGAAATTCTCGCTGGCCCAAGGATTATAATCATAACCCTAAATTAATTTCTATGGATTTTTTCGGCATATTTCAAATATCGATTACGTACATTTCTTCATTGATCATTTTCGAGAGATTTGGTGAATTATAGAAACTTTACTATAATAATGGCTAAACGTAATTTTCTCTTCCTTCACCCGTCACGATCTAAGCGTATTGAAATATTTATTCATAACTCCATAAATATTATTATGATTGTCAATAATTTCATTTCTAATACTTCAAATATATGTATAAAAGAAGTTGTAACTTTTAGCACGGTTTATATTCGAAACACATTCAGTTCTTGATATTTATATTGGCCATATTGCCACTGCTTCACATGGTTACGTCTTGGAAGAATTCGTTGATACATGACGATAGTATATTTTAAATTTGTTCAAAATAAATAAACATTGTATCGTCTAGTTTCATCTGTTGATGTGGGATACCAACTGCTATCTTGCATTTTCTATCGTGCATAAAACAATTTCAGTCTTAACCATTTGGACTGATTACCTGCTTGAAAAGTCCTTTGATAATATTATATGTATATAATGAAATATTCAACATTTTGGGAACTATAATGCATCATAAGTAGCTGCGAGATACCAGGCTTCGCACGGAACAGTTTTGGCTAGGGCCAACATTTCTCTCGGGCGTATGATCTTGAAATTTAAAATAGTGCCTCCTCAAAATCTCAAGATGGCAATACGAAAATTTTAGATTAGAGCAACTACTATATTTTCATAGTTTTAGCTGCAAAGATTTTAAAAATGTCATACTAATAATTAGTATCAATATTACCTACAAAACCTCTTTCTAGACAATATTCTTCACTAGACCATATTACGCGTGAGCAACCTACGTAGAATTTCCCAAACAGTTTTCACTCAAGGCTGAGAGTCTGCCCTTGAGACTTGTTTAAATTCATTGTAAGGCAGACTTAGTGGGGAAAATATAATCGTTTAAATTCGAATGGAAGCTCGTTAAGAATTAAAGAAATTCATGGTTCAAATACAGTTTCTCCTGCGCATCAGTGGGATACTATACCCAAGTATGGCGATTGCCATAGTGAATTTTATGGGGGAAACTTGAAAATAAATATGTATACAAATTATTGGCCTAAAATAATAAAGTTAACACCTAGTATAGTAATATATATATTACTATAAATTATGAATATAATATGTTGGTTGTGTTTTAGATCCCCTCTCCCCTGCGTACTCCAATTCGTAGGTATGTATATACTATTAAAATTTGATTTTCGACATACTCCTTTTTTTTGTAGTTCGGGACCACTGCTGCGTGCACCCAGTTAAAATTTTGGCTTGTAGTTTAAAATTTCACAAAAATATTTTACAAGTGCCTAGAGCAAGAACAAGTTTTTTTACACATACCTATATAAAGATATACATTGATAATTACATTGACATACAAAAAACCCTATACTATTCTTATGTCCGGTCAATTTTGGAATACAGTTTAAAATTTCACAAAAATATTTTACAATTGCCTAGAGCAAGAACAAGTTTTTTTACACATACCTATATAAAGATATACATTGATAATTACATTGACATACAAAAAACCCTATACTATTCTTTTGTCCGGTCAATTTTGGAATACAACTCTTTTGTTTGGTCAACTAGAAGAGTAGGTCCAATATAAGCAATTAAATCAATACAAAATCGTTTTTAGAGACTTTTGTCATTTAACTGTGGCATTATGCGTCAACGTCATTCCTCTTACCAACCGCTACTATCCATTTTGAACATAGAATCATTAGAGATTCTAAGGAAAAGGTTAGATCTATGTTTTATCTTTAAACTACTTAATGGACAAGTTTATTGTCCAGAATTACTTTCTAGTTTAAGCTTTCTGGTCCCTAATCGTAACACCAGATAACTAAATAATTTTTATGTACCATTCCAGTCTATCAATTATGGTCGAAATTCTCCTATTAATAGAGTTATGGATTTAGTTAATATACTTCATATTGATTTATTTGGATGTACTAAAGTAGATAATTTTTATACCTATTTAAATAATTTATTGTGATATTATGTTAGAACCTATAGTCAGTTATATATATATGAATATTATTTTATTATTTTGTGTACTAACTCGATGTTAATGCTAATTAAAAATGTAATACCTATTTATTAAGTATGTAATAACCACTAGTTTTAATTTAGAAAATTGTAAGACTGTCATCATATATTCTTTATTGGGCACTTGCCCGTCCAAATTAATTAATTAATAAATACTACACCAGGGGTCACCAATTATTATTTTTGGAGGGCCGAATCGGCAATTTTGAAAATTTTCGGGGTCCGTCAAAATATCCAAACAAATATTTTTAACATATTATGTAATGAAGCAAAAGTATAACACAAATAAAAAATAATTAATTGAAAAAAATAAAATACAAATTAACAGCAATATTATAATATAAATAGAAAGTCAGGGTAAAATCAGTGGGAAAAATGGCAAGTAAGTTTGCTATCGAAGTTTATTCTCATTTAATTATCGGTTTTTACTTTTTTTCCTTGTCTCCGGGCTGGATAAAGTGTGTTCGCGAGCCGGATGTGGCCCATGGGCCGTCATTTGGTGACCACTGTACTACATATTTTTCTTCTCTACATTTAAAAGATCGATATTCTTACTTATAAGTTATAACTGTTGAAGTTGTCTTGTCCACTATTCTTAGCAGTGTCCTTTTTTTCTTCAGAATCACTGAGCTCATTTCTTAAATGTATTGCTTCAATGTTTTTTTTTGCCTTTTGAAGTACTTGTAATACTAAAAAATGGTATTATGTAAACACGATGCAGGTCACATTGTTCAATAGGTACAGAACAAACAACCGTAGTCAGTGGCGTATTTTGGGGGGGTGTCCACGGTGTCTGGACACCCCCCAAACCAAAAAAAAAAAAAATTCAATCTTTAATTTTGATAAATTTTAAAGGGAATTTGACAAATAAAAATATGTGATTCGTTATGAACTATTTTAATATTATATAAAGTCCTAAACTAATTAGGAAAAAAATTTATTTAGTTTTAAATAATGTACTTATTATCCTATTATAGTTTTAATTATTTATAAAACTGTTATTCTTATAGCACCACTGATATCGAATGTAACAAACAAAATATATAGTAATAATTATTAAATTATTGTGACCGATGATGATTACTACCTATATAGGTACTAATGTATATTAATATGTTTAAATGATATTATGTTATTATTATTCTATTACAGTATACATGCAATTTATATTTTTATCTTGCGGCTCCATGGCCCGTGCCTTCATGCGTCTGTGTTACTTGTTTTTTTCCAGCGGGAATTTGTGTATATTTAGATATAAATATATTACAATGATGTTTTTTTTTTAATATGTATTAATACATTGGATTTTAAATGTCCATGTACATTTATTTTAAAACATATTATTTATCAATTGAATTTGAATCATTTTTCATTTAATCGTCGTCGAAGAAACAAGGCAGATAAAATATACAGTGAAATAGTATGATAGTAATATTATCATAGTATTGTCATTGGTGAGTATCTATATTATTTATAATATTTTTTTTTCACAAGTGCACATAATTCGTAAATTAATATTCATTATAATTTAAAATTAAAACATTATAATTAAGTATTTTTCAAACTAATAATAGGCATATTATATAATGTTCTTTATCTAAATTATATAGAATCGTAATATTTTTAAGTCATTTTTTCTCGTTGCTTTATTATTATATTTAAGTATTAATACTAGGATCACATATTCACATGAGCGTTAGACTTAGAATAATCATCCATTATGCATTTTTAATTATAAAACTATTATGACCTAGAAAATACAATTTTTGTATTATAATTATTTCAGATATAAAGTAAAGAGAATAGAGATTGAATTAAAAGATTCATCGACCACAAAAATACAATTTTAGATTTTAAATCGCTAATATCTGTTGAACAAAATAAAACGACATTTTTGAATTTGGCAAAAACTTACACGACTGATTTAAGTGAATGTCAAGATTCTATTTTATTATCAGAATATAATCAATGGCAAAGGCGTTTAAAAAATGTTGAGACTTGTAATTTACCATAAAAACGCAATGGAAGCAATAATACTATGCAATCAAGAAATATATCCAAATATTTTTAAATTGCTACAAATCTTTGCAACATTACCAGTTTCTTCATCATCGAATGACAGAACCTTTTTAAATTTAAAAATAATAAAGACTTACTTACGAAACACGATATCTCAAGTAAATATAATTTATTAATAGTTTATTTTATTTATTTAAAACTAATATATTTTAAATTTTATTATAGAAGAGATTAAATGGTTTGGCCATGTTATCGATTCACAGAAATGAACAAATTACTACTGATGATGTTATGAAGGAATTGAGCTTAAAAAAAAGGCGTCTTGAATTTATTATTTAAATATTAATTTATATAATACTCTTAAGTGTATTTATTATTTTCTATTTTAAAAATTATTATTATTTGCTTTTATTTTTAATAACTTACTATTTACTACTTTTAATTAAATAAATAAAAAATGTTTCATTACAATATTTGATGAATATATTATGAACTTAGTGGTAGTAGACGTAAAACAGAGAAATATTGCAACCAATTAACAAATAAGTATATACCTATAACCTATATTAACTGGACACCCCCCTAAAAAGCATACAAAATACGCCACTGACCGTAGTAGTAGTATCGGATTCACATTCTCAGGTTCCTTTAGGTGATCATTCATTTTTATATCGCGACTCATGAGTATGTAAAAAAATATTACACCACCATAAACAATTACCTATGAAGTGTGGTTATTGAAAATAAGAAATGTCTATGCACGAAAAAAATATCCATCATATAAAAATACACACCAAAATTGTTGAAATGGAATAGTTGAAAATGCTATTCAAAATAGCGTTATTCAAAAACGTACACCTACATAAGTTTAGTCATTGACGCGTTTTTATTTGGTAACATAATTTCAAGATATACAAGATTGTAGAAGAAAACATTACTTTACCCTAAGTCAATTAATATTAAATTCAATAAGGTATTTAACGCTACCTATACGATAATATTCATAAATAAATAATAGTTCCTAAAATGAAAAAATTAGAATTTAATGTATAATTAATTTGCCTCTTAAATTGTAAATTATATTTTATTGCTTTGAATTTTTATAGTTTTACTAAAATATTAACAATCAATAAATGATAACGATTGGTATATTATTATAGTATAGAATAGTATAGTATTTAAATAACAACCGGTATCATATCGTTGAAAAGCATTTAAAACTCTGGAGCCCATTTATAGATGATACAATTGAATTTGTCTTCATTATCCCATAAACAAGAATAAATCCGTTTGCTGCATAATTAATCTGACCGCTGATAGACCATTTAACTTGCTGATTCAATCCGACCAGCTATAAATTTAGTCGAGGAACATACGGGATCTATTTCTATACCTAACATACCTATAACTCGATCTTGATAAAAATGGCAATAACATGTTTAACTTGCTACCCTTCGGCTGTTCCCTCGTTCCAGTGACTATTACAACAGGTTTGAGAATTCAAAACTAGTTGTACTCTTATTGATTATTGCTGCAGTCAAAACATAAGGTTTGAATTTTATTTGTTTGTATTTATTTTGCTCATTTTCATTACAAAATTTTCAAATTACAGCTCTCAACTTGTTTAAATTAAGTACACGAACCTTTACCTTGGTTCAATAATTCGATAACGTTACGAATTTTTCCATTATATTTCAAAACTTTCTTTTTCGATACTGAAATCACCAATCAAATTCATTAATTACTACTGTATAGACTATATACTTCCAATAGAATGTACAATTCACATGATACATGCTATATATGACACAAATATATCACTAAGTATTCCCATAAATAGTGTGTGACACAATAATTTAAATGACTAAATTAGGTACACCTAAATGACCGTAAACAATGACATTTTATTAAACAATATTTTTTTAAAAACGTAAACCGTGGGTGATTAAAATAAAGCTGCTAGAATAGGATAGACAAATGTTTATTAAAATATCTTTAATCCATTTCAATATTTTATTATGCCTAATTCTTAACCATCAACGGATCTATGGTAACAGTTTTTATGTAAATATCGGAAGGACGAATTTCACTCTTGGGAAGTGCATTTTTTTTTAACAAAAGCAACCAGTTTTATGTTATTTACTTAACTTTTAACCTTCTAGCAGCCTATATTAGATTTAATATGATTTAATGTATTTTTTATTTCAACTTACTCTATTTACCTCATTAATACATGCATTTTTTCCCTAAAACAATAACACTCTTAACAAACTTGTCTTTCTTACACAAATCACGATGTTTAATAATGTTGTTTACGCTGTAAGTAATAAATAGATTCGTTTTCTTGCTTCGTCCGTTCTGTTCATTAGGATTCTCGTGGCAAACAAAAGATTTGAAGTTCAAAAATATATTATGAGATCTGAAATTAATTTTATAAGACCAATGAAAAGTTTAAGTTTTTAGAAAAACTAAAACGTAAGAATGTTTACAATACTAGGCTGCTAGTTGTTGGATAATAATTAAATATATATATATATATATAATTATATCACCAATAATTTAGCATCTAAATTAGAAAAAAATTAAAGCTAATTGCAATGCTTTGGATTTATAAAAATCAATTATTCGATTTCCCGATGTTTTTCAGGTATATTTCGGAGATTAATAAAAATTTGGTTAATAAGTGTAAGCAATAAATATTTTATATTTTATAAATTCTTAATGAATATTCGATTCATTCTGCACGTGTCAGGTCTTCTTAAAATTTGTTAATGAACGAGTTACCTTTTGCGTTTTAATTTAAAGTAATGGTACATTAAAACATTACACCAAAGTGGGCGCAGGTCCGTCCTTAGGATTTGCGAGGCCCAGGGCGAAAATGCCTTTAACACCTTTTAGATATTAAATCATCTATCTATAAACATATTATAATGGCATTAATAATTCTTATCACACAAAAAATTTGGGTGATAAGAACTCAACACATCAGAAAATAAAATCAATTTTACTACTTTTTTCAAACGCGAGTCCCCAAATTTAAGCAAAAAGCGCGAGGCCCAGGGCCTGGGCCCTGCTCGCCCCCCCTAAGGACGGCCCTGAGTGGGCGGAAAGGGTTCCTAAAGTATGATTCACAGAAAATGATTTGGTACTTCAGTCATAATTTCACATTTTTCATTTCAATTTTTTTTAACAAATACCTGTAAAAAACATACACTTGTGCTGTGTTTCCAACGTGATTAATGATGAACCACGCACCTATACATTTCATATTTTGATCAGGCGTAAATATACTAACAATTCACTGTATTACCTACATGAAATACGTATAAATTTCAATATAAATCCAATGCGCTATATCAATCTATAAAGAATGTTTTCCTCATAAAAAAAGTGTGCTATATTAGAATTATATTCATTATTTGACGTCAATAGTTTGTTCTTTTTGTATTTTAAATGAAGCATTTTTGTTTAAAATTAAATTATAATAATAATTATCGCATAAAAATTATTAATGTGTAATCGGTAGTAATAATATCATAGTAAATTTATATTAAAATATTTCAACTTTTTATTTTGATACAAAATATTTGCAACAATCTTCTTGCATAATATACTTAGATTTTGTTAAACAAATCACTTTGCATATCTTAAATTTCCGTAAGTTTGAGCCAACTCTGCAGATTTCCGGCATTTTCCACAGAGCATGAATATTTATGATATCGGAAATCAATGAACTATTAAAATAAAGTTCAAAACGTAACTCAACAATTATTTGTAAATATATTGTGTTAAATTTTGCTTTTTTTTTCTTGTGGTGAAATATTATGTAAATTCAACTAATGCTGAAGTTATTACAAATTTTTAAGTACCACCACACGGATAAAAACCTTTTTTCGTACAATACTATCAAGATTTTATTATTTTCTAATATATATTAATTGAAAATTGAAAATTTGAAATTTGAAAAATAAGTACTTATCAGATCCCGTCAAATGTAAAGACTCGATTCATAACCATTTTTATTTTTATTTCAATTCTGCACAAAAAATAAAAATTTAAGTATCAATATTAATTTATTTATTTTGTTAATTTCTAGTTACAATCATATTATCGGATTCATCTATTATAGTTCATCTTTTAACATTGGATATTCATGTAATAGGTTTTAAATTAATTTTTATACTTTATTTGAACTTCAAATAAGTAAAAAATAATAATTGTGAAAATCACAGTACCTTGAAAACAGAGGTCACCAATACTAAATCAACGTACTTTTAAATTATTTTATGATCTTAGTATTTGTACAAAATCATAATTATTTTACATGATTAATAAAATCATTTAGAGTACAGACTTTCTTCCTTTTATTTGTATTTTGAACTTGCTATTATTGAACCATTAGTATTTTTACACTTCGTGCAAGACAAACGAAACAAATGATCAATTATTTCCAGAATACCTACGAGAAGATAATTAAAACTCAAATCGATTAAAAACCAGTTTTACTTCACGTAATTGCATATCTTTACATATCTTTGATCTTTTAGTTTATACTCTGCATAATTTTAATATATTCCTTGACCTTCTACTTTTATTACATACATTTATTTTAAAAATACGCTTTAATATTAAATGTATTAATCTCAAATATACTCATTACTAGAACTTTTTAGGTATAACATATTTACACATAAGTGCGGTACCTATCTACACTAAAAAAAAAATGTGAAATTTACTTTTAATAAATAGAACAGTATAACTGAAGTACTCGTATATTTGTTCTGTATTTATTTATAACTATATAATCAATAACCTATTGACCATATAGTAGAGAATCAACATTGTTTTTCAAAAGACACACATAATAATAATGATCCATTTTCGAAGGAATTAAATCCAGGTATATAGGTGAATAATTTACAAAAATATTTTTAGTTTTAAATGAACATTGAATCATCTACATTCATTAAGTTATGTCATTAATACTTAACTTGTGTTTGAATATAAAGTTGAACTCAACCAAACAGTAAAAGTATTATTAAATTACAAATAAATTTTAAATTACTACTTAGGTAATTATGATCATAATTAAGTTAGTTTTTCTTCACATCATAAATTGTATATATTTTTCACAAAAATATTAGTACGTTCATATTTTTTCTAATGTCAGTTCACATCGAATGCTATAAGTTATAACTTCTGGCCAAAACGGTCAAAAGCCAAAGCTTTCACTGCGGTCCACGGACTTATGTCAAAAACTTAAATTTGTTAGCTTTGCACATTCTTTCCACTAATCTTAATCAATAGTCGAGTCTTATTTCATTTTATCTGATAGTAATGCAAGAACGAGATAAGTGTTCCTTCATCACGTTTTTGAACAATTAAAAAACCCCGGCTCTACGATTTCACATTATTTGCAGCACGTAAACGAGCTCTATAATACTTAAAAATAGTATGCCATACAAATACATTTTATACTTCCCAAATAATAAAGCTAGGTATATAAAATAATCAATCCTTACTACATCAGTTCTGCTACATTATCGATATTGGAGGCATACTCGTAGCTACAAAATAAAATGCTGGTAGCATACTTAACGTGTACTTACACAATATTACCTGAGTACCATATAAAAATTAAAACATTTACTATCATTGGTTTCTGCAATAAATTGGATGTAATTATTATTATTCACATAATAATATTTAATAACAATAATAACTTATTTTAAGTTAATTATTTATAAAAATATGATTCAATGGAATGTGAATAAAGAACTTTTAAATAATTCCCATGGATGCTGTGCCTAAGCCTTGTTCAATAATGACGATTGCCACTCATATAATAATACTCGTCAATTTCCATTTAGAATCATGTTCATTTTATCTCCTAAAAATAAAATTAACATCAGTAAAGTGATAAAGTGATATAAAATTGACAAATTTGTTATAAATTCTTAAGTATTATTAAAATATATGTTTGATAATGAATGGCTAAGTAAAAAACTGAATTATCTTAAATCATGTTTAATCAACGACTTTCAGTTAAATCGATGTAATCAATTATAGATGAAAGCAATTATTGTATTAATATAATAAAATCATATAACTGTTAATATATCAGTATCTTAAAAAAAACATCGTAAAAGTATCACATAAAATGAATGATAGTGAAACTATAAATTGAAATAATTAACTTTACTCACATTACACATTTTATGTGTTAGTCAACTAGTCAAGACAATTCCAAAAAGAACAAGGAAAATATCGTTTTTCACTCACCAAGAACATTGTCTCTCTTAAATAAATCATCCAACCGAATATGCAAATTGATAGTGGTAAATCTTCATGATAAATTTCGTATTTTTAAGAAAACATCTTCGCCACAAGCCGTAGGAGTCATTTCCATGTTACTAATGTAAGACATGTTCCATGTTTATCTAGAACAAATGCCAAATATAATAAATTCATTCGAAATTCAAAATATCTTAAGTAAACACTATTTTTTAACAGCATATACGAATTTTATTTTTTAATTATTAAAGATCGCGTGTTGTTGATGTCCATAGCTTTGATGTTAAATTTGATTTCAATAAATTTACTTCCTTGTTCTATTTCTAAAGTTAAGATATGTAATGGATCCATTTAAACGAAATCAAGGCTCGGACCACCTACATAATGGAATACTGTCAAATATTATAAAATCATATTAAAAATTTTCAAAAATAAAATGATAATCGCATGACTACGTATAGTTACTTGCCAGTTGCTAACAGAGGAATCGCACTCTGCAAACCGGTTAAACATATTCATTAAAAGCAACATCGCTCATTTCACATGACATAAAATCGTTTGCTAAAACAAAATATACATAAATTATTTACTACCACTTTATTATACTTATTCCTGTTTTTACGTTTAATACCGCGAATTGATTTAATTTGTGGTGACTTCAATAGCAGTAACGAATCGCTTTTAAGTTTTCAACTAACCCAATGCAAATTAATTAATTAATTAAATTGACATAAAGCTATGTTATTTAATCCATCTCGTTATATTGAAAAAAAACACATAACTCTCCGAGAATTCAAATTAATTTACTCCAGAATACAGATTGATGTAAACTTAACAGAATTATGTTTCATTGCTACATGATAGATGGTTTAATTATTTTAGGTTCTGAGTACCTTGGATTTTAAAAGTTTATGATATTATGTGCATTTTTATAACAAAATCACTTTGAGGTAGGACACTGCGTTAGATTAGTTTTTACTCTTTACAACCCCTTCATTGATTAAAAATGTTAATTATCTTGATGAAATCATGTGTGAGAATTTTTCGAAAATTAAATCTAATTGTTCGATTAATACATTTTATCACAGTAGGCAAGAACCAATGACAATACAAATAAATATTGTATTATACTTGTTTATAAATCTGTATTAATAAAATATGCTTAAATCAATAAAAGTGCAATTATTAATTTGTGAATTTGTGTTATTATTTCAAAGGATGTATGAATAAATGAATGAAAGAATGAACTCTAGTACATTTAAAAACTCACAAATTTTCAAAAGCACTTTTATTAATAAATGTTAACTATAAAAAACACTAGTTTTTACCATTTTTTAGGTGTCATGATTCATAATATTGCAATAAATTTAAAAAAACCATACATATAAATATATTTATATATATATTTTAAATCTTTTTCGTATTGTTATAAGTCAGATATCAACATTGGTCGTATTCGTTTATTTTGTTTTCATTGAAGATTATGAAAATTATCTAATGTACCCTATATCATACCATTATTAATTTTATATACCCATTATACCCATTAAATTTCAAAATTCAAATTAATAATTAAAAAATAGAATCATGTTACAAAAGTTATTAACAGAACATTGAACAATTAATCATTGATCAATGAAAAATAAAAGGTACTAATCATGTCAATTTAATTTAAATAATCTTAGCTTTAAAATTAACAATAATATAATTATTAACAAGTCATGCTTTGTTTCATCATTAGAAGTACGAAAGATTCTAGAAACATTTCCTATTTAAAAACCCTTTTTAATTCCTTAATTGGAGCAAATCTCGAATTTGGTCCTTTTGTTTGGGCATGTGAATTTTCTTCATACAATATTAATCTAGAAAATATTCAATATTCATTTTTAAAAAGAATATCTTATGTCTCAGGTACTCCTGTTTTAAGATGTTCCTTAAATTCCTTACAAGAATCATTAGGACTTGATAATCTTGTTATAAGACGTAAATTAACCGATATAATGTTTATTTTTGATATTATAATTGATATTATTGACTGTTCTGAAATTTTAACCATAATGAATTTAAAAATTTCAAAAGTCGGTAGTATTTGTTTAATTTTTCATATTGTTGAAGGACATTTATCCGTTAAGAATAATAAGGAAATAAATAAAAGAACAATGAATAATTTTTATGTGTATTACTAGTAATGATCTTTTCTGACGAAGAAGTCGACACGAAACTTAAATTAACTAAAAAATATTCGTTAATCTACAACGCACTGAATTATCTTGCATACGAATACATTTCAGCCATGTATTATGGGATGAATACGAATTACGCCGTATTTTTATACTTTTTTTATGTTCTTAAAAATTTAATTGCCGTAACTTCATTGAAAAAAAGTTATTTTATCGGGTAGTATGTATTTTTATAATTAATAATATATATATTATATAAATAAATTAATATAAATTAATAAATTATTTTTATAAATTAAGATTAATAATTTAAGACGTATAAACACCAAATTATTTGTTTATAGAAAAAAATATTATTTATTATACGTTAGAAATTTTTTTGAAGTTTTATTAAATTGAATATAAGAATTCTTCTTTTTTCTATACACGCATAATTGATATAATAAATATATATTTTATTCGTAAATAATTTATCATAATTTATGAACGTAATTATTTTAATACAAATGGTTTTTTTTTTTTATTTAACAAGTATCAGCTCTGGTCATTAAAAATATTAGGCGCACTGTAGTTTTCGAGAAATCGCATGACTTCATTGCAAAATTATCGGGTGGTCACCCATCCAGGAATTATAGTTACATCGGAAGCAGCTTAACCGGAACACCAAGAGACGACTTCCGCTAATCCCTGCACTATACCATGTATAATGTATATATTTCTGATACAGTTTTTATTTCATCATATATTATGTTATGTCTTAATTATTCTGGAATAATTTATAGTAATCATAATAATAATAATAATGATAATATTGATTATGATAAATCATGCTTTCCGTATAAATGCTGTACAAATACAAAAAAAAAGAGTGAAAAATATTTAAAGGCTAATAAACGTTGAAAAAAGACCATTAAATTATTGACTGTTTCCCATTGATAAATATAAAATAAAATACCTTTGTGATACCAACAAAATTTTAAATTAGTATTATAACGGCGCATAGTTGATGCATACATTATGATACATGTAGAGCACAGAAAATACTAGACAGAGTATTCTTTGGTGCACATATTAGGTCAATATGTTTTAAAGTCAACAATTTTGGACTCACGGTACCATAATATTTCAATGGCACATGTGTGTGAGACACCGATAACAAATGTTGTTATGGTGTCCTTTTAATTAAATCGTATGTCTACGGAAAGGTCAACGAAATATTATTTCATCTTATACAATAGTGAATTCATAAAAACTTTACATCAGAAATGTAAAAAACGAAATATTTATTCAGATAATATACTATTTAACTCATACTGCTTGAGTGAAAAGTTATAACATAAAATACATTTTATTTTATTCGTCTTGCATATTTTTGTCGGTTTCATAATCATTGCGATGATACGAGTATATGGTGAGAAACATTTAAAGTATTATATTCTGATTGTTGACACTATTTCGTTTTCTAACATGCATAATTTGATTGTTTTAAAATCCAATATTCAGTCAATATTTGAATAAATGTTTATATTTATATGATTCTATTATAGTCTGGAAATATGTATAATAACGAAAAAAAGTTCTCGTTTATAATACTGTACTTTTCTCCATAGAAAACGTGTACAAAGTACTCACGTAATGTATAAAAAGATAATTCGATTATACTTCCAACAATTAGGTCAAACACAGTAAATTACTTTAATGTTAACAGTAGGCATATTAAATATAAAGCATAAGGTTAGGGTACCATCTATGTCTACTTTAGAGAAACACGAATTTCAAAGATCTCGAAGACTCGAACACCAAAATATGTGTACAGAGAAGAATGGTTTTGTAGGAATAGGCTATTTAAATTCTATACATTTATTTGACACAAAAATATCTTTATGTATTTTTAAACTCCACAACTAGAAACACTATATTCTCATAAAATTATCCAATATTGTAGCAATATTTAAAACCAATTTTGTTAGTTTGTACGATTTTAAAATTATAGTATAGTATACACATATGTCTATATATTCATCACAATATGTTAAATATTTCGGATTCTTAAATTAATGAATTAGCAAAAAATGTGAGCTAAAAAAATATTAGTATTAACATATCGTGCATTTTCTATAATAATTTTAAAATAATTGCATTTTCGTTTGATTTTGTATTCATTATGATGAATTATTTTGACTAAATCGGACTTTTTCTTCAATTTAAGTAATATCAATCTAATCTTTTACAATAAAACAATAGTATTGTAAGTAAACTTTACAATAAATAATCATATATTTTTATAATATAAGCTTATTGACCGTTCACATTTTATGATGGATGAAATATACACTCGTTATATAATGAAAAATCAAGGTTTTCGTGTGGTATACTTGTTCAATTATTTACAAGTTAAATTGTCATTGAAGATTTTAATTGTTTTCTTAGTTATATTTTCTACTTCTTCCGCGTCATTAGTAACTAAAACATTCCCAAACTGTTATTGATGTTAGCAGAACAATAGTGTTGCTAACACAATAATACGTATGTATATTTTTCAATAATAATAATTATTATTTGCTTCCCTTTCGTTCATTGTTATTGCTTATGAGACATAAGTTATGTATAGGCAATTTTAAATACCGGCCGAATATCTTATTAGTTATTTCAACTAAATCACATCATATAGGTTTTAAGGTTTTTTAAGAAAAACAATCAATACCTATACAATTTAAAATTCATCATATAATCAGAATTTTTATTAACAACAATTTAGGCTGATTATTGTTCGATATAAAATTGACGAATGATTCATTTTGGAACAACCGAATATAATATGCATTTATTTAAAACCACAGTTACATATTATAGGCAATAGAAAATGAAAAACTTACGCCCATTTCTGGGAGATGACCAGAATCAGAATTTTTTTTAAGAAAATCAAGCACACTCACCCAGTAGTGTGAGTACCAACCATTTACAAAACCGTTCGCAATACACTGGATCAATAAATTATTTACCACAAATAATTAAAACGATTTTAACTTAAATATCAAAAATTTTATAATTTAAAACCTTAAAAATAAGCCCACTAAAATTATACGCCCGGTGATAAAACCCCGACTTCCCCCCCCCCTAGATATGGCCCTGATTATAGGAAACAGAAGATAAATATAAAAATGTCTTTTACGAGAACTTTATTATTCAGATAATCCACAATAACTTAATATTATTTGTATATTTAATATTAACGTATGGTCTTAATGACCACCTTGTTTATAATACTTAATACTTATTACACTTCATTTTACTTGTAATTCATAATTATTAGAATAACCTTTACTAAACCGGTTCTGTTCTTTTTTTGTATATTATATAAATTATATACAAAATTATTCAGCTGCTTATCTCACGTGAAAAACAATGCATCAAAAATAAATTATAAAAATTAAAATCATTACAACTTGTAGCATCAAACTAACTAATATTATTATAATTGTGTATAATACCCAAATGTAAAACATAAAATTAATTTAAGAAAAAACATGCTGCGGTATTTACATTATAATCTTGTTATTATGATATATGTACTGTTGTGGAGAACATATGTGAGAACACAAACGAAAAGCGAATAGTTAATTTGAAATAAACAAGTCAAATACTGGGTTTGATTGTCCGTCCTTTGTTATGCTATTGTCGAATTATTTTTTATATCAAATTAATGTTTGATATCAACGACAAATCATTGCTTTGAAAAATTATTCTAAGCGAAGGTTGGTGAAACACTTATACTGAAAATCTCAAGTTATATACATAATTCTATCTCAAATATATTACGCAAAAATGGAATTGTATACTCTACTTAAAATCAAGGAGTCAAACAATATTTGTCAGTTTATGCATTTACCAAATTAAGAAAATATACTTAAAATTAAAAATAGTAACAGTCAATACTCGTAAAAATCGTGGTTTATGCTGAAAGCATCTATGCCATATATCAAACTTAAAACGTTGATGAAACAAATTGACGCAGTTTATGGTTAGGCTTTACTCGAATTACATTTTCAAGTCATAAGACATAAACTTACTTGTTTTATAAAAAAAAAAACGTTTAATGGATGAACTTTTAACATAATACCCGGATTTGTTTGCAATTTTTTTCATAAGCACTTAAAAAAAACTAACATCTTTAAAGAACTACTTTAGATACTACGACGAGAGTTTTAGTACAAATTTAATACCCAAAAGTTTGATACCAGAAAAAAAACTGCCACTGTAAAAACAATAGGTCATGCTTTTGTTGTGCAAAATACCTAATTTGAATTTTATGTTGAAATCGCTTATAATCATTAAAATTAAGACGTAGGTATATTCTCGGAACATAAAATATTCACGTAAAAACCATCTAACATCTAAGTATATCATGATGACTAACTGAATATGCCGCAGAATATTTTGCGAATATTTTAAACATGCAGGTGCTCATGCAATAAAAACATCAGATTTCACGGCGTATAGAGAGAGCAACAATTAATATTATGTATGTATATGAATATTTTGTGTAGAAAAATGCATTCTGTAAATCCATTGAAGGTTTATGTAAACAATAATAATGTGACGAAGATTCTAATTCAGAATAATAATATTTAATAAACAGTAGGCCCAAATAAACAAATACAATATTATTTTTACGTTCTAAAAGTACCTTACATTATTTTAAAAATTACTATCTGTGGTATGTTAAACATCACTATTTAAAGATATGCTTATGATTTTAATAATACGAAAGACGCTGATATATAGGGAATGTGTATAATCTAATTAAATCCACGACCTTGTAAAACACGTTACTTTTAATGGTATGATTTATTAAAAATGTATAAATCATAAGTCATAACAAATGTATTTTTTTAATATTTTTAACAAACCGAGAAATTTTAGATATTCTGAGTGGAACGAGGAATGTATTGGTTTTACCATGATGTATGTTTTTTTATTTTTGTGTTTGTCATCAAGTTTCTTTCCTAGAAAACGGTATCATATCAACGATTGTAGGGAAAATTTCCGATTCCAAAAATTGTCTGTAATATAGTTGATGCATTAGGAACGACATTTTTTGAATTTCTGAATAGTTTTCTCAATAAATAAGGATAACTGAAGAAAAACCACAAAATTTACTGAATGCCAATTTTTAACAAAATTGATTTTTTTTCATTTTAATTTAAAAACTGTCGATTGTGTGGACTTAAAATTTATATTTTATTAATTATATATAATTATTTATATGACTAGTTTTTAGAGATTGTGTAAAATCTAAACGGTTCTAGATTTGTTTGGGCAATTTAAAGCCATTTGAAATTTGAGAGTTTTCTTAGTTTTCTTCGTAAAATGTCAATAAAAAAATGTTGGTTGGATTTATGCTTTGAAATTTTAATACAATATTCCCCGTACATTTTTCTTACTCATGTAAAATAATCTGAAAAACCCATTGTCAAAGAAAAGGAGAATCCAGACTATATATTTTTTGTAGAGATTCCTATTTAAAAAACCTTTTTTTTTTGCTTTTTTATAAATATAAACAATAAAAAGTTTAAACTGATCCTCCTCAACTTCTTTCCCTCAAAATCGTATTTTCGAAGGCAATGGTTAATGGTACATTGGTTTCAAAATTTAAAACCAATACACCAGAATAATTCAGTCATCCCTGTAATCCACCCCAATGTGGAGTCTCACCCGACCTAAGAGTATTGCTTTTCTTAGTTTACATTTTATGTCATTTTTCAATTTGTTACTTAAAACAAAATATATTATACCTAGGTAAATAGTAAGTATTCCTCAAAATTTTCAGAAAAATAAGCATAAAAAAATCGCAATTTAAAATAATTAAATTATCGATAGTTTTTCTTCTTTATACGAGTGGTGCTTTAAAAAATTAGAATATTAAAAATAGCTACCCAATGAACGCTGATAATATTGTTATAATGTTTATTTATAGTAGAATTAAACATGCGTAAACACGTCACACGATCATAGTGAAACAAGGATAACTGTTATGAGCCTAATCAATTTACTATTATTACGCTATCTTAAGCATTAAAAACACACGCTCGCTACTAGACACATACACGTCACTGTAATTATTGTAATTATTGCCCTATCTCAATTTTTTTCACCTGCGGTTCTTGATGTAGAAGTTGAATACTTCGTTATTTCTACAATCTGTGGTAAAAACTCAAAAACGTCCTCAAAATTAGATCATAATCTAATTCGTGACGGTTGATGAATGAATATCGTCGGGACAAGTTGTTTGGTTATAATTTTTTTTTTTTTTACTCACGCTTTTTTAACATACTACGTGGTACATAAACGGAATTTAGATTAACGTTACAGAAATAATATAACATAATATGTTGTAACTTTTAACACAAGTTTCCCAAGTAGCAACTATATGATATATTATAGTGATGTAATTTAATACATATCGACAAATTATACTCCCATGGCCTTATAATGGCTTTCATATTATTGTAACAATATTTTGATCTGTATTTCTACAGCCAACACTTTAACAGTGTAAAATGTACTCATCAATTTTTTATTTCTTCAAGTTTAAAAATACAACACTTTGCAAACATTGCAACATGATAAAACTAAACAATAACCGACCAATTATTTAGCCATTATTTTTTAATGTATTATTCTAATGCGGTAACTCCTTAACAAATACGGTAAGATAAAATCAAAGAAGGACTTTAGAATGATCTTTATGCAGCTAATTATTTTAGTACGTATAATTATTTTTAAATATTATCATTTGCAATTTCAAGCATTAAAAACTTAAATTTTAATATAAGGCTAATAATCATACCATAATATAATTACAACAAAAATTCATAAAATGTTTCTTCGCACGAGTTTTATGTGTAATTAAAATTTAACAACAAAAATCATAATACATGATTGACCTTCACTTTAAATCAACATTCGAGTTCAATGATTCCAATTTCCAACCATTACTTTTAAGTTTAAAATAATATTAGAACATTAGTGTGTGTTAGGCAAACCTACTTGCTACTACCATCTCTATATCCGTCAAGGAGAACTAAAAAAACTTGATAACTTACATTAAAATATTAAATTAGTACTTTTTAAAAATGCAATAATTAATATTTTATAGAAACTTATCGTATTACTGCTGATTTTACAACAATGTTTTTTTCCTCATTTGAATAATAATAATATATAATAATAATAAATAAATAATATATAATATTTCTTCCAAAATATTTATATAATAGTCTCTATGAATGGAAAAAGTAAAATCAGATGGTATTTTAGAATATAATTATGTTATAAGTAATACACTTGCTATAAGCCAAATCCAACTTAAAAACAAAAAATAAAAATAAAAAATGTGTATTATTTTCTTTTTTTATTTGTAAATCCATCAGCTTGAAAACAATGTTCATCTTGATTGTTTTTAAAATATTTAATTCTAATTAATATCAATTATTTTTTGAAAATCGGTCAAGTCAGATCAGTTAATATTTTCATCGTATAATGAGTATTTTAAACATCGCTCGGACATTTAGGAATAAACATTGACTACCACAGACCATCGTTTGTGAAGTAATAACTTCCTCTCGAAAACGACACGTGGTCACACATTTGTGACGTTTCTAGCGATATGGGTGGTTTCGAATACATACAAAACTACCATACATAACGCAACTCTTTCATCTCTGAATGCTTAAGCTATTCATATTTGACTTTTTACTTCCTCTTAAGACTGAAATATAAATTTAAACATAACTCAAATATACTTATTGTTAGATATTTAGTTATAATACATTTTATTTTAAAAATGTTTAGAATTTCATGTTGAATAAAGCAAAGCGAGTTTCCGTATATTGTTTATATCATTTAGTTTACATTCTTCTGAATTTTATAATGGTACTATCGAATATTGTAAGACTTTTTATCGTTATATAAGTTAACTAGAATTACCACCCCACTAGAAGATATTAAAAAAATACACTAATTATTCAATAATCACTAATATCAAAAATAAAATATGTATTTAAAAAAACGTCATATAACAAACGATTTCACTATTTTTTTAATGAAATATATACTTGAGTTTTTAAAATTTGATTACAATATTATTGTTTAAACAATTTTGTATTATGATTAAATCGTAGTATGTCATTAAATTAAATAAGAAATCAATAACTCTATCATTATAAATAATATATTTCACCATATTATTTAAAAAAGTAATCGTCTATTAAAATGAATTATTCTTATACAAGACACAACAGGAAAAACCTTTCCTTAATATGTTATATTCAACGTTCACAATTATATATAATTATATACTTGTTTAAAAATATTAATTTTCTAGAAAACTAAGACTTATTTTGTTAAAAGACAATAACAAGTGATAAGCGCCATCGTTTTTCAAAATATATTGATTGATAGGTCAAGAAATTTGAAAAGCACTAATAAGATGAATCTTTTAATGAATTAATTTGTACACTAATTTTATATTGCAATTTGAATAGATAATCAAAATACTACGAGGACAAACATTTTTTTTTTTAAATAGTGCGTTATGGATTTATAAATAAAATATTATACTTATGTCAATAATCTTGTAAATCATCTTAAGTCAACCATCAACATGCTTATATTTGGATTGTTTACCGATCACCTTAGACGTATTTTATGCCTTTATGGTCATAAATCATAAAAGAAAAGAAAATGCCAGAACCATTATTTCAATTATATTCTGCCATCTACCGGTTTAAACGAAAATAATGTAATACGAGTATAGTATTATGCTTTGGTGTGATAACAGCTAAATAACATAATATATAATACTAGATAAATATCGGATTATTACAGTCTCTATCGGTTGTTGCTGAGAAGAAACATTATTCAATGTAATCTGGTGTTAAATTATTAGTATAATATTATTATTGAAAATGTTTTATAAGATTAAACTGAGTGACGAATTCTTGATAAAAACGTCCACTGTGTTGCCTATACAATATTGTATTAGGCAAACCATAAATCTATGTTTTCTTAATATTAATATTTATTTTTTCTATTCAATCGATAGAGATAAATAACAAAAAAAAAAATATGTTAGGTTTAATGAAAAATCTAAAACTTATCATTCTCGTAATCATTTGAGTACAACAGTACAATTTTAAATAAAAATGGCAATCATGTAAAGTTATTTATTTTTATTAAAATAATATTTACAATCATACGTAAATGTACACGTGTACAACACAATGAGATTGGTTGAAATAATAAATACATATACATGACATGATCAGCGTGAAGGAAAAGGCTGACCAGTAGCAAGACCAAAAGTGAATTCTAAATATTGAAACAAAACAGTTTGAAGTACATCTTTTTTTGTTATTGTTTAACGCAATGATGTTTACTGTCTATGTTCAATTCTATGAGAAGTGAGTCGTACGTTACGTGCAATGCAGCACAGGTTATTGAGTAGAGGGTGCATAGGTGAAAATTGGGGTGGGTTTGAGGGGGCTAATCCCCTCAAAACGTACAAATAGAAAAATTAACTCCCTCAAATAATTGATCACTATAGGTTACTGCAATAAATAATAAATAATATAAGTAATATATATAATACATTATTTATTCTATCGAATTATTAATTATAATACTTCTCTGAATATTAACGCCATATTCCGCATATTGTAAAACTGTAATTGTATTCCATATTTTCGATTGATACCAGTTTGATCTAGTAATAGCCTTATTCTACACTAATAGAACCTCTGTGATAAGAAGATAATAATATACAACTGAAACATAATGATAAACTACGATAATAGGATATAAGCTAAAAGTAATTATAAAAAAGAGCCAAATACAATTTTTCTATAGAAAATTGAGATAGATTATAAATTGAAACATTCAGTTGTAAATACTGAAAATACTGAGTAATGTATCATTAAACTTTAATTTCGTTCCACAAACTTGAAAAATAATAATCATTAAATGAATTAATAAGTATAAAAAATATACTACCTACCTACCTAGTATGTCAACTCAAATGGTCAGAACATGAAGATTTCGTAAAAGAAAATACATTAAAAAAAATTAATTGCTACGAATTCGTAAAATCTATGTCTTATAAATTTCAACCGTTAAATTAAAATATTATTAATCATTAAAAATCAGATGAATGACAAACGATTGAAAATCAGGAAAAAGTTAGAAAAAAAAAACATTTTTATGGGACCAACTCGTAAAGTAGACTGGTTTACACGGGACCCAACTCGTATAGTAGGCTATTTTACACGGGACCCAATTGGTGAACAATCTGAATCATGGGACCCAACTAGTATGCGCCGCAATGAATAGCTAGCTATACGAAGTATTTTTCTTTACGGATCGTAAAATAAAATTAAAATGGGTATATTTACAATTACAATAATGACAAAGATTGTATGTTACTAATACATTTTTTCAATGGTTTTTAGTAATGTTATTCGGCGTTACCCCGTTACTTCAATATATTATTACTTAAACGTAATAAAATCATATTAGAATATAAGAATAATACAATATAATCTAATATGTGAACAATTTTGCTCGAGTCCATAACGCTTTTCGGTGAATATTTATAACCATTCCGAAAAAAATTGTGCCGTATCTTCAGAACAAAACTGAAAGAACACAACAGAGTTATTGTTATTAATAAATAAGTTTAGGTAGTTATAGTTTCATTTCAGTTTAATCCATCATAACGGTAATGAAATGTCATATATTACGGTCATAAATCTATAAACCGAATTTAATAATCTAGTAAAAATAAATTCATCCACGGTCATATAAAATGATTGAAAATTAAAGTAATAACGATGCAGTTAAAAACATAATAAAAAATTAAATAAAAACAAAAACCGTATCCACGAAGGTAAAATGAGAAGTTCAAACCGATATTATTACAAAAAAAAAATGGTCAAATAAATTTAATTAAAGCCGAATCCAATGGAAATAAAATGAACTGTTATTGTTAATCTTAAAATATCATTGGTGTTTTAACTATAAAATTAATATATTAAACTTTGGCGGAAAAAAAATTAAATGCATCGCACAAAATGTAGGTACGTCGTATTATCATGTGGTTCAAAATGCACTGCGTCAAAAATTATGAAACCAATCCATTCATTAATTATATTCACGTACGTACTTAGTTAGGTGTGACCAACACGCGTGTGCAGACAATTAATTATGCGGCAAGATATGTATACATGTAAAAATGTACATTATAAAGTATGATATCAATTTTCTTACTTTTTTTTGTTTTGCTTTTATCGTAGAAACATTTAATTTTTTTATGATAATATTTAATGTTTTAATACTGATATAAAAGCTAGGTCGGTTGTATGATACGTACAGAGTTGCACACACATTTTTCAAGTCAAATATCGAGCTCTATAAGAAGAAATGTCTTCATTTGCCGTAGTTAATATACGTATATAGTTAATATAATAATAAAACCACAAAACTTAGGCTTGCTAACTTATTCCTAGTTTCTTTTTCAATTTTCTTTCGCTTTTGGAAACTATTAAAAATTTAAAAAATTATCTTTTAACATAATACTTTTGCGTGTATTGTTTGTAATTAAATCATGGAAGGATTTATATGAAACTATTGATGCATTTTCGTATACAATATACCAAAAAACCATGGTAAAACCAATACAACAGTCCTAAATATTTCTCAAATCTAAAACTTTTATATGGTCACATGCTCAATATGGAAGCAACACAGATATTTATGTAACATTCGTTCAAAATAGTTTTGAAATACTTAACAAGCGATTAAATTTAATAATGCAAGTACTTTAAAAAAATACTTCATTTTTAAAATGTCAAAATCGAAATTGTTAAAGTATAATTACAATAGGTATAAATATGAATTGGTTTTATCCCTTTTTGAAGTTTGGGAAAAAACGACCCAGTGATTTACGTTAAGAAAAATTGAAACGTAAGCTTTCTTACTTACGCTTATTACTAACTAAGATTGAGTATCTATTTTGTTTACGATAGATTAGATTATGACATTATGAACTATTATTGCGTGTCCTAATGGTTATACTAATTTTTATAATTTAAAACCTTGACCACTACTCGTGTATTAAACTATCATTATTGGTTAATGGCGATTACTGATTATCATTGAACATTAATTTTACCTTATTTAATTTAAATCTTTATGTACAATTTATTGGGCCCCATTGAACGTTAGTACCTAATTTATATTGAAATTCAAAGTATCATGTAATCTTGTTATTACAATAATTTCGTTAGACATAGTATTCTGTATAACATATTCATCGTTTCAAATATGCATAACTAAAACTGAAATAAAATAAAAAAATATTATTGAATTGGAGATAACTGTTTATTAGTAATTACGTATCTTCTCGTGTACAACCGATGGATTTGGTTCATACTAGCCAATAATTTAACGGAACTCAGTATATCTTTATTTTATTGATTATTCTTTTTATATTATAATTAAATTATAATTAAGTATAATTATTATTTTCCATTCTATTTAAAAATATACACTATTATTTAGTTCAGAAATAAAGCTCAACATCAATTCACGGATCAAACCATTATCAAAATCATCTCTAAAATTGATTATAAGTCAATCAACTCTCATCTTTACCAAGCTTTAGTTCATCAAAATTGAAACTGTATTTTAATCAGATATTACACTAAAGGAAGTCATTTAAGTGATTCATACTAGCACCTTTTATTAATACTTATAAAAAAAAGTTGATAAGTGTTATTATTTAGTTTGATTTGCAGTGAAAAACTGAAATGGTCACATTAAATGGTATTTGTACCTACTGTATTTGAAAAATTGAAATTAACATTTTAACAAATTTAAAGTACACTAATTTAAATATATGAATTATATTAATAATAAAAAAAGAGCAAAGCTCTAGGTCGGGTAAGACTCCACGTTTACGGCGAGATACAGAGATAGGTTATTTGCTGTATTTGTACATTGTAACCAATTTACGAGTAACATCTCGAAAAAAACGATTCTGAGTGAAATAAGTCGGAAGTATCAATTCATATCAATTATTAAGGATAGTCGATATAAAAGTAGAACCTAATATCTTAATAAGTAGGTTCATAAGTTTTATAAGTAGGTACCTATTTAAGACAAGGCAAATTCATACAATTATGTATGTAATATGGTATTGTATTTTTATAAATTTTGCCCTTTAACTTAATAAATATAGTGTATTTTTTATAGTCATTAAAATAAAGTGAATTTATAATATATTTTAAAGTAGAATTATAGATTCTACCAGTTATAATTTATATCACATGTACTTAAATATGAATAAAAGTATTATATTCGTAGGTCGGACAAGGCACAGAGATCTAATTACAATAAGTTTTAATTTTTTTTTAAAAGTTTTCATCTCAAATGTAGTTTGATTCGAAAAACAACTAATATTATGAGGTCTCAGAAGGTAATTTCATTATAATCACTGTACCAAACTAATAGCCTAAAGTGTACTTAATTCAATAATATTAATATATGTGAGCATATTCGACCCGAGAAAAATCTTATTATATCTGGTACACAATCGTGCACATTAATGCATCAAAAATTATGAGATTTATGTTAAATGCTCGGTATAATATCGATATATAAATAATATGGTTTCGAGTCGCTACGGTTAATTTTTTTAGCATAACAGCAAAATTTCTTGTGCCTATGAATCCATGAAAAATAAAAAAGTGGATAGTACGTGGGACGAAAATACTTGATGTTGCAGGGTTTGATTCTCAATCTCTGTTGAAGTTTTTTGCCTTTTTTTGTTCTTTTTTCTCAATTCTTTGAAAAACTCTTGAGAAATCTAAAAACTGACCTCTTCAAAGTACCAATAAAACAAAATTTCATTTCAGAAAACTACCACGTTTGTATACATCGGAGTAATCATTTTGGTTGAAATCGTATATACAAACACAAGAAAAACACACACACATATAATAAAACCAATACATGCCTGGTTTCACTCAGAATCGAGAAACAAATAAGCCTGATCGAAAATAAAAATCAATAGTTGAAGGCTCAATTATTTAATTTAAAACTTAGCGAATAGATTTCATTAGCCACATGCCAATATGTAAATGCGCTTACATTGTCTCATATTAAAACCAATCGTAGTACTTATATTATGTGAAACAATATGTAGTTAATAATTGTTATTCGTAGAATAGACTTTTGTATTTCTAATTGTTAATCGTACGTTGAAAAAAAATAAATATATATTACATAAATTATGGTCAATTATTATAATTTTCAAATTAGGATTTGAATTTTAACCTGGAACAACCAAATCTCAAGGCTATTTCAATTATTTTCCGGAAATTAAAGTAAAAAAGCATATCCATGAAATATTATATCATCACAGTAGATATTATTAAATGAATGCCTTATTTTCTATCATGTTCTTGTTTTACCTTTTTTTTTTATTTATATATCCAAGGCGATGTAAAAACAAGTATTTGAATCCAATAATTTAAAAACATAAAAATGTTAAGATATTATGAAAACTGATATTATTATACACCATTATGCACATTCAATTGTAAACTGTTCAATAAATCCATAGATTTATATTTTAAGTTGTATAACTACAATCATTATATTGTACAGTGCATAAATTATGCTTTCTATACAGCTTTCTTGATACGCGTCAGTCGCATGCAATATTTACGCACTTCATTAACCTTAACATTGAACACAATTCTATAACGTGTACTATAGTGACGTAAACTGGTACTGGTAAATCTGTCTTCTTGCGAACCAATAACATTTTTTCTTTAGTTGATATTGCATTTGATATTCAAAAATTAGAGATTAATTTTCAAAAACATTACCCTACTTTTTTAAATTTTTTAATCAATTTAGGCCATTGGAATTAACCGCGGATGAATTAGACTGTGTTTATATTTAAATATAACTTCTTAAGACAATAATTAATGAATACATACTATATTCAAAATATATTTATTGAATAAAAGTTCATCATCATTCAAACGTTATACGTACGAAAACCATTTTTGACTTGCGATTTTAAAAATTGTTTATCATAAATATATTAATTTTAGGCTTGTGTTAAGTTTCAAATCTTAAAAGTAAAATTCGATAATCGATGTTGTTGAGATAGGTATGTCTTAAGTGTTATCCAATTTTTAAATGGATTTTTTCAACTACTAAAAAGTATTAAAATCTTTACCAAAAACTACCTATTGCGTCATCTCATTAGATGAAAAATGTATTATGAATGAATTTGGTAAATCATTTTTTGAAAAATCTTATACAGGGTGTCCCACCGTTATTTACACAGAGCAATATCTTCCATATTAATAGAGGTAATCAAATTCTGTTTTTTTTTACGATCATACCTGGGCAAAGTCCAATTTTTGACAATAGTTTGATAAATATAAGTGTATTATAGTGTATTAGAAGCTAAAAATTAACTTATTATTTTATAAATTTTGAAGTATGTAGCTATTTTTGGGGGCTTATTTTATTTTATTAACTTCTTTAATAATACACTTATATTTATCAAACTATTGGACACAAAATTGCCTTTTCTCAGGGATAATCATAAAAAAAACACAGATTTGACTATCTCTGTTAACCCGGAATATATCGCTCTGTGTAAATCTCGGTGAGACACCCTATATGTTATCTTGGATATCAGGTATGTTATACCAGCACTGCCTTATATCTATATGAATCTGAATTTCACAATGATATGGTATTGTGTACTTTATTTTGTACAATTTTGTACAACCAAAGAAAAATGTTGTACACTCCCATCAACACGTGAAAATCCAAATTGTACACATCTATATTGCGGTAACGTTACCCCAGTACCAACATTTTTTTGGTTGCACAAAATAAATTACATAGTACT
This sequence comes from Periphyllus acericola, assembly GCA_949715065.1. Lineage (NCBI taxonomy): Eukaryota > Metazoa > Arthropoda > Insecta > Hemiptera > Aphididae > Periphyllus > Periphyllus acericola. The sequence goes on along the minus strand of OX454265.1, from coordinate 40,780,404 downwards.
GTACAATTTAAATATTGGCTGGTTAAAAATTTTGTATTAGTAGTGCTGGGGTAACGTTACCTTAGCATGAACACTTACAATTTGGATTTTCACGTGTCGCGTTCATGGGGGTGTACAAAATGTTTTTTTTTTCTTTTTGTACAAAATTGTATATATTACTGTATAATATTGAAACTCGGATTCATATAAGGCAGACCTTTGGATATTGATTGGTTGGAATTTTTTCGATTCAGTCATAATTCTGACAATGGTAGAAACGTAAAAGTAAATTGAAAACTTTTTAAAGTAATAGAACCAAGCTAATCACCAACTCCAAACAAGACGAAATATGTATTTCTAAAGAATGAACAGAATGAAAATGTTTTTAGTACATGTATCGAGCTTAGTAAAAACTAGATAGCTGATCAAAACTAGGGCTAATGACTCATACCTGCTCATTATAATTCGGTAAAAAAATAAATAAATATAATTGTACGACTAATATTTCACTTGGATTAATCTGACCGTAGGAAACCAAAAATACGTCAACATATTATCGAATTCAACGGTCTAGTCACAAAAAATGTAATGAAGCTCAAACATTCAAACATTCCAAACTGAAGAGACTCAACTGTAGTTGGTAACGATAATCGGGGATTAAAGAAAATGCACAAGTAACGTTGGCGATCACGCAAATTTAAGTTTAATAGTTGAAGAAAAACCACTAAATATTAGGTTAAATAGAAAAAATTGCATAATAAAACTCACTTAAAAATTAAAATTAAAATTCAAGACACGGTCAAAACTTCTTGGTTGGGAGTGATACAGGAATGGGTCTTTTAAATTCGAAACCAATTTACCATTGCTCTCAAAAAAAAACGCGAGTGAGTAAAAAAGGTCAGGCGGATCTGTTTATAATTCTCAAGATAATTGATGTAGTAGTGGAACCAAATTTCTTAATAAGGCAAGTTGAACTTTTGGTATATGTCTAGCTCGTCAATAGAAAACCCGGATTTCACTTGATCTAACAAATTTGACAATTCGCCGACACCTAGTTTACCGACAAATATATAATATTTTTAAAAATTACAATTCGCCGACATATTGTGACATATTATGATACTTTTAATTATTTCCAACTAATTACAATATTATATAAAAGTTATCATGACATTACTGCATTTTAGGTATAGATTGATTTTACAAATAATAATTATAATTTAGTTTGAAGTAATATTTGAATATTTACTCCCATTGACACCGTGAAATACTCCTTCATTCGGAGTCAAACGTATGAGCTGGCTAACTTCAAAACATAAATAACTGTCATCAAACTCAAAATTGATTATGAAAAAAGGAGATCGATGGAATAATAGGCGGTTCGCAATGGTTTAAAGTGATTTTAAGTTTAAATTAGTATAGAAAGATAGAATATTATATTATTTTAGCTTAATTATTGCATACATTTGAAAATATTGATGTAGAATATGGTAAATTACTACCTACTTAGTACCTTTAGTAACATTTTTTCAGAGAACACTGTTATTTAGTTATATCTATGAACTATATAGTATCTAGATGTATGATAAGTATTCTATGAGATGATCTTTAAAAAGATAATTTTAATTCCCATAAGAAAAACCAGTCTTGTAACTTTTTTATGGGTTTGATCTGTTTGAAGGACCTCGGAAAAATGAATCGAATTGTAATCTGAGGCAATTATATCAGTATTATTAATTATAGAGTATTAAAATTATAATTTTATCAGTTATAATTTATGAACATATATTCATTGAACAATTTATGGTGCAAATATTTTGCTGGAAAAGCATGCTTTAAGCAGCTGTGTGTAGAAATACCATGTTATATGAAAACAAATATATTTTACTTACTTAAATTATTTACAACCAGCCGTCATGCACAATTAAATTATTTTTATTTAAACAGTACTGCGATTTAATTGTTTTCTCATACATCAAATTTCAAGGTCAAACTTTAAGTAGACACTTAAATTAAATCCGTTTTCCATAAAGCATAGCCTGTATAATCTGTAATACATTTGAAATCTGAATAAATTGTTTAATAATATCATGAATGAAACACGATTCTTCCGAGTATTTGCTATTATTTTTATTCTTATTATTTAATTAAAAAGTGCAATGTAAATTAAATTATACCTTGATGACACTAAATACAAACTAATATAAATTATATATTTCTCATTTATACACTTATTCTACAACACAAGTAATTACAATTATAATATTGTGGCAAAAAAAAAGTGAAATCATTTAAAGTATACAAAATTGTGTTCATATTTATGTATTTAACTCACTTATATACGGTGAATTCATTGTTTCATTTATTACATGTATTTTGAATATATTTTACTAGATTATAAAGAAAAAAAAATACTTACCAAATAAATTGAAATTGCAATTACACCACTTAAAAGATTTGAGAATAAAAACAATTGCATCGCATCTAAAATCAAAATATGGTATGGTTTTAATTTCTTACGCTTGATAAACAGATAATAACAAAGCTCATGCAAAATCAACCAAAGATTGGTAAATAACTGGGAAATGAATTAAAAATATATAAATTTTATATTCTGAAATATATAGCATATAATTCCAAGGACATCTCATGTTGTTTGTCGTTTTAAATGTATTCAAAGAATAATACACATTACTCATAATTTGATTTTAAAATGTATTTACTTTGTTTAACATGAGGCGATGGTTATACATGTTTATAATTATCGGGTCGGAAATAAAGTTCTATGTAATAAATACGACTATATATATATATATATATATATATATATATATATATATATATATCTATGTTTTCATATAGATTTATAGAACAAAATCATATAAATACGAGTTGATCTTTTATAAAAAGTAGTCTTATAAAATATTCTATATGTACTATTAATGAAAATATAAGTCGTTGCTTATATATATAATTATATCGGTATCTACTCAAAATGTTCATATAAGTATTTAAAAGTTGTATTAAAATAAAATGTTGAAAATGTATTACAAAGCATTTTAAGTAACCCGCTCATTTCAATTCAAGGTAAAGAAAATATCCCAGAAAATCTCCCCCGTCGGTTAAAAAGACGCAGGTGCCGGGATCTATTAAATTGTAATTTTACTCCTTGAGGGTTCTGCCACTGGACAGCCTCCTCTCTCATGCTATTCAACGTGATGATGTAACCATTTTCAAAACACATTTGCTTATTTTTCATAGTTGTTACATATTGTAAATTTTCATATTTTAATAAAAAAATAAAAATTAAAAACATAAAAATATTACGAAATAGATTTCAACTTTTCTTGGGAGCTATTCTACAAATCGTATACATATGGATATTCCATGTGCAGTCAATGCACAATGCACATACTTGACTTCTAAATATGGATAAAAAATGTGATACCTAACTATTCTTGGATTAAATTTTTCCGTATACTTACATAAATGTTTCCGTGCGAACTGAAAACTTTTATACTGTTCGATTTAACTGTTCCATAATAATAATTTATAACAACGATAACCCTGGATTTGTATGGTATCAAAAGTTACCATTAGCGTGATCCATCATGAATAAACTGAATGGAACTGAATCAATGTACGGCCAAAAAGGTTAATATTTTTATGTTCAATGCATTTTTTTTTTCATTCAAATTTTCATTTCCATGTGGAACTGTGTTTAAAAAAAATTTCTGATGATCTGAGTAACTAATAAAGTTTGTTATTTGACAATAAGTGCAATAGCTATATTTACGTCTCTGAGCATTAAAATATGTTTAAATCTTGATTTTCACGTTAAATGAACATACAACCGTTTTAATTACAAAACAATAAGTATATAACAGTAACAAATACAGAATAAAAACTAAAGAAACTATTTAACCCAATAACCTCTGATATTTTTTAATTCTATACTAAGTGAGTTTTTACAATGATATTTTTTGTTTTCTTTCTAAAATCACTTTTTCAGACACTTAATTAACTAAACGAATAGTTTTCTCAACAATTATTGAGATTAAAGGCAATATTTAAAAATGTTTAAAATTTAGAAAAGTATTGTTTAGATTTATTTCCCGTTTCAGGAAACGTCTGCATTTTCAGAAAAAATAGAAAATAATTTGGAACAATTGTTACATTTTGTTCGACAATAATTTATATTTCATTCAATAGAACTCGTAGAATTGTAGAAACAGCTCAAAAACTTTTTTCTAATTACACGTTATTTTTGATAAAATAACTGAAAACGAAGATTTGTTCCATTCCGTTTGTCTTATAAGGAAAATTTAGTTTGAAGTACAGAAAGATCAAATGTAACATATTGGATAAAAGAAGTTTTGAATTTGTTATTTTAATAAAATTATAAAATAATATTTTATTCCACAATAGATTTAAATTGAGTCTATATTAGATAAGAAATTATATATACTTGTATGATATTATGTATTCTATGTTACACCGACCTTCATTTGAAATGTTTTTTTGAATGCGTTAACTTATCATTGCTACCTATTAAACTTATACAAATAATAAAAACAACTAAAACAATAAAGGAATTATACTCAGAAAGTCAGGATTCGTATGTTATCTACTTTTTATAATCGAAATGTATTTGCATTGTAATGAGTTTTTCCTCAATAAAAAATGTAGTTATAACACAATATCGCCTACAAAGTGCATAATTTAAGCATAATTTTAAATTCAAACACAAAAGTTGATGAGTTTGAAAAACATTTCTCAGTGAATCAATTGATTAAATATATTTAACAGACTATTTCTCAAAACTTGTCATCAATTTTTCAATTCTGACCAACAACTAAAATATGATGTGTCACTCATAACAATATCCTTCTGAGAACTTTTTCATAGAACATATCATTGTTAAACCTAACCTATAATATTAGTCTAGCGTTTTCCAAAGAATCCTTAAGAATCCTTAAAGAATTTAATGGTGTGTTTAACCCTTACACTTAAAAAAACTATCCACATACACAAAATCTAGAAATATCCACGCTGAATTTACTATATTCAGTCAGTTAGCATATTTTATCTTAAACTCGTAACACAATAATTATTCATAAGACCATTGTTGCATTTACTCCAAGAGAACGTTGTATGAAAAAAGTGTAACACCAAAACATGTGTAAAATAAAAAATTAGCATTCCACTATACTTCCACGTAGTTGATACAGTAAACAACTATTTTGAACGTTATTAAAGTCAAATCACCTATAATTAAATGTAAAAGTAGAACCATAAGGTCTCGAGAGAGTTTTTTTTTCGATAATTTATTACTTTACCGGGAAACGTGTAATTTTAAATATTTTTACTTTTTTTATTATCTATAGTTGTACTTTGAAACCAAAACAATTTAAAAACTAGGATTGAACACAAATTATGTCACGCTGGTCTTTCACTCGCATTACTATTTTATTTGATCGTATACTAAAACTGCAAAACACTATCCAGTAAAAAGAATATGAAATGTGAATTTTCAAAAATTCACGAAATTAATTCTACCATTTTACAGTGAATTCAGAGTTCTATAGAAGACCGGTGTAACAGGGAATTTTTACCCCCTGGAAATTATTACCCCCCCCCCCCCCCCGGTAATAATTTCCCGGGCGTAATTTTTTCCTTATGTAACAAGCGATTAAATAAGCGAATAACCTACCTATATACATTGAAACCTCTGAATAGCGGACACCTCTGAGACTGTTAGAAATATCCGTTATTGATAGGTATCCACTATTTAAAGGTGTCCGTTAAGAGAGGTTTCATTGTAAATGTATTCGGGGGGTAATAATTTCCCAGTGTATCAATCGATTATTACCTACTTATATCTTTATACGAGGTGGGTAATATTTTTTTTTTTTAATTTATAAATTTGCTTATTTGAGTTTCAATAAATTTAATTTTTCTTCTTGATAAAAAATTAATTTTATTTCATCGACCTGTTCATAAAACTATACATACTAATTTTAAATTATTTTAATAAATATATATTGATAAAGCAATTTTGATTCAAAATTATATTTGGGACGCAAAAAACGTCAATATATTCGACACGTAAGTTGAGGTCAAGTATGTGAGACGCAATTAACCCACCGGCCACCGCAATATTAAAAATTCTTATCAACAATTTTTTTTTAAACTCAGTGACATATAGTCAAGTTATTCTTATTAATCAACTCCCTAAAATGTATTTGTAAAATATGCTTATAATAGTTAAAGTTTTTTTTTTTAATGTATATGGGCTACTGACGTGGAAATTTGTGCTGCTGCCATAATGTTAAAACATCTATATATGTATACGGTACAAATTATAAAACATGGCAATTATTTTCAAAAAATTTAAATTTAAAAAAAAAATTAAAAACAAATGTAAAATGTATTTATTTAAAAAACATCAATAACATACATTTTGAAGTTGTAATAGATGTATAAAAATAATAAAACAAAAAAAATAAATAATTTTTAAATTACGTTTAATATTTTTATATATTTATGTAAAGACAAAGAAAACTATAACCTACTAGAACTTATTATTAATAATCGATTGATACACTGGGAAATTATTACCCCCCGAATACATTTACAATGGATCCTCTCTTAACGGACACCTTAAAATAGTGGATACCTCTCAATAACGGACATTTCTAAGTCTCAGAGGTGTCCGCTATTCAGAGGTTTCAATGTATATAGGTAGGTTATTCGCTTATTTAATCGCTTGTTACATAAGGAAAAAATTACGCCCGGGAAATTATTACCGGGGGGGTTATAATTTCCAGGGGGGTAATAACTTCCTGATACACTGGGAAATTATTACCCCCTGAAAATTATTACCGGGGTAATAATAATTTTGGTGGGTAATAATTTCCTGTGACACCGGTATCCAGTTTTTATACACGAAGTCTTCGAATACTGTAAATTTATTGTGATTTGATGTATAACTTATGCAGTGTCTTACAAGGAATTACACAGCGCGATATCTCCCGTATTAATAGAAATAGTGAAATTCTATTTTTTTAAGGCCATCCCTGGGCAAAGGCAATTTTACTCACAACAATTTGGTACATGCAAGTGTGTTATAAACGAAATTATGAAATTAACTTTTAATTTTATAATTTTTATAAATTTCGAAGATAGCAATTTTGTAGGGCTTATTTTACTGAAATTGTTGACGGTTCAACTTTAAAATTTTCATTAACTTTTTGATTTTTAATAATTTTTTTAGCCAACGAGAAAATAGTGTACTGTTTACACAATTTGAAATAACAATAACATTATCAGCAAAAGTCATCGGAAAAATTACGAGTTGTTAATAATTTACATTATTTCTTTTTAAACTAAAAAAATAATTAAAAATCATGAATTAAATGAAAACTGAAAGTTGAACCGTCGAGATTTTCAGAAAAATAAGCCCTTATAAAATAGCCATCTTCAAAATGTATAAAAATTATAAAATAAAAGTTAATTTGTTTACTTCTTTAATAATACACTGATATTTACCAAACTATTTGGTAACAATATTGCCTTTACCCAGGGTTGCTCAAAAAAAACACAAAATTTGATTATCCTTGATGTAAGATATCGCTTCTATGAAATGTTGTATAAATAAGATGTTTATAATTTATATTATGTAAACATGGTACTCCACTGAACACTTTTAAGAATACGCATATATACTTACATGGACAGTTGAATACTATTGACGAAGAAAAATTAAAATCCGCTAGAACAACAAAATATGACTACAGTATATTGAAATGATTACGTTGTGTATTACTTGCCTATTTGGACGAAAATCTTTAGATCCAACACTACATGCCATATTTAACATAGAAACAATACCGTAATACCGTCAATTCAGCCTTCGCCATAGCTGATGCGATATCACTAATGATTTAATCTAATTTAAATTTCGGGCACAATATTTCGTAGAAAATTTGGAAGTTTAATACGGTCATCCCTTGCTATATTATCATACATTTTACATGGTCACGTGAGCATTTTTGCAATTCTTATTATTGAATATTTTAAATTAAGTATGACGTGGCCCTAATTAGTTTGCTGATATAAATATTAATATTAATGATTAATGCGTATAATTTTTTTTTATTCAAATGTATGCCTGCGAGGCTGTAAACCACTAACACGTTTGATAGTATAATGTATTAAATATAAATCAGTTTCAATTTTAGTGTTATTAATTAATTACACTTCTATAATATTACTATACATTTCGTAGATAAAACTTCACTATACCAAAGTGCTACAGGAAAAAATAAACTAATAAGCTTTAGTCATACATACATAATATAATGAATTATATTTTATAATTAAGAACTGTTCAACATTTTTACTGTATTTTTGCTTACGAAACTCTCTATATCCGTATAGGTATAGGTACATACTACTGGCTGTTATTATAACACACCCGACTACTAACATTAACATTCGTTGTGTGAGCCAATTGTCCAACGGCACGTTAGGTGAATTAATATTTGTTTTTCATTTCCTGAATGATTTTTTAATAAAATAAAGAAACCTATTCTTTAGGAATAATACATTTTCATTTGTAACATTTTGCAATGTAAAAATACTATATTAATACAAGACAATTGATAAAATATTATACATTATGTTATACTGTGATATTGCAAAAATATGTTATCAATTACCTTTGTTTTTTTTTTCAAAGTAACTACTCGCAAGACATATTGATACAAATTACAAATTATGATTTTTTTTTCCTTTTTTTTTTTTTTTTTAAAAGAGCGCATTATTAAACTTTTATTAAATATTCCGGCAGTCTTTAACGTTCAAATTTCACCTGTTGTTAATAACTATTTAGTAATAACAAACCGGAAAAACCACACACTTCAAACATCTTTGCTCTTTGGTATTCTGTAGCGTTTGAGTTTTTGATTTTGACAACAGTTAACATTATCTGTAACAATTTTTGTAGTAAAATATTCATAACAGTTTAATTCTCATTGGTACTATATGATTGAAAATAAAATACAACATTTTTCAACATTTTATAAACCTTAGAATATGCAATTTTGGCAAAATCGGATATTAGGATAATCCAACGAAATTTGTTGAATTATTCGTATATTTATACAAATTTCGATTCAATGATAATAATTATTTATTTGTCTGAAAATATTAAATTATTGAATTTGAACTATAAACTAGATCAGGGATGGCCAAACTGCGGCACGCGTGCCATTTGTGACACATTTGTTGTTATTGAATAGCACACCAGTGTCAGATAAAATAACATAATTTTATACTTAAATATTTCTAAAAAAAAATATTATTAAATTAGATTACTATTATTGCGCAGTGGAAGTTCCCGATACGAGAATTATTATGGTACAGTAACAATTTTAATCGTGTGATAAAATGAATGAACTGTCATAAAATTAGTATCTATGAAAAAAATCTAAAATCTAAATTCGTATATATATATGTAAATAAATAAATATTTTTTAAGGCACATTCTCAAATTTGTATATATTATTTGGCACAATAAACATAAATGTTGGCCACCCCTGAACTAGATACTTGTTACACTTTGTATTCTTACATTTAATAACAATATTATACAATTTTTACAATTTTGTAAAATTATTTTTCACCAACCTGATTACGAAATTGTCAAGTACTCGTACTCTATGTATTTCTCGCTCTTCTGTATTATATTAGGTTCACTAAAAGATACTAAGATAAATAATCAGTGAAATGTTACGTCTTAAGGATTATGAAAGGTAAATTAGAACTTAATTTTTGTTAATAGTTCTTAGCAATTTTTATAAAATTCAAAACACTATTTTATAAGTACAGTTTTTAACTAAAATGTTATCTATAGTCGGGTTATATACAAATGGTGGTATACTTTTACAATAAAATACTTGCTTATAGTTTTGCTAATAAACTAAAATTATATATAACCGCGTATTAAAAGTTTCAAATGATAAAAAGTATAAGAATTGTATGATATCTAATAGACTTTCAAACTCACACCACATAGTTAAAATATAAGGAAACATAAGTATTGATGAAACGTTGATCATAGTTACACAAACCGAGCTCAATACCTATTGTAAAAAATATTATATTTTAATTTAGTTTGAGTTTTACTAATTTATAAATGATAAATGTTAATTTCGATGTTGAATACAATAAGCAAATATTTACTATTCGAATCCTATAATGTTACATATAATCACGGAATAGCGTTTCGCATGGACAAATATACCATTAAAAAACGGTTCTCGATATTTTTCACGAAGACCATCAGAAACCTAGTTTGTTATTTTTTATTTTCTTCTTTAGCGGATCGTCCGACGTCGATTTCAACCTCGCGGCTCTCTAAAGAAAATAACGATGAATGTGTAAAATTATAAGATCACACCACCTTGACCCGGGTGTCACGTTCACAATTGGTAACGATTAAGATTACTCGATAGAAAGTCCGAAATAATCAATGAAATTATCCTTACTGTCACACATAATAATTTATGAAACTATTGCAAACCTAGGGAATCGTTTTTTTTTTCTTATATATATAATTCGGCAACAAATTATGATAATAATAATTATAATTCAGTACTCGATACAAGGCTAAAAAACTCGTTCATACACGAACAACACGATGGACTGCCTTCCGGTAGCGTCTATATTGCTCCGCGGTAGCTCCGTAGATGAGTAGCAGCAATGTGGAGGACAGTGGCTGAAATGGAGAGGGAATGACGCCTTTGTGAATTCAATAAAACAGACGTTCCACACGGTACAGGTCAATGTCTAACCGGCACCCGTGTCAACCATAGCCCTCCGCTGAGCGCCGAGAAAATTCCTTTGACTTCGCCGAATAAAACACGCACAATATGATGGCCGATACTTTGAAAATTGCAAGCTGTCTTGTGTGCGTCATTGGAATCGCTTTAGCCGCGCCAGCCACTGTTAAATTGCGTGAGTATCAGATTTTATCTACGTTTTTATTACACAAATTCCGAAAACGTCGAAGAAAATGTTTTCCTATGGATATTGTACACATTCTGTACTAGTTTATTGTTTGTTTTTTAATTCCATACTTAAGATAACACTATAGCATACTTTCGTTTAAACTATAATCTAATTGCATGACTATAAGGTTTGATTTTAAAATTAAACCTATTCCTAGCGCCAAACAATATACAGTTCAGGAATTAAAATTATGACGGTATAGGTTTCTTCTTTTATAATATTAATCCGAGATAAAAGAACCATCAAATTATTAAACGACTTTTCATTTCAAATTATATTAATAAACTATTTTTAAATAAAAAAAATTTAGAATCTGATAATAGTAATAATAATTCTTAATTGCGATTTTCATGATTGAGTGTGATCTTGTAACCGAGTTCATAATTTAGTTTTAAATATGCAGAACTAATGAACTAAATATAATTATGTATTAGTTAGGCAAATAACTATATGCCCTAAAAACATATGAGATGGGCAAAATGTCTTAATAAAAACTAAAGTACAATGCTCTGTTAGAATTAATATAATACATCATCATATTAATTTTAAACTAGTTATGATTAAGTATTTTCGTACAGCTTGTATTACATAAATATGTCGATAATTAAGTCACAAAATAAAATAACTTTCAAAACTTTACTTATAGTACGACAAATTAATCTATGTTTTCAAATATATGGTAAATTAATAAGTAATATAATAATTAAAAATATTATCGTGGCATTTTTTTTTCTATTTGATTATTTCCGTAATAAAATATAAACTTATCTGTAATTTGAACTATCAAAATACAACCTATAATTTGCATAAATAAGTGGTATTAAACATTTATCAAAAACCGTTTGACAAAAAATAAAAACGATAGTACCGATTATCTATAACTTTTGGATTAACTGGTAAAATTCAGCATCGTCTATTCGTCTTGAATATCAGATTACAACGATTAAATAATTATATTACAGTGAAGTACAAACATTTTTGATTGAGCAATGATTACTAAATATTAAGCTACACATTATGTTCCAAGATCATTCAATTTTTTTAAGCTATAAAATCTAAAACGTCAGATGATATCATCAACGCTATAAACAGCTCCTTCGAAACCGAAACGAAAAGGGTTTTACGCACGCATATTGCGCCACAAAAACAAGCTCGTGAACTAATATCGTGTGAAATAGTAATGGATTATATTATTCATTATGAAATTCGTTTCTAAACGATTTGCAGTTTAAAACTATTACACTTGTAATTTGAAACATAAAAAAAAACACGACCAATAAATAATTGTGTTCATTCAAAAAAATTTCAATTACGTAACATGATAATATTTATTGTGTTCGTTTTTCGCCGATTGTTGTCAGCATTCGTCATATTATTTATTACACACGTATTTATACATTTTAATAGTCGAAGTCAGTACAGGTATTTATAATACGTCACGGCATACCTACATACATTTTACGATGAATCGCATACACTAGATCAATATTGTTACATTACAAATATAGTATATAACGCAGTATTATAATTATTAATAAAACCAAGAACAAATCCAATTGTATCAAGTTAAATTTCAAGTTTTCTGTAGTGTTCTGACCATTTTAGATGTATACGTTTCATATGATATCGAGATAAACTGACTTTCCAAGACCACTCTACATTTGGCATATACGTAGTCGTTCAAGGCTGAATGAAAATTATAACTTCAACTGTTATGCTCAAAAATTAATATAAACGAACACCTGCATTGAAAACGTTTTTCACGATTTGTATAAAAAAAATTAAACGTTATTTCTTTATAATATTTTAGTGCTATAATATTAATACATAAATATTAATTATAAAAAATTATGTATGATTGCTTCTAAAAAAAAGGAATACTTAAAACCACCAAGCGAACACAACGATATTAATTCACGTATGAAAATGATTTGAGATTTGTTTAATTTAATTATAAACAATCAATTATTCTTACTTTATTATTGTGTGCTATATTTAAATTATGTCAAAATAAATAAAGTATCTGCAAATCATATCAAACACATTATAATTTTGCAAAAAGTAAACAAATTATATTCTGATAACACACTAAAAAAAACTTTATACATTCATTTTTATTTTATACCAATTATTGTCATACCTTATAGAAAAATTATTACATTTTAAAAATAATTATTTTGTAGATTCTAATTAGACTTGTAATTGAATAAAGTTATAAATTACCTATATAAATACAATATTTTTATCCTGTTGAAGCTGATATTCATGTACAATATTCAAAATATATATATATATATATATATTATTTCCGTAAATTGAGGATTTGATTACAAGGCCACCAATGTACCTATCTATTCTTGACATACATTTTTTGTATGTGACGTTCAGCCCCTTTAATTGTGGAACATCACTTCAAGGTTCCCAGTTAAAAATCTTCACAGTAAAATAGTCCAAAAAATATTTGAACAATTCCCTAAAAACATATTGTTAACTGCTTTAAATCATAGTATCATACATCACCGAAAATTGTACAAAATTAATACTATTTAACACAATTATGTTTAAAAAAGAACATTGAATATTCTGTAGGGAATATTAATTAGAAATACGCAAATATATATTTCACAATTGTAAAATATAATTAATGTAATACTACACTTTAGAAAAAATGTGATTTTCTAAAATATACGTTATTCCATCTATTAAATTGTACTCCTACATCATAAAAATAATCAACTGAAAGTGTTGTTTGATTCTCATTTAATAATCAATAATTTTTACTATCAAAATTTGTAATGGTGATACATGAATTATGAAATGTCTTATAATACTTCACAATATCTAGTATGTATTATATTAGGTGATGAATTATGACTGTTAAGATTATAAACTACGAAATTTATGAATTCAAAATATTTTGTTTTTTTGTTTTAGCTAAAGGATTTATTCAGTGTAAAAAAAGCGATCCAAAATTAGGCGAATGTATAAAGAATGCTCTGCAAAGTGGTATCCCACATTTAGTAAAAGGTATTTTTTTTAAGTCCTTTATTTTTCTTGTGAATTTCTATTCATATGTAAATTATTAAAGGAGTTCCGAGTCTTGGATTGCTCCCAATTGATCCATTAAGGATCACGGAATTGGGAATAGACCAAGGTAGTGGACCTGTCAGTATCAAGCTCAACTTCAGGGATTTAGACATATCAAACATCGGGACCGTGCAAATAAGGGAAGTCATGTAAGTACAACTTTCACTTTTTTTTACGAAAACCTGCTAAGTATATGGTTCCTGTGGTTAAAGTGCTGATCTGGATAATAATAAGATGTCATTTGATGTGGACTTTGAAAAGCCCATAACACTCGATGGAAATTACGACATTAAGGGAAAAGTTATTATTTTACCTATCACTGGAGATGGAATAAGCAAAATCATCCTTGGTATGTAATGTTATTTCGAAATCTTTAAATAATCACTAACAATATGATTTATTTGTAGAAAATCTTAAAGCCAAAATAAACGTTTACTTGAAACCGGTTGTGAGAAATGGAGCCACCTATATGGAAATCAGTGAAACTGTATTGAAGTTCACCACCACCAAAATGCATTTGAAATTGGATAACTTATTCAAAGGAGACAAAGCACTTGGTTAGTTTATATATTTCAATATACGTCTATGTTTATAAGCAATTATATGAATTTCTAAAAGTAATCTAACAACTAACTCAAATCAATATTGTAGTAAATGTAATTTATTCATATTGTGTGGCTTACCTACCTTAAGTTTAACTTAGTGTATAAATTCTACTCAATTTTAACATGAAAATGTTTGTTACAGGAAACAATATGAATACATTCTTAAATGAAAATTGGAGTGAAATCTTAGGTGAATTGCAAACAAGTTTTGAAAACGCCTTAGCTGCCGCATTTGGTGGAGTCGCGCAACGATTCTTCCAAAGAGTCCCTTTCAACCAAGTTTTCAAAGAATAGATATTTATATTAAGAATTGCAATTAAAATTACTATAATTTATTTTCCATATTTTGTACCTGTTATCATAATAAATAGTATTATTATAAACGTAGTATATTTTTTTATTTTTTGTGGTAATACGTTTTGTTTTATTGAATTTTCACAATGCATTATAAATGAAGCAGCTCTTGTCTCCGATGTAACAAGTATATAATTTACTGGTATATTGGTAATAAAACTGAAAATAAATATAAATACTGAAGAAATATAAATTATATTTTCTATTACACTTTTTTGCTGTTGTAATACCCAATACTTCAGATGACAGCACACCGGGACTTATTTGCTTTGTCTAATACATTTAATACATCTATGATCTAATACATTTTTTTAGGAATAGTTGTCTCGAAAAAGTCTAAGATATCCGAACGCTTTTGGGTAGAAGTAGGCCAATATGTCGGATTTAGGGGTAGAAAATAGTGTGATGGTTGTTTCTGTTTGTTAAAAATAGGGAGTGGCCTTTTAGGTTTGTTGTGGAATGTGGGACAACTCCTTAAGCTTTTTGCGTTAAAATCTCCACCTACAACATAGTAGGTATTGACTAAAAGAATTATAGAAGTATTCAAATTATGCCGTTGTAATTTTATGTTTTGGTGGATTTCAGTTAATGTTAATTATTGTCTCTTGCAGAAAGACATTATTTATCATTGGAACGGAAGTGAATTGAAGCGAAGATCTGATAATGATCGCGGCACCACTGTGGTCGGTGTTATCAGGAGAGCATGAGGAAAAAATACTGTAACCCACGAAAGGACATTTTGTAAAATGCGTTTCTAATATCAGTACAATATCAATTCTTTTTTCGTTTAGGACTGTGAATAATTAATTTGAGTGATTGGCTAGGCCGTTGGCAATCCAAAGTAGGATGGCTAATAGATTTGGAGGCAAATGTGTTATTCAACATTTCGGGCGAGAAGGTGGTCGAGATCTGTGGTGAGGAGAGATAATAATGGGTTGATCAGCGCTTTAAATTCGATTAGGAAATTAGTCCGAAGAAGATTATCATTTGAATTTGAGTTAGGATTTTGGCCTTATGCTCTCTAGGAAAGGGGAGGTGAGTTTATGTAGGGTGTTTGCTGCTGGGTGACTATTTATTCATTAGTATTTACATTGTTAGAACGACCTTTATTATTGTTGTTTTGAAGGACATATTTGTTCGGGATCCGTTTGAAAAATCATTGAAGGTCCTTGTACGGCAACCCTTATAATTCGTTGGATGGTCTTCCTCGCAGAGAGCACATTTGACAGGTGATTCGCTTGATTTACTGTAGTTGGATGACGGATGATTACCTCCGCAGCGGACACATCTCAGAAAGTATGAACAATACTTTCTAAAGTGGCCTAAGTCTTAGTAGTTAAGGCATTGAATTACGTTTCTGTACTTGTGTGGTTCCTCGATTTAGATTTTTGTGTGGAGTAGTGGCGTTACGCTGAAGATAACCTTATTGATTTCGGCTGACATTGGGAGTTGTTTAATTATTTTCTGTAAAACGTTAAACGGGGCCATATACCGTCATTCCCCACTATATATTACTAATAAAATCTATGATTGACAATCTGACTGATGAATTTCAACCCATTAAATTTTTATTGAACGATTGACACTCAAGCTATCGTGACTATGAACTATGAAGTCAATTTCTTCGATTACAATTCCAACGTTATCAACTTCGTCTATTGGTGTAAATGGGTGAAGGTTTCAGATAACTACTCGGATGTAGAGGATTTAAAAATAAATTTATGTATACCGATCAGTTTAATAAGCTCACTGCGGATACCAACAAGATCCAGTATATTACGGTCGAAGATTGGGGCTGGAAGTTTCTCATAACATATTGAGTTTCATCGTGGGATATTTTTTCATTTGTATAAGGGTCATTAGAGATATTCCCTATTTCAGTGTCATCGTTTGAAAGCGGAGACAATCTGTTTACCGTTATAAACAATAATTTAACTTTCTTAGCTTTAGGAGTGTCATTTGTCGAAAGGTTTCGATTTGGGTTTTCTTTTATATTTGAAATCCGGAGTTATCATCGTTATTGTCCTTCACGTTAGAGTAAATAAATATGTCACTTGATCCACTCCGTATACGAGTGTCGTGCGATCTATTTGAAGGGCCGACTTTATGTTATTGATTAAAGATCGGGACAAGTTTTGATTATTATTGTTATGATTCTTATTGTTGATAGTTTGCTTATTTATTAATTTATTATGTTATGAACTTATGATTGACTGGTGCTTAATTAATCTGGAAGTTGGAGTTATCACATGGTCCAAAGGTTACCGCGAGCGGCGATGCCTTGGGGAAGAGATAATAATAGTGTATACCATACACTATATATATATATTAGTTAAATACTTATTATTACTTTTTCTCATATAGGGTTTGTGAAAATCACCGGGACGCAGTATTAAAAAACTAAATCGATAGTTAATAATTTTAACATGACATAAGACAATAATAACGTATGCATTTGGCTATCTACACGAGACTACGTTCGTATTAAAAACTCTTGGTATTTAAAATACCAAGAGTCTTTCTATTCACATTTTTAAAATATGTTAATGTTCATTTATTATTGTAACATTCAAGTGGAATTGAGTCGCAAGAATTGAAATCTGATAATCTGAAGCAAAAAAAATAAATAAATACTCAGGGTATTAAAAATGCTAGCCGCATTTTCTGTTTCCAAGATAGTTGGCCATATAGCAAAATTTAAGTGCACAGTTCTTTAGTAAAATTATAGGTTAATATGACCAATTTAAATGTATACATTTCTTAGTTTTTAATTTGGTTCTATTTTCCAACAACGTTATGAGATGCTCTAATCCTCCTGTTTGAATTTGACAATTTTATTGTAAACTAGATGTGGTGGTTTGACGTAGCTAGATTTTACCGCGTATTCTCTAAATGAAAGATGGAATAAAACGGAAAATGCAGACATTATTTATCCTTAATAAATTAACTTATTAAATTATTAAATTAAGATTGACGGATCCATTAAATTTGATATCCATTGATACTTAAGATAATAATTTATAAGCACTATCTTACAAAAAACTTATACTAAGATAAGAATCAATCAATTTCAGTAAATAACCTGTTTCTGTTATTTGTCACACGTTATTGTTATTATATTGTTTATTATCCTACAATTATGTATAATTCTCATATAATTTTGTACTTTGAAAGTTATGATCTTAACTTTATTTAACTTTCAAACGACAACGATGACCCTAGTAGACATCGCACATTTGCATTATCTTGTAATTATATATGTTTATTAGCTAGTTGGGCAGGTGCCCATATGGGGAGGCAAGACAGGGTACTTTCCCCTCCTGGAAATATAATATAAACCTGTAATTAGTTTAATAAATATCATTAAAATTATTAATATTATAGTACATATATGAAACAAAGAAATGTACAGTTCTTTTAATTATATTTCATTTATCATTATATTTTTTCTGTCATTATTAATATTTATGAAATGCCTTTCAGACTCATATTTTAAATTTTGACAATATTTTTGACCTCTCCTCTAAAACTTTTCCAGTTGGCTCCTATAGCTAGTTAGAAAGGGATAAAGTAACATAATAGATTTAAATTACAGAACACATGAGGTATTAGCTAATAATAGCATCACAAATATGTCTGATTGCTAAATGGATTTTAATGGTTACCTATGCTAAATCACAACAGACAAACAGACGGACGATAAATCAAATGTATACAATAGCTATATCATTGTGGTTGAAAAATGAAGGACAGCATACTTACTATAAGACCATTGTAAATAAATTAAAACATTAAAGAGAAGGTTCTTAACTTCCTTGTTCTCAATTTCAAAGTAAATAAATGCATGTAATAAAATGTTTTAAACAAATATTTAATTAAAGTATTTTTAATAGTTCTTCAAATAGTTTCTTCAAAAGAAAATTTAGTATCTCTGTAATTTTATGATATTACAAATGGACTGTCTTATTCTTTAACGAAATCCAATGTTTATTATGCTGTCAATCTTTATGTAGCAACATATCATGTAATATGTGACACTATATTAAGAAATTTGTATTGCAATTATTACTTATTTTCAAACAATTCAAACAATCAAACAACATTTAATACAAACAAACGTTTTAATAGACAATTTATTTATTAAATGATTAATATATATTATATACTCGTATTGTATCCAAAAATTGTAAAGTTTTTCGTTTGTGACAATTCGTTACTTAGCACGGTCTGTAAAGACGAGATTTATTTCAGCACTATACGTCCATACTTACCTATATGATCAATACTATGGCTAAAAGTATACAACATATATATCGTAATTGCATAAGCATCGCGTTATTATCAGCCTATTATATTTAATGAATAGAAAAAATAGTAATAAATGTAAACATATACAATATATCAATAGATTATAAAAATATTATGGAAAACGTAAGAGGTAATAATTTGTGCCTGACATATCAGTAAAACAGTTTGTTAAATCATTGAATAATTTATTAAGCATCATCATAACCATTGCCCTTTTCTCTGAAACATAAAATTGTATGTAATAAATAAATCTTTAAAATCATATTATAAGAAATTAAAATAATAATAAACTAATAGGGGAAGAAAAATGTAAATACTTTAAAATAATTAATTAGAACAACAATGCTTTGACAAAGTTCGTGCCATACAAATAAGAAAATCTTTACTCTCTAGTTTCTTCTAATCGTTTATAGAAAATCTCTGAAAGAAAATACTTAATTTCCTTTTCTAATTTCTTTATACCTGAGCAAATAAATATGTTTTAATTTTTAACTATGGTATGATGACTTGTTTTTACAAATGTTTATATTTTTTTAATACAAACATAAAAATTTGAAATTTTTTGAAAGACACAATATTTATGAGTTATGACCGGAATACTAACCGGAATACTCTATGTAAGAAATCTAGGTAATCATGGAATATTTGACGAACATAATAAATTAATGTTTAATATGCAATGTTATGACCAATTAATATTAATAGAGTTTTTTTTAAGTACGAGTAGAAAAATATAATGATTATTGTGGAAGCATACTAATAATAAGGAAGTTATTTAATTTTCATATCTTGTATATTATCTCTATTATCTCTAGTATGAAATACTCAAAACTAGCGTAGTCATATCGGCAGAAGACTATTGTGAATGTTTAAACTCAAATCAATTTTCTTATAATACATGTTTTTAACATAAATCATAGAGTTGGTATTTTTGAAAATTTAACCAAAGTGAACATTTATTGTTCAAAATGATACGTTTTCAATCATTTTTAAAAATAGACATTTTAATGAATATAATTCTGGTACACGAATTATCATACAAATAATATATATACCTATATATTATTATATTTGGATAATTAATACCAACATTTTGGTCTTCCTGAACATTAATTTCTGTTGTCCAATTTCAGAAGTCACCCAGTCGAACTGAAATAATAATCATCATTACCAGCGTTGGACTGTTAAGAAATCTATGACAATGAAACATAAGGTCATGATGTTCATCAATATTTACAAACACATGGTATTGGTCCTATGCGGGTAAACTGAAAGTATAAATTCAACTGCAATCGGAGCTTGGGTATTAGTAGATCGAAATTGGTCGTCAATCGGTTTTTGTGCTAGTAAAAGTCACGCACCAGTCGAACAATGGTTACTTTAAAACACAGCGCCGTACTAGTTGCATTTTACTGTTCCGTGTGTGTTCTCAAAACAACTCGAGCCGCATCTGTCGTTAAGCTACGTATGTCATTTAAATTTTTTAAATTATTTCCGCCTCAAAGTCTTGTTTTTAATAACCACAAATTTGTATGAAAATTAATATTTCAGCTAAAGGATTTGTGATGTGTGAGAAAGATGATCCCGAAGTCAACACATGTATTCAACAAGCAATACAGACAGCCGTACCAAATTTAGTTAAAGGTGAGTGAAACATACCGTATACTCTTACTTTCATTCAATTGTTTTTTAAATATTCCCATCAATTTTATACTCTACATTTATGGAAGCATAATTTAATACAAAATTATATGCAATTCTGTCATTAATTATCGTGTTTTATTAAATTAAATCTGGTAACTCATTATAAATACGTGTTCTTATTAAGGAAATTATCCTTAAGGCAAATTCCTTTCCATTTTTTTAAGTGGCTACATCTTTTAATAAATAACTAAATTAAGTTCAATGTTTGATAAGAGTTATAATCAATAAAATCTCTGTGAAGCATAAAATGTAGTAGGCAAAACACTAAAAATGAATACAAATTAAAACCAGTAAATAACGAATAAGTTTATTAGTTTATAATAAATACATATTTTATCCATCGTCATACCGAGTAGATAGATGTAGTATTTTTCGATCCATTCTTTTCATCTTCATAAATAATTAATTTCATAATATTAAAATATATTATTATAATGACTAATATTCGAATTTGAAAACACGATTGCTTATAGTTGTAAACTATCTTAATGTATTAATAAAATATGATTATCAAATTAATATTACGAAAATATCATCATAACTACTATATCAGTAATAAGCACTCAAAATATTAAAACATACGAATTAAATTAATATCTTTCAAGTTCCAAACAATTTCAATAGGTATTATGTAATATAATTTTTTTCAAAACCTATTAAAATACCAATTTAAATTAATTATTGTTTTACTAGTATTAAATCCAATGCCATAAGAGATCACGTGAGGTTAGAGTATTATAATTTAGAAGTTACTGAAAACTTAAAATAAAGCACAGTAATAAATTGAAAATTCATACCAATATACTATATGTTAGTATAAATGTTTAACTTTGTATATTTTTATCACATAATCTATATAGCATTTAAAAATGCGATTGTTTATACTCATCTATAATAATACTAATTCAATCCATAAAATTATCGGTGCAAAAAATCGTTACTGTGTTCTATCTTCTATGTCCTAAACAACATTTACCTTGTAGCTCAGAATTCATTTAGCATTTTAATAATGCAAAGACATTTTCAATAACTTACGTCTTGCGTCAACGTTAGTCAACCATAGAATTGGAAGATGGTCAATAAATAATTTTAAACGTAAGTATAAGCAACGTTTGAAGGTAAACCGATAAGTGGTATAATAAGCTTTATACTCTAGTTAGGTTTTAAGACATGAGACGGTAGTTGATTCAAATTATCTTCATACTTGTGGATATCTGTTTGCATTTTTTTAAATTTTTAAAACAGCCAGATTCTTATCCACATAATAAGTTCTGAAGCCCTTGAACCCAGACCTCCGGCCGTAGTGATCGAAATCAGTATGACATTTTTGATAGCCTTGAATACCGGAAGACCTAAGATGGGTACGTGATGATATTAGCATGATGTTCGTTGACGTAATGTGGATGGAATAACATTACCACCAAATTCGATCCTTCTACTCACTCTTTTGCCGCAAATTGCAACTGTCAAGTTTACGGGTTAAAATTCACATGGCAATAAATTACGAATATGTTAATGTTTGAACTTGACCATGAATAAAAATAAGCAATGATCATGTTATAACTGCTAATATTGAGCACGCAACTCTTGTAAAAACTTGAATTATAATAAAAACAATTTTACTAGTATGAAGTTAAAATAAAACATTCGACTATCTCTATATTCGATGTTGGAAGTAAATGTTTAACTTTCATCCCACAAACAGTAAATACTCGTAATAATAAACTTCCATTCCATGTATTTACTTAAGCATTAAAATAGTTTAATTTATTGTCAAAACCTATAAAAATAAAGTTTTAATGCAATACTTAAGTATACCGTAAATATGTTATTTAATTACACTACTCCATGTACTTTATTTAAACTAAAAACTCAAAAATAAGTTTATATCTAAAGATTAAATTTATAATTAATGTTTTGAAGATTTTATTTGATTAAAATATCCTCAACTACATAATATTCAAATATTTAGATCATGGTAGAAAGCCAGCTTTACATTGTTCTAATTTTCAAATTTAGATAAAGTATGAATGTACTAAAAAGTTTTAAATTTTCTAGGAGTACCCAGTTTGGGATTAATTCCAGTTGATCCTTTAATAATACCACAGTTGGATATAAACCAAGGTGCATCAAATGGACCTTTAGATATCAAACTAAACTTCAAAGATCTGTACATACATAATATTGGGTCTATTAAAGTAACATCAATGAAGTAAGTAAGGACTTCTCAACTCACCTTGGCATATTGTGTTTGAGTTACATCATTTTTAAAATATACTAAACTTAAGTATTTACAAAAAGTAATTATGTGTTATGGTATTTGGACAGATCGAATATAAATAATTATACATTTAATCTAAAAGCTGATTTCGATGAACCACTTGTACTCGAAGGCATGTACAACATACAAGGGAAAGTTATCATCCTGCCAATTAAAGGTGAAGGGAGGAGCAATTTAACCCTAGGTATACTCATCGTTATTTATTTTTAAATGAATATTTTAATTACAACCAAATAAATGTGTTGACCAATTAACTGAACGTTTTAGCTAGCTTAAAAGTGTCAATTAATATTATCGGTAAGCCGATTACAAGAAGAGCTGAAGAATATATGGAACTAGAATCATTAGATTTAAAGTTTAGTACTTCGAGGCTATACATCCAGTTGGATAATCTCTTTAATGGAGATAAACTATTAGGTTAGTAATAATATATTTTGTTTAACTGAAGAAAACTCATAGTTAATTTTGAAATAACTCTGTTCAGGAAACAATATGAACATGTTTATGAATCAAAACTGGAGAGACATTTTGAAAGAAGTTCAGCCTGCGTTTGAATCTGCTTTAGGAATGGCATTTCAATCGGTCACAAGACAGTTTTTCCACAAAGTACCATACAACAAAATATTTAAATAAATGTAACCATCCTCCACCTCAGCTTACAGAAAAATATTTTATTTATTAATTTTTTATTTTTATATTTGTTTTATAGTTGTTTAATAACTTATTATTATATGTTTTCTAATATTTTTATGTTAACACAAATATCTCAATAGTGAATAGATAAAAGAAACTATTTAACTAAATTAATCATTGTTACTTAGGATTAATAGTATGTGTAATCTATTTTTTAGCAAAACATTAAATAGCAATATATTATTATGATGCATAGAGAATAATATGTTTACTTACATTATTATAATAAAGACCAACATTAATAAAAAATAACGTTTTTTTTTTATTTATGTTCTGATTTAAATTTTTTAAACGGAAATGAAACGAATAAATGTACTCGTATAAGAACTATTCTAATACTATTAAAGTAGTAATTTTGTGTTCCTTCTTAATTTATTATGCATTTTTTCAATTAAAAATTTGATGTAATCATATCAATCGATAGGTACGTCAGGTGTAAAACCTTGTAAGAAATAATAATAATCTGATCGTTTTCATATTGATTAAAAACTAAATTATAACAAAGTAAGCATTTCACAAACTATACTGTTCTGATTTTAATTTTAATATGAAATGATCAATAGTAATATTTCAATACAATGAAATTTGTTTCAAATTTTTTATTAAATTAACTTAAATGTTTGTTAAAATATGTTTCCAGATCAAATAAATGATTGAGTAAAAATTAAATAAGATATTAAGTTATAAATAACTTTAATGAAGTTACTGCATTTTTATAACGCCAGCTCATATGAATCATTTTTATGAGAAGTATTCTAAACTTAAATATATAATATCAATTGATATACCATAAACAGAGGTGGTTTCTACTAGACAAAAAATAAATCATTCATTTACTTTTTAACTATAATATTAATAACAATAATAATAAATAATAATAGTTTTCTGACTTCAAAATAACTATAATTACAAGCAGGTACATAAATGTCTTAGTTTTTTTTTTTCATAAAATAACTATTGAATATTTGGTTATATGAAATTATTCTAATAGTTATAAGTATAAAATAATAAAACAATTAGAAGATTGGATTATGGAAAAATGTATTTTTAAATATTAATTGCTTTTGAGAAACTCTTAATTGTATTTACCTACCTATTTAAATAAAATACATCATAATTTACAGTAGAAAAACTTAATATTATAGCCCATATAATGAGAAATCATATAAATATTAGAACGATTCACAAGAGATGGTGGAGATTTATAATGAATTATCATGAAGTGTATTGAGTACCTATTATAATATCATCATCACGTTTATGATCAACTATAGGGTGTTATAATGAATATTGCGTAACATGTTACCTACTCATTTGTTTCTTAATTTATTCAAAATAAAGTTCAATATAAATGAGGACTGAGGAGTTGAATTCGCTAAAATTTGAATTTTATTCCTACATTGGATTTCGAAATTAATTTAGTTTGTTTACTTAGTTAAAAATTTACTTTTCACGTCCTTATAATTTTAATAATAATACACTGCATATTAGTTAACTTAATATTTATCGTATAATTAACACGGAAAAAATTCAAATTCAACAATTTAATTAAATAAAACGGTTTTGGATAAGTTACCGTAGTATACCGATGACATTATACTGAATACATTTAATAACTAATGAATGACATTTTTAAAATTTTACAAAAATGTATTTGAAAAGTTTAAAAATCGCGTAACAGTGAAGGTATAAAACCGATGTAATTATTTCAAACTTTAATTTGAATTATATATAATGTAAAATACAATGAACTTCACACTATTAAAATTGTATGTTCGATGTATATAGAATGATATCGCTACATCGGTAAATCGATTAATATTGTACGTATACTAAATACCTTCATAGAAATTGAAATGTTGTCTCGTAGGCCAATATTAAAGAATGTAGAATTTAAATAAACGGTAAATAATAATATAATTTCATTCTGACGCTATTGTTATTGCAACAGGTATAGCCGTATTATAGACACTTTAGTCGTCTAACTTTGCAAAAATATTCTCATTAATACTACTAACCTAACGCAAAAAGCTATTGTCATGTTTTTTGTGATACGGACATGTTGAACATAGTAATACATAAATCGTGAGTAAATAATGATCATAATCGTTTTGATGAAATATTGAGATTCATGCAAACGCACCTTAAAATAACTTCATTAAAACCAACCAATGACAATAAAGATGGATTCGTGACTCAAAAATAACAAATGACTGGTGAAAAGTAAACAATATATTATAATTATAATACTCGTATGAGTTTAGAATATTTTAGTTACCTTACGAAATCATATAATTTACTATAGAAAATAAATCAAACTTGTTTCAATAGTGTAATTTATATAATATCGCTTATATTATGACTTACAAGCATAATCAATATTCATTAGTTAATAAATAGGTAGATTCACACTGTAGATATTAAATAAAGTGTCTTCGCATCAATAATATCAATAAAAACCAAATAAAGGTATTATTATATATCTATTATCTGTATCGATAGTATATGTGTTACATTAGTTCCATTCCCTATAAATAAATATAATACCATACGGCATACTCCAATTCATACGGAAAAAAATAGAAAACAATTACAAACAAAAAAACGTTATAACCGCCAATAACTTCAATATCTGCACAAGATCTGTAAATAATACCGTCGTATTCCATTGACGACATATCGTAAAAAATATAAAAACATTATTTAATATAACATTACAACATCGCTTTATATTTACAGGAATATACAGTCAATATAAAATATTCCTTCGCTCAATAATAAAATTATAATATATAAAGCAATGCTAAGGCTCATCTTATAATACGGATAGTGCCAAACCCTCTCAAATCTAAACACTTCAGGCATTCCAATCAGTAGGTACCCTTCGTTTAATAACATATGCGGGCCGCGGCTCTGCTCCTTGGTGCGTTTCCAATAAGTCACTCCGTAAGAACCTTAATATAGAAACCATCAACTTAATTGCCTTCAAACACTACAAAAAAATCCACTCCAGCCGTATCGACGCGCTCATTTCCATCCAAGGTGGATCCTAGATGTTCTGCCACTGGTCAGCCTCTCTCCTCATGCTTATTTAACGTCGTGATGTAACCATTTTCAAAACAAATATTCTTATTGTACATACTTGTTACGGTTTGTAAATTTATAAATTTGAATAAAAAAAAAAAAAAATGTAAAATACATATTTTTATTACATCTAATACCATATTGTGGCCTTACCTGATGATAAATTTCAACCATTTTATAGATACCTAAATATTCAGCGCGTTCTGTCTAGGTCTGTAAAATATTCTTGTTATACTACAGAAAAAAAAAAAAAAAGGATTCAGAATTCATCGTGGACTACCAAACAAGCACATTATTTTAATATTGATAAAAACAACCGTGTAACAAAACATTCGATGTCTATACGGCTGCTCAGTGTGCGCAGTACAGTTACAAATAATAATACCATAAAGACAACGTATGTGACATCATCCCGTTACACTGCTACAGTGATTCACATAATGCAGACGTGGTAATTGATTCGTAGAGTGGTAGGTACACCGACAAATTAATATTATACTCGTTTTTGCCATTGACCTAGTTTGTGTGGCGTTGACAAAAAAAATAAAAAATATAAAATATCCGCTAATCCGACCTGGGAAACGGTAACACTAAATATATTGTACCTACACTCTACGCCGTCCGAATAACGATGTACGCAACCATTGAACTATATTCACTTTTGTGATATTCGGAAACTGAAGTCGACTCCCGCTAGTGGTGTCTTTCACGGCATACGGCGTAGACTCTACACGAACGGCGCTCCCACTACGAATACTCTAGAAGCCAGTTATTAAAATATGTTATTGTTGAAACGCTTTTACGAGCTACACCGCTCATTGCGCGATCTGAGTCTCGAGGACGCGTACGATAGTACGATACCTTTTATTGTTGAAACTTGTGTTTACACCTCCTACTCGTCGACATGCGTGTGATGTAGACCATCTGTTGGACAGTCTACAAAATTACCGCGAACGCAAAATTCACCACTAGAGACCAGCACAAAACCTATTGCTCGTGTTTATAACATTGTGATACGGACACTAACAATAATATGACCTTATCTAAGTTATGTAAATATTATGGTAATTATGGGGGACGTGCCGAGTAACTTTTTTTTTTGGGGATAGTTTTATTTTTGTGCATTTAACTTACAAATCCATACTAAAATAAAATAAGATGACATATATGTATAAGAAAAAATTATTAATCTCTTTTACATTCAAATGTTACAAAGATAATTTTAGAAAACGAATATATTTAATTATATTTTGACAGTTGTAAATATACAATTACTTCCCCCGATCGAGCCTCAAAATTTCAAAGTTTCAAATTAAAACATTAATTCTGTAGATCATTATAATAAACGTGCTTCATAAATCATAACTTTACGTCGTATATTTTGAATAACTTTAAATTCTCTTATCCCATATTCTTATGGTGTTCATTTCTTATAATAAATGAAAAATTAATATGTTTTCAATGCATACGCGTATTAATTGCATGCTTGGACTATTTAGTTCCCATTGTTCTCTGTGGTACTATCATCGCAGTTGATGTGGATGGAAGTTGTAGGATTCAGGACCGTCCTAATGGGAGGTCTTAGTCCTTAGGTTTCTTCCAACAAAAATACTGGTCGACAGTCTAACTTGTTTCATTATATAACTTATTTCGATTTATTAATTCCTATACAAATAAGCTCTAAAGACAAAATTAATTTTCGAAAAATGTATAATATTTATTTATTCTAATGAAAGTAAAAATGAGTTACTGAACGACTTACCATATACTTCCGAAGTATGGAACCTGTCGCGAAGTCGTTGTAATGAAATACTCGACTTTAATAATAAAAAAAAATAAGTGAAAATGAGTTTATTGTGATTTAAATTGTACGGATACCAAAAAATAAATGTGCTCGCGATGGGCGACGTGTCGCTCGTATCGCGATCGTGCCAGTGCCGATATAAACCGTTCCAAGTAGAGACCGGCCGATATCATAAAGGCGATAATATCATATGATAATAATATCATAAAGACACGCGTACGCGACATACCGCCCGCCTTGAAACATCGTTTCAACAAATAATAATAATAATCTTCCGATACAATCAACAAATAATAATAATCGTGTATAGCTAACAATAATAATAAGAATAAATCTGAATCATACAAAAAATAATTAATCGTGCATCGTGGACAATAATAATAATAATAAATCGAAATCATACAAAAAATAATTTATCAAAAAATGACAAGTAAATACTTGTTACAAATAATTAACATTTTACATAATATTTACAAGTTTCGCGACAATTCATAGATTTCCCTCAAACGGTAACGGACATAGTTTCCGTACCACTCGTTTCATTACGCCCTCCATCGTGCGAACTGTAGCCACCCGAATCACCCCATCAGAACCCTGGTGAACTTCGAGCACACGACCAATCTTCCAACGGAGCGGAGGGAGGTTGTCATCACACACCAAAACGATCGTGCCGATTGATAGAGTGGGCCCCTTGGACTGAAACCATTTTTCACGCACTTGCAATTGATGCAAGTACTCGCGCTTCCATCGCTGCCAAATCTGTTGAACGAGTTGACTGACCCTTCGCCATCGTGATAGCCGGTTCGGTGGTGTCATTGAGACGTCGCGTTCGGGTAACGCTAACAGTGAGTCACCAATTAAAAAATGTCCGGGTGTGAGTACAGACAGGTCAGATGGGTCGGAGGATAAGGAAGTAAGAGGACGGGAATTTAGTATGGCTTCTACGCGAACGAGCACAGTGTATAATTCCTCATACGTGAGCGCGGCATTACCTATAGTTTTATATAAGTGCGTTTTAACAGATTTAATCGCAGCTTCCCACAGACCGCCGAAATGGGGAGAACGTGGCGGAATGAAATGCCAACGTACGCCAAATTTATTCAAGTTGAGTTGCAGTTGTTCCATGTGAGCGTCGGACAGGAATAACTCTTTTAACTCTCGAAGTCGATTATTGGCACCTACAAAGTTGGTCGCATTATCAGAATAAATGTCCGTGCATACTCCGCGTCTACTGAAGAATCTATTGAGGGCGTTCAAAAATGCTTCCGTGGTCAAATTGCTCACTAATTCTACGTGTATGGCCTTAGTTACGAAACACACCCACACGCATATGTACGCCTTATCAACCGGAGCCTTGCGTCTTAAACTCGATTTTACGTACACGGGACCGGCGAAATCAACACCACACTTGGAAAAGGCTCTAGCAGGTTCCACGCGGTCTTTCGGCAAATCGCCCATAATTGGCTCCATGACTACTGGTTTATATCTAAAACACTTGACGCATTGTCTCATAACCTTTCGCGCGATATTTCGACCGTTCATTGGCCAGTACTCGAGACGTACATTTGCTAACATCGCTTGCGGCCCTCCATGTAGTGTTTTCTCGTGTTCGGCCACAAAAACAAGCCGCATAAAAGGACTATCGGCCGGTAACAAAATCGGGTGTTTTTGAGGGATGTCGATTGCGCTAGAGTTTTTTAGTCGACCACCCACCCTAAGTAACCCGTCCCTGTCTGCAAACGGTTGAAGTCGCAATAAGTTGTTATTTGATTTTAATGCGCGGGAGTTGATTAAATCATTTATTTCTTTCCGCCACGAGTTGCCCTGTACCAATTTGATTACGGTAACTGTGGCTCTTTTGATCTCGAAGCAATCTAACAATCCAGTTCTTTTTTCATTTTTCTCTCTTGTGTTGTGTATAAAACGTAAACAGTACGCGATTACGTGTAATAATTTTGACATCGACGAAAACTTGCTTAAAACAGATATATCACATGTTGCCGACATTATCGTAATCTTGCTACTTGTTTTTTCTTCGGATGTACAGTCGATGGTCTTTAATAAATCCGAATTGATCTCAGGCCATTCTCTCACTTCGGCCGATAACCACTTTGGTCCGCTCCACCATAATTCCGAGTCGATTAATTGACACGCTGTACAACCTCGCGATACTATATCCGCCGGGTTGTCATTCGAATTAACATGACGCCATTGTGATATCGAGGACAATTCTTGGATCTCGCTAACACGATGACCAACGAACGTTTTCCATCTCGACGATGGAGCTGATATCCAATTTAATACAATAGTAGAATCAGTCCAATAATACGTAGCGTCGACTTGTAATTGTAAGCATGGTATATACTTGGCGGCCAAACGGATCAGTAACACGGCAGCCAACAATTCTAACCGTGGTAATGTAATTACCTTTAACGGTGCAACTCGTGATTTTGAACATATCAAACTTGTTTCTGTAATACCATTTTCGCCTATGGTACGGATATATATGCACGCTCCGTATGCGTGTATGGATGCGTCCGCGAAACCGTGTATTTGAACTGGAGTGTTTTTGTTCGAGTTGGTTATTAATCGCTTTATCACTAATGAATTGATTGATTCCAATTCTTCGCGAAATCCTCGCCATTCGGTGGTCAATTCATTAGGTAATGTATCGTCCCAACTAATATTAATTTTCCATAGTTTTTGCATAATTAACTTAAGACGCACAATCACGGGACTAATAAGACCTAACGGGTCGAAAACAGACGCTATTTCCGTGAGTATATTTCGTTTCGTGACGCGTGTATTACTGTATCTCGCAACTTTGTATTGATATGAATCATTATTTTTGTTCCAATATACGCCTAATAATTTTTTTACACTATCTTTTTCGATATCAGCTGTGCTATCTTCATCGGTATTTACCTCGGACGTATCTAAACCTTGTATTAGATCGGATTCGTTGCTTGCCCACTTGCGCAACTCGAAACCCGCGCTGTCTAACACCCTTATAATTTCGTCGCGTAGCTTTATAACCTCTTTGACCGTGTCCGCTCCGCTCAACAGATCGTCCATATAAAAATCTTGCTGTAATGCACGACAGGCTGACGGGTATCGATTATATTGCTCTTCGGACAATTTCCGAAGGCAGCCTGTCGCCAAATATGACGCCGTAACCACTCCGTAAGTGATTGTTTTTAAACGATAAATCCGTATTGGCTGATCGGGCCTTGGACGCCATAGAATTCGTTGCACATCCCTTTGTTGTTCGGTTAGCCAAATCTGTCGGTACATTTTTGTGATGTCGGCGGAAATCACATATTTGTGCGTGCGGAATCGCGCCATAATGCATACCAGGTCTTCTTGAATGCTCGGGCCTTTGAGTAATACGTCATTCAAGCTCGCGCCGGAGCTTGTCTTGCAGGCGGCGTCGAATACCACACGTAACTTGGTTGTGCTACTACTTTCTTTTAAAACAGCATGGTGTGGTAAATAATTGTGTTGAATATAAACGTCGTGTTCTTCTGGTGGTACGAGCTCCATGTGTTTCAACGATAAATATTCAGTTAAAAATTTCGTATACTCATACTTTAGTCCGTCGTCAGCCGACAACCGTCTCTCGAGCGACAAAAATCGTCGTAACGCGATATCATATGAGTTCCCTAGCTTGGGCGAGTCCCGAAATGGCAAAGATACAATGAACCGTTTATCGGACGCCCGTTCAACGGTGTCCTCGAAATGACTCATACACACCTTTTCTTCCGTTGAGTATACCTTTTGTTGTATTTCTTCCAAACGCCAAAATTTCGCAATTTGTTCTTCCAATTGATGCCTAGTACTAGTGACCATCGCGAAACTTTTAGTCACTGTTCGAACGTGTTTATTCTCGCTCGGTACGGTTCCCGCTACAATCCAACCCAGTAACGTCTTTTGAATTACGGGGCCCTGTCGTACAGGTTTTATTCGATCCGCGCATATTAAATCGAAAAATATTTCGGACCCTAATATCATATCTATTTTTTGCGGCGTGTTAAACGATGGGTCCGCGAGTTGAATGCCCTCAGGTATTTTTATATTCGACGCGTCGATGAAGGTCACAGGCAAATAACCAGTTAATTTGGGCAAAACGATAAAGTCCAAATGCGCCTCGTACGGTCGTACGCTGTCGTCCGCGATTTAACTTTCGTCGATACCAGGTATGACGCGGTGTGGCTCGAATTATTGATACCGATAATCGAGTAGTCATTCTTCATGCGTTTTAATCGCAGGTGCCTGGCCATTGATTCGGTCATAAAATTATTCTGCGAGCCCGAATCAAGCAATACTCGACACAATATAAATTCATTTAAATCATTTTGGGCTAATATAACCGCCGTTGATAATAATATCTGACTACTTACACTCGTGTGCGACGCGTGTGCGCTAACGCTCGGGGCCGGCTGAACATCATTTGTGCCGTCGTTATCGGCGTCACGATTACCTATTATTGCCGTGCTCGTCGTCGGGTCTATCGTCTTATCGTACTTGTTATTACGTGTTACTATATGCAAAAGACCGTTGTGTGGGCGTTCGCATTTCGGACACTTTCGATTGTTGCACTTCTCTCCAGGGTGCAGCCGTAAACAAATTTTGCATAATTTGAGTTCTTCAATTTTCTTAATTCGCTCGAAAATTGATAATTTTAAAAATACCGGACATCGATAAATTGAATGCGGCGATTTACATACATAACATTCTATCTCTCGAGTGACCGATAACGACGTAGATTTTTGAATATGTCCCTTTCCCTTGTTATATTGTTCACGGGTGACTTTTGAATTATTTTTACTATGACCGGTCGACTCCATGGCCTCTAACATCCGAAAGCGTGATTGCAGAAATTTAATTAATTGTTCAGCCGACATATCTTGTGCCTTGTGCGATTCTATCTCCCATTGCCGCAGCGTTGAGCAATCCAATTTAGTAGTTATCAAATGTAATAATAATGAGCCCCACTGGCACGGGTTCTGTTCGAGTGTTTCGAGAGCTTTGATATGACCCGAAAGTGTATCATACAATTTACGCAACTGGTTTGACGACTCGTAACGTATCGGCTCTATTTCAAAGAGCGCCTTCGTGTGCATTTTGACCAATATTCGTTTGTTGCTGTATCTTTCTATCAAACTGGCCCAGGCCTTATAATAATTATCGGCCGTGGTTTGCATACATTGGATGCTTTTTTCTGCGTCACCACTTAATGACGACCGCAAATAAAAGAATTTTTGAATTTCACTGAGTGAGTCGTTACTGTGAATCAGCGCAGTGAATATGTCCTGAAACGATGACCACTCTGTATATTCCCCGGAAAAGGTAGGGATCTTTAGCGCAGCTAATTTTATATTCGAAAGGGCAAATCCAACACTATTTGTTGGCGTGGCAGTACTAGGTGTGTTATCCGAAATTTCCGCGGTGTCGCTTTGAGTCGATACGCTCTTTATCAACTTATCACACGCGGCCATATAATTGAAATATTGCTCTTCAAACTCGTACCTATAATTCTCGCTCTCGTCGGTAATTCCCCTGTCGTCTTCGATCCGCGATTGAATTTTATTGATAT
The DNA here is from genome assembly GCA_949715065.1 of Periphyllus acericola. Taxonomy (NCBI): domain Eukaryota; kingdom Metazoa; phylum Arthropoda; class Insecta; order Hemiptera; family Aphididae; genus Periphyllus; species Periphyllus acericola. Next base: position 40,745,833 of record OX454265.1, on the reverse strand, counting down.
CGTCCCATACTTGTCTAATCTTCTCTTTGCGAAGCGTGAGCTGTTCTAAATCAATATTATTTGGGTTTTCCTTGATATAATTGCCGAACCGAGTCAGTTGGCCCTTTAATTGGCCACGGCGGCTAACTAACGTGGCTATATCCGCCATAATTTATAGCGCGTGCGAACGAATATATTTTAAGCCGAGTGCTTATATTATTTGATTCGCGTGAGTAAATCGACTGTGCTCGAAAACGCGAGAAACCACCACCATAGGATAGGAAATATAAATAAAAAAGAATAATAATAAAGGATTCTGACCTGACCTGACTTGACTCGACTTTCTGCCGAACTTGAACCGCGGATCTGGCACCGCTTACAATTCGACGACTCGTAGTCCGTGTGACTTGACGACTTGAAACCAAAATGCGTGAAACGAGACTTCACGATTGGCAAAGTATACGATAATATAACGCACTAAACTTTATTTAAACTTGAACGTGTAGACTTGCGGTACCGAAACGCACTAAATTACAAAAAACTCTCGCTAATTCACTCTATCCGGCTCGAAGGACCATGTCGCGAAGTCGTTGTAATGAAATACTCGACTTTAATAATAAAAAATAATAAGTGAAAATGAGTTTATTGTGATTTAAATTGTACGGATACCAAAAAATAAATGTGCTCGCGATGGGCGACGTGTCGCTCGTATCGCGATCGTGCCAGTGCCGATATAAACCGTTCCAAGTAGAGACCGGCCGATATCATAAAGGCGATAATATCATATGATAATAATATCATAAAGACACGCGTACGCGACAGAACCATCTTATTAGGATTACTTCCAGGTTATATCACCAACTTATATATGGTGGTTCTATCTATGCCAACTTCGATGACAGAGCCATGTAGAATGAAGATAAATAAGATAATTTCACCAATGTCAATTACGTGACTCAGTCACGTAGAACGAAGAGAAATACATTTCCCTAGCATGTAGTGAATAATCACAACACGTATGCGTTGAAAATATTTTTTAAGTTGAATAAAAGAGGTACGTCGGGGGCGTAACTCCCACATCTATGTTTCATCTCAATACAACCAAAATAATAGTGTAGTTCAAATTCTTATAAAAATTAGGGGCTGATTAGTTTACGTAATATAATTGAAGTATATCAAAACTATGAGCGCTTAGTAGAACTCGTAAATTTGTATTTATTCAACTAATTTTTATTTAAAAAATAAAGTAAAAATTATCATAAATCTCACATATATTTTTTTTTTTTTTGATTGCGAGTGAAACGAAAAATATATTAGTGTTTTATCATTCACTAGATTCGTTGAATGGCTATATTTAAAATTATAATATCTATATTTATGAATCCACATCTCCATGGCAATATGATTAGTTGTTGAATTTAACTAAATGTATTAATCAGTATCAAGCAAGCTTTGATACCTGAAATTTACAAGTACGAATATATTGAATGTTCCAGATTTATAAAGAATTATAATAACAATTCAATTGATTTATTCGTAGATTTCTCAACATTTTAAGTTATGAATACCAATAAAATTGAAGATCTACTCCCAATGAAGTACTGGCCAGTACCGTCACTGCTAACAGTCGGATGGGTGACCACATGACTCTAGCGGCGTTGTCCATGCCTACATACATACACTACTTACGTGTTCCAACCCCTACTGTTCCCCTAAACAATTAAAATAACCTACAAACAAAAACCCAAAATGCAGGGCTAATGACCTCAGTTGCCGGGTCATCCATAAACAAATATATCAATAAAAAAAAAATATTATCGGAATTATTATACATTCGGGACATTATACAGGTATACATTTGGCACGCACTCGGAAGTTTCCCTATTTACTAGGTATACTAAAACTACTATTTTCCTATATGGTTTTGAGTTCGTTCGATATATATCAATTATCTTATAATTTCGATATCAGTGGACTAGAGTAGGTAATTTAGCTCATCAGATTTGATCTTTATTTTGAGATAAGATATAATTACAGTTAAGCCCGTTAAATAAATCGAAGTTGAAGGGAGTGACAAAAAAGTTCAAGTCATCCAAAAATTCGAGTTATTCAAAAAATCAAAACCAAAAAACATAAAAAAAAACAAAATTTCAAAATGTTTGACTAAAACAGTAGGATATTTATTTTTATTATTAATAAATAATAATATTTTTATAATATAATTACGAAAAAATAAATAAAAGTCAAAATCATTTTATTTTAAGAGTGGATATCGAATCGTTGTCGTGTGGTTAAGGGTAATTGTAAAGAAGCACAAGTAAATTCCACCGATCACAACCTTTTTACGAGTATACCTTTTTTATGTAAATTCCACCAGTAAGTTTTTTTAATCTGAAAAAAAAATGTAAAGTCCACCAATCCAAATTAATTTAAAATAGATTTTAATAAAAATTTTCAAAGTTAAATAAAAATTAAGAACCATTAAGTATTTTATACCCTATGACGTTCCAGAATCAGGCCCGCATTCATTGGATAGGTAACGTAGGTATTTCGTAACCATTATAAATTATATGAACATACCGGCCAAAGTTATCTCTTCTCAGAGCTCATATAACAGGACTCGATATGGAACTCGAATATGAAGCTCTCGAGTAATTTTGCTTCAATTTACTTTTGTCCACCGTCGAAGTACCATGTAAAGGTAGACAGATGGATGCATCTACAGAGACGCATTCACCCGTTCTGGTAATAGCTCTTGTTAATGACATGTAGAGCTCGGATTTTGTAGTAAATAAATATTTAAGAAAAGCATTTTAAGTAGCCAAAAAGAGCATTAATATTTAATTCTAAAAAAACAAATTTCAATCAAACATACAATTAAATATTAAAAAAATTGGTTGTAGTAGAATAGCCATTATATTATACTGAGTATATTAAATATTTAATATATGGTGTAGCTACTGTAGTGTCCTTAATGTAGTCGCGTTCGGGCCGCCTAGTTCACTGGTGAACTCCTAAGGTGTTCCGGGGGACCACATTAGTAATGGCCCTGAAAAGGTCCGTTTTAACCGTCTTAGCGTTGACTCGTCGGTGTTGCTGCCGTTACGACTTTTCCACCTATATTTTCCCATTTAATGATGCAATGAAATTAGATGCAACTTTACATCTTCTATCATCATATAATAATTATTATGTACAATCTATGATTTTATGTACAATCTATGATTTTATGTACAATCTATAATAATAAAAATTATGTAAAATAGCATGTCCATATTTATAAATTATGTAGTGTTTATTGATGTACGAATGCTTTATCTCTATCTCTCTGATTCTGATTTGCCACTAAAAATTGTAATTGTGAGGGGAAAATCGTTGTAAATCTACCACGGAGAATGATGGAAAGCTCCAAATGATGGTTGTGTTAAGCTGGTTTCGTCGCTTTGACGCTGCGTATTGCGGTGTACGGTGGTTGAGTGTTGACGAGAAAACAAAAGGAATGGTCTACGACTGCAGGCGTTTCAAATTTCAATAAGAGGCAAGAGCTGCCGCACTGGTCACGAGCGTCTACAGACATCACCTATTATCAATCAGCTCTCTCATTATCAGAATTACACTACACGTAGGACGCCTTACCAAAATTAACAATTGTTTTTTATTTTTATTAACTCTTTCTACTTATGAAATTTAGTCTGAAAGTTATCAATGTGAAATTATTTCAATTATTAACAATTTGATACACAATATGCATACGATATAATAATTAATTATATAATAATAATTAAATTTTTAATAAAATACAAAATGCTGTGAAACCTTGTGTATCAAATTGCTATTAACAATTGACAACTTTCAGACCGAGGTTCATAAGTTGAAAAAGTTTATTAAAATAAAAAATTTCTAAAATTTGAAATGTTGATATGGCATCTTACGTGATAGTGTAATTCTGATAAGGAAAGTGCTGATAAAAGGCGCTGTCTCTATATAACGCTCGTTCACGGCCCCACGGGTCCGACAATCATGGTGTCATACTCTCCTACCAAACCGGCATGCCGCGGCAGTCAACAAAAAAGATCTAGTTAATTCACAAGATAATTTATTTTATATTTTATATTTTTATAATAAACATTTTTGGTTTTATTTGTGTTCCAATTTATCTAAAAAAACTACAAAGTATGCCATAAAATATAAGTTGATTAGTATATTGCACTGTTGCAGCTTAAAATATTTTTCTAATTTTAGAACCACATTACATTATTTATAACATTGATTATTTTGACACTGGACGGTTTAAGCATGGAATTATTCACTTTTCAATGTGTGTTTTGGGTTTTGGAAAACACTATTCAAGGGAGTAAAATTGCTCGAAAATAATTAAAAATGGCGTGTATATGATTCTTTAATAAATTCCAAATTTAAATTTCGAATTTGTAAAAGAAATTAAAAAGGTAATTTAATGAATATCTATTATGATTTGAATCATATAAATTATGATAAATATATAAATATTGATATATGTATATGAATCTATGATACTTAGATACATAAATACATTTATGTTTATTAATTTATTTCATTCAACAACGTTAAATGCGGTAATATATTATTGATATTGTACTCCAAAAGTGTATTGAAGAAAATTATATAGAATTCACTAAATCATATATTATTTACAAGATGGATTAATATCCTAAAGTTTTTATAAAAAATAAATAGTACAACATTTTTAAACAAACAAAAACAATCATAAATACAACTTTATAATATGCATTTATGTATTTTCCATACATATCAATTTATACATCTAAATTTTTTCTTTCAAAAGGAAATCTACGAGCATCATTGGAAAATTATAATTTATTGATTTTATTTGAAATATCTCTTTGCGTGTGTATTAAGGATATATTTAAAAATCTATGTTTCCAATTGACTTTTCAGGATTTAATAGGCAGTTGATTTTTTTTCTATTAGCCTAAAACGAAGCTTATACGTACATATGTACCTATAAGCTTCGTTTTAGAAATCAAAAATCAAATTTATGACCGACATACATATGTACATATGTACCTATGACCTATGTATGTCAGTCATAAATTTGATTTTTGCTACTTGGAATAAATTAAACTACATTATATTTTACTAATTTTAGTAATTTTTAGTGTTTAATTATATTAAGTTTTCAGTACCAAATTTACAAAATGTGTTCTAGATCAATGTATTTGGAATATTTGGAATACATATAAGATTTCGTAATAAATATTTTTTTAGAAATTTTGGGTAGAATCACAATTAAATTATTGATTTCACAAATTTTTTTAGATTAACAATACATACAAAAGTTGTTTACTTATTAGTAAACTGTCGATATCAAATTTTTAAATATTTCTTACATTTTTGTATTTAATTTAATAGTAAGAATTTAGAATTTTTAAGTTGCTGTAACTTTCGTTATATTATTGTCATAAATTGTTATATGTTTATATTTAATAATAAGATTAAAACAAACTTAACACGTAAATTGTTATCGTGAATTTTTAAAAATAATTTAGGTGCTTTTTTTTAGTTTTTTAGAACTCTATCGCTTTTTTCTAGAGTTTTCTAGAGCTATAAAATCTTAATTTTAAGTCTAATACAAATAAATAATATAGTAAATAAGATAGACTCGTAGAATTCGTAGTATGTTCTTCCGTTCCTATTAAAAATAATCTTTCGTGGCTTTCGAAAACAAAAACCTAATAAAGATATCTGAAATAAAACTATTATTAAATCATTGTGGACTGTCCTTGTTTTAAAGATACGCTAGTATCTGGGGGGCCGCAGATAAAATATTATATTATTTTATCCGTATTATTATTATTATTATTATTATTTATAGTAATTGAAACATTCGGTGACGTACTTCGCGTTATACGCTAGGGATTTTTCCTTCCTTTCGAATTTTTAACTGTTTTTTATTTTTAATGAGGCTCTTCACTCTTCAACGCCTGATAGAGCTAGTTAAATAATATAATACGATAATGTCTATAGGTTCACCACGAGATCACTAATTTAATTTGTAATTTGTACATGTATAGTGTGCGATATCTCGTGGAAACATAAGGCATATTTTCACGCAGCACGTTTTAGATTCTGAGTGAAATGAGGAATTTACGGGCTAGACTTTTCAACTTCCATTATAAAGTTCAAAGGTCTCTTGAAGACCTTTGCAGCTTCTACCAGGGACGTCAGGGATATATTAGAGACTATACAAGCGGTAACTTACCCATAGGGTGTAGCAAAATTATTTATCATAACTTAAATAAAATATTATAGCTGATCCTGTGGATGTAAGCAAAAGCTAGATCCAAAGTTATGAGGAGAAATCAATTATGGTAGGGATATACTGTTGTTCAAGAGTAACAACTTGCAAGAAATGTCTTTGAATCTGAATATCTTAATCGGTACTAATTAAAAATATAATTTGGACCTAGTTCTATGAAATAATGTAATAATAATAATAATAATAACAATAAAATATAATATTGAGGTATTCAAGGAAATTATATCAACTTCCCCTACAATCCTAAGGATTTCTTCCTAAACAGCCTACTGCAGACCGCGTACAAAGACCGTCTTTATCATTATTATAATTTTTTTTTTCCGCGACAGACGGCGCAAAAACGCTGCGAGTCCAGTGGCCGGGCGAAACATAACCTGAAAACGTCACGTAATCGTTTGTACGCGGTGGCGTAAAGTCATGATCTATATAGCGTGGTAAAGTGATAACATGAAAAGGTCACAGACCGCGCGGTCCTCCGGTTAGATGGCGACACTGATTACGAAAATAATGAGTTCACGGCCGATTGGCGAGTAATGGCATAAGGGGGGAGGAACACGATGTAGATAAACATCAACGATATTATTCGGTGATATTATCATTTATCTACGATCTACAATCTATTATACGTCGTGCAAGGGGCGATACGTAGTTTTATTACTATAAATGCTGTTTGGGTGTTACCCGTTGCGATTGGCAAGCGCCGGCGGGAGGCCCCGGTAGCGAGTGACGACGTACACGCGTAAGAACATAACCTTCAACTCGCCGCTCAACATTATTCGGTTTGTTTACATTTCGCTTTTTTTTCTTTGCACCGCGTTTTCTCTCACTCGCGCACACTCTCTCCCTCTCTCTCTCTTTACGTCCGTCTTCTCTCCGACCCGATCGCTCCTCTCACGCGTAACACTCGCTACCCTCTCACGCACCCGCCGCCCGCCGTCACCCCCTCGCGCACTCCCATACGTACCCTCTCAACGTTGCCGACCGGTCGCGGGGAGACACGCGTCGCGCGCCGGCACCACGCGAAACGCGATCGCCGGTCAGTCTCGTGCGGCGGCGATGCGACGATCCGTACACTCGTCATCGCAACGCGTCCGCTCTGGTTCCGTTCCGTCCGTACCCGTACGGCACACACCACCACCACCACCACCTTGACCACCGTTCACCAGGCCGATTCTGTTTTCACAGCAGGTAAGTGTGTTTCGGCTCGCTCGTCCACGGACCGGCACCGCGACACTTGCCGTTTTCGCGTCAACCCCCCCCCCCCCGGACGGAAGGGTCAACGGGTCTTTTAAACGGCGAATATCCCGATACGAGCAATCGACCCTCCCCCCGTGTGTGTCGTTCTGATAACGTTCGCGTGATCACTGATAATAGCGTAACGACATTTGCTTATGTACCCGGCATTTTTTATTTTTTCTCCCCCGTTTCCGCGCGAACCCGAAACGCTTCGCAGAACGACGATTTCACTCGCGTGAAACGTGTTCGTGTACTTGGCACGAATAAAAGCGGTTTCGTCGTTGTCGACGGATCGGAAGCTCGAAACGTTACTGACGAGTGGCGAATATCGTTCGTATTTCCCACGCGGTCGTCCGGACCCGGGACCCATAGCATCGATAGCATATGGCGTTGATAACTGATATGCGTGTCGTCGCGTTTCGATTTACTCGAAAAACCGTTCCGCTATTACTGTTTAGGGGGATTACACGTTAAATGTACCTAATCTGCGATCAACCGGTGTGCGTGGGCTGCCCACGCTTCTGAAAATTCGAACCCATCAATAGCAAATGTCTGCGATTTACGCGCGTTTGATAACGGTGTTCCAGCGGTGGCGGTGGAGCACGCGTGCGCATGTCGTTGTCACACGGACATAACGAATTATACAGTATGATACAGGACGATCGTTTTCACTTTTGTTGAATAATATAGTAATTGTCGTTGGACAAAAACCAATGAGGGTGGGTGATGTTTTTTCGATTCGTGAATGTTGCCACCGAGTGTTTTGTACCTATATGTTGAAAATATTGTTACTGATCGAAAGATAAATCATCTGCATATTTTTTTATTTTTACGTTAAATACTGACCATGAAATAAATCGCCCTGTAGAACAACTGTGAAGGAGTGATGAAATTATTCCACGAATTAAGTCACATACGCGCATGCAAACATCGATACCATGGAATACATCTCAGATTTTCGTTGTATTGCACAGGGTTTCTCGAATATTATAAATAATTTCAAAGTATATAAATAGTTTGTAGGTACTTTTGACCATTTAATGGCCATTATTTTCTCGTCTGAATTAAATCGCTGAAATATTTAATCGTGTTCCTCAGTGGCGTACTTCGCAACCACCTTTCATTTTTCACTCTAACATTTAAGTCGAGATACTCACAACCAGGCACGTACACACGGGGGGGGGTGTTTTGGATGTTCAAACACCCCCCGAAATGTTTGGTTATTTTCTTATTAAATTTTGATGTTAATTGTTTTATTATATTATACTATAATAGACAGGTATAATATTAAATTGTGTTTGTGAAACACCGGCGAAAGCAAAATGAAAATTTAACACCAACAAATTCTTATTTTAATATTATTGAAAAAAAAATAAAACAGAATTTAGAAATAAAATAATATTATACTTATTGTGTAATGACATGGGTACAAAATAATACTAAAATGTACATAGACTCGGGAAAGACCTAAACTATACTTGAAACAATTACTGCGAATAAGGGTATTATAAATATTATCGTCTTTCTTGTTTTTTGTTCTCGACGTTATCGTAAATGTTTTTATTTTGTATCTGAACGAGGCCACGATGAGTTGACAATATACTATTTTATGTCTCAACTCTCAAGTTGTTGTATTATTATAATAATATACTAAATTACTAATAGATAATACATTATCTCTAGGGCTCGAAAATTAATGTTCTTAAAAAGTACTAAATATGCATGCACTTATGCGCTTAAAAAAGTACAAAAATACTTTAAAAATGTGCACTTTTATTTTACTTTTTTACACAAAATGTTCATTCGGACAAATATGCAAAGAAATATGCTCTAAAATCTAAAAATCAAGAATTATTCAATAATATGCATTATAAACTTATTATAGAAGTTAATTGTGAAGATAATTCTTAACATCTTAACATAATGGCTGAAACTTCACGAAAATTAGATTTAGTTCTGTGATTTTTTTTTAATACAATATATATCGATATTTAAAAAAAAAAGTAATTTAAGTATATCATAAGATATTCATAATAAAATTTCATTTGTTTATTGAAAAAAAGTCCTGATTTTCAAAAACACCCCCCAAAACCTTTTTCTGCGTACGTCCCTGCTCACAACCGTCAACATTTTGAAAGGAACTTGTATTTAAAAATATGCTCTACTTCATAAACTTATTTTTTCCGTTTTTCTCAGTTTAAAATATTTAAATCATATTGTAAGACACCGCTGGTCTGAAATAATAATAAAACGAAATATTATAAAAACTACGTAGGTACAGTTAACTCGAAATAAAAATCATAGAACTACGCGTTTTAAATTTAAAAATAATCATTGTTCTATTACCACTATAGTGTTGAAAGGGACTGTTCGCCGTTTTTATTCGTTGATGCTTGATGTAATGAAACGTAATATTTTCACTTGTGAATTATAATAATGAACAATGTGGTCAATTGAAAGTAGAATAAAAGACGTTGTACTATTGTACATTTAAATAAAGGGGGAGATATTTATCTTTACCTACTCTAAACATGTCGTTTAACGCGTTTAAACCCTAAGTTGTGTTTTTCGAATAAGAAGGTATAATTTCCTGTTTAATTACTTTACAGTTTATCATGTTGTAAATAAGGGTGATTCTCGAGAAGCCACATGAAGGAGGCAAAAATATTCTGCATGAATATATAATTATATAAATATCTCACTTGCTTTTACCTGTTTCTTGGTACTCGACTACGCAAGAAGTAATATTGTAAGTCCTATAAACTTTATAGGTACCACAATGGCTTGAAATAAATTAAAAAATTAAAACAAAATGTATTTTTCATTTAAACCTCGTTAAAAGTAAAACAAATTATAAAAATTAAATAACCTTATTACTTATAACAGTTATAAGAAAAAATTAAAAGTTAAGAATTATAGAACAGATTACATAATAAACATTATTTTTCTCGGCAAATCTTTGAATTTGTCGATCCTTGCTTACTTCGATATCTCTACGAACGTGCAGAAGCACCACACCTCCAAGTCTCAAGACTATTATTTCCCATTCTATATCATGTCTTAACTCTAAAGAAATAAGCATAAAGCAACGTGAAAACAAAACATGCAGATGCAATGACTGTGACTAATCCATAACAAATCGCTATACAAATCAAGTAAAAATAAATTTATAATTATGTTAAATAGAGTTCAAAACATTATACCTATTAATATTGAATGTACCTATTCAATTATTTTAAATTCTTCATTTCTTAAATGATTTACCTTTATAGAGTTGAAAAACTACATTGATGGGTAATGTACTGATATTATATTGCATTCTATATATTATGATTTATGAACATACGAGTATAATGGCAAAAATAGTTTGATTAGTTGGAAAAATGGTCTTATGATTTTCATATAGAGATTCTAGAATATTTATATGAACATCTTTACCTAAAAACCAAAATCAAAATACGTTTTCACATAACCTTTTTCAAGCATGAGTATCTAATATGGTCGACAATAACTATGTTTTTGACGTCCAACAAGTTATATAGTACAACTACACTCTATTTAAAAATTCAATTCAATTTTTCGTCACAGTTAATTTTATATTTTTCAAAAGTAGAAAATATGCCCTTGATATTTAGACGCTGTGAAAATATCTTTATATTTTCCTTGCAATCATTTACTGATGGAAAATGTTACACATTATTATCAATGGTTGAATGAAATATTTGTTATCCATAATAAATGTTTTAAATCTTGATGATGATTATTAAGTTATTACGAATTTATGCATTTACACAGGGCAAGGGAGGATCTACCCCCTCCCCCCACACTCACAAAACCGCCACTGGTTGTAAAGAAGATTCAAAAAGTTAACCGCTTTGATCAATAAATCAATGTTTAGAACTTCAAATGTCTTCAATCTTTATGATTTCAACAATAATTATTTTATGAACATAACATAATATATGTGATATATAACTGTCGAATATATATTTTAAAGTATAGACAATAGACATGTCTATAAAAATACTTCTTTTCGTATCGTTAGGTGAGGTGGAAGTGCGTGTATGTTCTTGATAAAAATGTTGAAATGTATCGGATGTACCTAAATGGTGGGTGTAATTGAATCACTTTGATTTTTTCCATTTTTTTTAACGCTCAGAGAATCATGTGTATTAGGTTCATGTAAATTCGTAAGGCTTGAGTACTTCGACTACATAGAAGTCGAGAAAACCTATATTATATATTAACATTTTATAATGCATAATAGCCATTGAATTTGCAAGACGAATAAAATTTATCGTTTTTGGAAAGTGCCATTATAATATTTTATACGAGAATGTATAGTTACTACCGAGGATATTATATCTACGTGTGTAATTGTGATATATAATATTTTAAAATATTATACTTTGAGTAGGATTATTTTGCATTAAAATGGGACGAGTAAACTGGTCCATCAAGATCCTAGAATAACAATTTCAGCAATATTGTTGTCAATAGAAAATAATTTAAATTTTTTTAAAAGTACACTAAAAAAACATCGTAAAATATATCATTCGTCTAAAATCTAAATGTTTTCATTTATTTTTCTCAAATCGTATTTTACACGTAAATATGTAAATTGATTGTTATCAAAGAAGGAAGAGGCGTATGTTGTAGAGTCAATGTATTATTTATATCACGATTATTATTTAAAATAGAATATTACATGTGAAGGAATTATTTAAATATATATAATAAACGTATATCCAGCTCTTTCCCTCTTGATTCCTAACATTTTAAAAGCTTCAATTTTCGTAATTTATTAATCGTTCGATTTTTGCGTATCAAAATAAAATATTTGGAAAACCAATATTTTGTGAAATCTAAATCATTTGTATTATTTAAAAATTAATCTTCAATACATCAGTGCGGTTATGCTTTCAGTTCACCGCAGTTTTAACAAAATAATGGAGGGATATAAAACATATAATAATAATTAACAAGTAAACCTATATAAGTAAACTAATGAAAGGTAATATTATGTAGTCATAATATTGTCGAAAAGCAGATGGTTACAAAGTTTGACAATTATCGACGGAGACATACGACGTATTGCATACCAAGTAAAAGTCAACGAACGCTGGCCTACACGAGCCTTGTCGTTAGCACGGCATTTGCACTGCGGTCAGAGACAGGTCTAAAATCTAAATGCATTCTTTGCGGTATTGCAGGTTAAACCAACATCACTCCGACAGAACAATCGGTCCAAGCGATTAATAATGACTAATGAGTAATGACAATTCCGCTTTATGTGCACTAGAAATTTGTTTAAAAAAATATGAATAAAACTAAAAAGCCCAGGAAAACTGCCCCTACCCAATCAATTCAGTCGTATTACCGTGTGTATGTGAGCAACATAATTATTAACTTACGCAATCCTCGATCGCTGGGTGGACCGTAGGTTGAGAGCCTAAACGAGTTATACATGACAACCACTTTTTATCGCTGTTTATTTGTTTTCGTTAAATTTTATTATCGGTGGATTTAATTTTTAGAATCGAACAAAGGCAATGTCTTATCGAGTAGTTGGTATATACATGTATGATATACTATGATGTGCATTGGTCAATAAAGCTTTTTTTTCACATTTTCACGTTGTACATACATTTTCTCGTGTAATTATTGTTTTATCGATATATTTTGCTGTATTATGTTTGTTTTTTATCGATATTATTATGCACGTGTGTTATTATATGTTTAAAATACATTTTACTTTTTCTTATCGAAATAATGTGTGATTAAACTTATTATTGTTTTTAACTGATTCTAAACATTAACTAAATACGTTGTGCGTTAGTAAATTGTAAATTGATACGTAAAATATAATTCTTAATAAAGTTGTTATACCTGTATGAACGAATGGAAAAATTCTGAATATTTCAAATGTTTTTGTTGATTGACCTAATGATACAATGGTAATACGTATGGTTGAAAATATACCTACTATAGTAAAATAATTAACAGTCGACCTAGTCCAGACACAATATGCACAAACACTTATGAGGACACAATATGCTCGTGTCGCAGGCAAAAACTGACAATATTTATAATTTATTTTCTCAAAAGTGTTACGGTTACATTGGTATATTAAAATTAATCATTGCGTAGTATTAAATTTGTTCGTAATTGTTTATTACTCTTTCTACTTCTACGTTTGATACTTTGATATTATAATAATGTTGTACTACGTATAATAATATATTGATTAGAATTTTTCATATTCCTCGTCAACACTCATAAATATTTATGTACATTCATTTTCTATAAAAGGTATTTTATTGTGTTATACTCACGAAGGTACGATCATAAATATTTTACCACAAATTATCCGTAAAAGGAGTGTATATATAGTATAATATTTTTTTCTATATTATGATTAATTTATGCTCACGTATCATAAAAAAGTTCTGTTTCCATAAGGCATGATTTTGAATTATTTTGTATCAATGCTGTATGAATTATATATAGTAAACACGTTAGCTTATTTGTAGTAACTATTAATTATTGACACATTTTTGTTTTTACTCCAGAAAATGAATTCGGCCACATCAGACAATGTCAAAATAACTGACTCGACTCCCGAAGAAAATGGAGAAAGAGTCAGACTCAAAAAACAACTTGGTCTTCTCGAAGGCGTTGCCATTATTTTGGGCATCATTTTTGGATCCGGTGAGCATAAGATGAATCATAACTGGTCATGCGTCCTCGAGGATGGGGATTGAAGTTAATGATTTAGACCTTTTTTTTCCATCCCTATCAACTTTATAATGTATATAGCGCATTGTGTTCTAAGCTTTGAAAATGTTATACAGGATTTTTGTTTGTTGGTACATGTTTTTTTCTTTATGTACCCGCACAATTGTCAGAGCTTAAGCAATACTCCAATAAATTCGTAATATTGTAGCTCGACTTTCAGCTATATTATATTATGATAACAACTTTTAAATCGTACTTTAAAAAAAGATCATATTTGAGGTTTTGTGGCAATTTTATAAAACGGCTAATGATAAAACGTCAAATAATATAATATTTTATTTTTGAAGTATTCGTTGCATTTAAAATTATGTACCTATTAATATTATTGAATAATCATCAGGAGGGTTAATTGACCTGATGGCCCTGCTAATTTTGAGCTACCATCTACAGTAAAAATAATAGATGTAAAATGTATTACGTGTAGCTGTACTGCCGACTCTTTTGCTCGCATTGTTATTCTTTATTCGGGCTATTTTCTATATCATACATCAGCTACATCACAATATTAATGTCCGTTATTATGTTTAGCCTTGAAGCGTAATTGACTTTTCAACCATCCAAAATACGAGATAAAAAATATTATTCAAGGGGAAGTAAAAAAAGTAGGAAGTTAGATGATTTCAACGTTTTTTGACCATTTATATTAGTTATTTCATAGATTATACAGTAGTTATCCTTACCTAATTATAAACAAGAACGTTTTAATAATAATAACCGATCTTATATACTTAAACTAATATATTCAAATACTTATCGTTTATCAATATATTTTGTACTCATAAAAATTAAAAAGTAGATAAATTGAATTTCATTCATCGATATTTTATAATTTATTATTGATACATTTTCATTTTGCACACTATTTACTATAGTGACGTCAAAAATCCTGATGTACGGTTATCGAAACATAAAAAATAAGAATTGTGCTTCCACTCCGATATTTTTTTCTAGCTTACAGTTTTATATTTTATCGTTGAAATATTTGATTGGACCATAAGACTATAAAAGAGTGTTTAAAAATATTCTGGTAATGCGGTGTGTAATTGTTCTTGTAACGAAAATTCCTATTGATATTCATTTAATTAATCGAATCACTCTAAAACATGAATTCCTTTAGGCTATGTATATTTATATACTTATATAGATATATGATGTATGATAAATTACTAAATATAATTTAAAAAAAAATCTAATATCTTACTTAGAAATTTTATTTTTACGAATAGATCCATTAGCCTGTATGTACAGAAACTATAATATTTGAATTAATATTAATAAATATATTTATGATATAAAATATAAATATATTAATTAAATTTACTATCGATGAAAAAATATATTCATCATAAAATTGCTTTTAATATATTATCTTTACTTTTTCCTAAACGAATTACTTGCGATAACTTTAACAAGATGTTTGTGTTTTCAGGTATATTCATCTCGCCTTCGGGAGTGATGAACGAAGCCGGATCGGTCGGTCTGAGTCTGACCATGTGGTTCATGTGTGGCATGCTTTCCATGATCGGCGCGTTATGTTATGCCGAGCTGGGCACATCCATACCGCGGTCGGGTGGAGACTACACTTACCTGTTTGAAGGATACGGCCCGCTGCCGGCTTTCCTTTTCCTGTGGGACGCTATGCTCGTGTTTGTGTACGTATATTATTATATCACCACGTTCGCTTGATTGGTACCACGTGTTTTTACGGCGAAGCTCGTGTGATTAAATTTTTGACTACGGTTTATGTTTCCAAAAGCGTGACCGCATAATGTTGACAATATGATCGTTAACTCTCTCCACGGTGCTTCTGATACGTTTGATTTGATTTGTTCACCAATTGAAAACTTGCTTTATCTAGTATCGGTGTCAGCCGTCAGGTCGAACTATTGAAGGCTCATTAAATAAACTTTTAGTGTTCAATTTTATACGTCTCAGACAGCCTGCATAGTCTTTCATCGCTTAAAGTCAGCCCGAGAAGGTCTTTCGACTTCAGAGACGTAAAAGAAGACTGACGTCAGATGACGCTGGGATGGTTCGTTCTAGGCCCGCGACAAGATCAGATAAGTGTAGGGCAATGGCGCCGTGGCCACGGAGAAAACAGGGTAGTGGGGTTTATGTAATACTGCGTTTACAAAATATTCAGCGTCATGTTCCATCATCTTATTCTACGTCTGTTAAAGATTTTGATGGTTTAAAAATGTGTGGGAAAGGACAAATCTATAACACTGTCGCTCTTAGGTAAAATGCCAGCAGGGGAAAGTGTGTTTTTCATCCAGAACAATACGCCACTGATTTTAACCAGAATCCCGGTCTGACTTACGGTAACATCAAAACAGCCCCCCCCCACTCCACAAACCCATCAATCGCGATGCGGACATCAATAAGGAGTTAACGTGCTTTCGTTTGTTTTTTGTCAAAAATATAGGCCGACCACCAACGCCATCATGGGTCTGACGTTCGCCAACTACGTAATCAAACCGTTTTTCCCGGACTGCGACAACCCGGACCAGGCAGTCAGGCTCTTGGCGGCCGCCGTGATTTGTATAATATTACATGATGCATTTACGCATAGCCCATACGGTCGTTGATAATAATAATTATTTGGCCTTCGTTGGCCGTTTGTAGGTTTCATAACTTTCATCAACTGTTGGAACGTCAAGGCAACGACCAAAGTCCAAAACGTGTTCATGTTCACCAAGATATCCGCGCTAGTGTTGATCATCGTGTGCGGCGGCTATTACCTGTACTTGCGTCAGTATATATAACAAAATATCTTATTATTATGTAAATAAAATACATAAATAAAAATAATAAACAGTGTTTCGTGCGCACACGCGTCGTTCGTGCGGGATCGCCCTCTCCTTGCGTACCGCGTGCGCGCGCCCAAAACGTTGTCTTATTCGTGTACTTATCTCCCTCGCCTCGTCCCGTGATTTCTAGACGGATTTTCAAAGTTCTCGAACCCGTGGCAAGGATCGGTCACAGACCCCGGAAGGTTGGCGGTTTCCGTTTACTCCGGAATATACTCGTACTCGGGATGGTAAGTTCGATAAGCAATATTTTTACACGTGCGTAACTAGGTTTGGGTGCAGAGGCCGAGCCCTTCCGATATCTGCCACATGTCGCGCTCGAATTATTTGCACGTGACTTCTTCTTCTTCGGTAATACGTGAATACGACGATTACTATACCAGAAACGTTGTTTTGGGTCATTTTTTAGTACCTATTGCAGTGGATTGTCGATAGCCCGTGAACTATCGAGAATCCACTGTATTGGAAAACTGTTAATCACCATTGAAATAAATTCGACATCTCTGCATGGTTATTGCGTGAAAGAAATAAACGATATTTACTACGAAACTAACCAAGCTGAAACATGAAAAATTAGCGTTTTAAAGTGTGTTTTGGCATTTTCCAATTTTGGTGGTGAGTTGGGTGTCATTCTCCTCGATAATAATTTGCACCTAGTTACGCACAACCAATGCTTCTAAGTACGGCCTACAATATTATATTAATTTGTTCTTCTTAGGAACTATTTGAACTTCATGACCGAAGAGTTAAGAAACCCATACGTGTGAGTATAATGTATTAAAATAACTATTTGAGCGCATTGTTGGTCAACGGAAATGATAATCATTTTATTGAAACTGTATCGTTCGCAGGAACCTACCAAGAGCCATTTATATTTCCATGCCGCTGGTGACCATTATCTACGTGTTGGCCAACGTAGCGTACTTGGCCGTTTTGACGCCGCACGACATGATGACGACGAAAGCGATTGCTGTTGTAAGTATATGTACAATCACCTGTTAATTTTTAAGCGCATTCGAGCCGACTTTACAGATGCACCACTACAATCACAATTTTGTGTCTTATAAACAAAAAAAAAATCATTTGGTCACCAATAGAGTACTCTTTCATTTATTTAATATTTGTTATCGGTACGATGGTAACCCATATGAAGTGTACATAATTTTAAATTCCTGTTTAAAATAATTACATTATAATAAATTCTACATTTTTCTCTTGAACACTTGTGAATTTTTAAATGTTTTAATGGTAATAACATTGTTTTTTACTTAGACTTTTGGACACTTGGCGATGGGTTCGTTTGAATGGATCATGCCCCTTATGGTTGCCCTGTCGGCGTTCGGCGGTCTGTGCGTTCACATCATGACTTCATCCAGGTATTTATCGCCTTGCTTGTATACTTCGGTTATCATTTTATTGACCTAATGCATATGTTTTTTATTCTTAGAATGTGCTTTGTCGGAGCACGATATGGTCACTTCCCAACATTTTTGTCTTTTATAAATGTAGACAGGTACACACCAACCCCTTCATTAGTTTTTTTGGTAAGTTCTACCATGTACAATGAGTTATATGTTAGAGGTAACATAAGTCATATTATTGATTCTATATGGATGTGAATATGCACATTTTGAGAACATTTCAAACCGTAAAGCCATAATAGCAAAAATATTTCTAATGGTTTCTTCTAAATTTGAATACATTTATTTAATTGAATAATTTTAGATGGTCAAAACGGTTTAATGAATGTTAATATGTTTTCAAATTTAATTAATCATGTGTTGTTACTTTTTCAGAACATTCTTTCTCTGTTAATGCTTTTCACCAGCAACGTCGACATGCTGATAACATACTCAAGTTTTGTTGAAGCATTCTTCA
The DNA here is from genome assembly GCA_949715065.1 of Periphyllus acericola. Taxonomy (NCBI): domain Eukaryota; kingdom Metazoa; phylum Arthropoda; class Insecta; order Hemiptera; family Aphididae; genus Periphyllus; species Periphyllus acericola. Next base: position 40,726,813 of record OX454265.1, on the reverse strand, counting down.
CAATGCTATCGGTATCATCTGTGTTGTGGAATCGATGGAAGCGTCCAAATATTAACAGACCAATTAAGGTACATCCGTAGCAATAAAATATTGGTGTGTCTATATTACTATTCTAATTAAATTTTTTTATGTAATTAATCTAGGTATCCCTTTGGATCCCGATCACATATGTAATAGTATCATTGTTTTTGATTGTATTGCCATGCTATGTGAGACCTAAAGAAGTTGGTATGGGTGTCGGTATTACATTATTAGGAATTCCGGTCTACTATCTGTGTGTTGTTTGGCAAAGCAAGCCTGTGTGGTTCCAAACTTCCTTAAGTGAGTTTTGCAAACTTTGTTTCACTTTGCAGTTTGAATTCATAATTTTATTTTATTTTCCAGAGAACACCACTTACACTATTCAAAAATTGTTTGTTAGCGCTAAAGAAGAAAAAGCAGAGGATGTTTGGGAATAATATTGTACTAATTGCACACATTTCTACTTGGATATCGTAATTTGATTGATGATCTACTTGTCAATTAATTATTTATAACCTTAAACATTTCCTCTGAAAACATTCAGTTTTTATCTGCTTTTTCATAATTATTACCTATTTAATTAATTTACTTTCACTTTATTTAATTTTTCAGTTATTATAACAACATTTTTATGTTATTTGCCATCATAGGCGTATGGTTTTTTTAAATTATTTAATGTTCAAAAATTTGAATGCCCCAAATAAATATTGTTTATTTGATCATACATTTAAATAAATATAGTTTCAAGAAATATAATATTAATTTAAATAAAAATGAAATGCTTCATATATTTTAACAAATTTTTTTCTTAAAAATTAATTTATCAGCAGACTTTATACATACGCTATACATATTTTGGAAATTATCCATATATATTTTTTGAACGATAATTACAAGAATAAAATTATAAAACTTTTATTTTGAAAGACTCTAATAAAAGCGCTGAACAACCATGCAAAAAAATTCAATGAACTTGGCACCTATATTTGCTGTATACAATAACAACTTTTGTATTTACTTTTATTTTTAATTGTTCATCAGTATTACAAAATGTATACAATTTTATATTTAACAATGTATTTTATAAATGTTATATATTATATTTTATATAATATTTACTTACATTAAACAAATTTTTATATTTTACATTTTATTTATATAAATTATTTAAGGAAACCAAACTGTTGTTTACATACATTACTGGACATATCTTTAGCAATTGTTTCTTCGAGTGCTTTGTTCAATAAGACTCCAATATGCGAACCAGACTGAAAATAATAAATAAATCAAATTATCAGTAATAATTATACATAATTGAAAAAATGCTCTTACCATAATGATCTCATTCAATGTATCTGGCATAAAACTACCAGCTCCTTTTTTTAAAATGGCTGTCACTTTACCTTTGGGTGTGACTGATATAACAATACATCCAGCACCACATATTTCTTCTTCTATAGTTGGGTCAGCCACATAGTTGTTACCAATCTTGCATAAAGATACCAACACAGGTAAATCTCTCGCATTCAAAGGTTTTGTATCAAATGGATCATCAGATATCTGAAGATCAATATTTTTACCATCCTCATAAGTTCCTACAATTTTTGGTAAACTAGTGTTACACAGTGCAGCTTTAGCAGCTAATGAAACAGCATCAAATAGATTTCCTTAAAAAAAAAATAAGATTTTAAGAATAATCAGTTTTGAAAAATATTCAATATCAGTGTAAATCAAAACAGATAAAGTATAAACTATACAAATTAATAAAATATATAAATATGTCACCTTACATATTGACAGTTAATACTACCAAGACACATTACAAATGTTTAAACTTTGCCAAAAGCATCATTACTTATCATTATTCTACTTGTCGGTATTACTTTGGCAAAAAACTAATTAATTCCTTTTTTAATTTTTGTATGTAATGGTTTGCCATTAACTTGACACACATAATAATATTAATCAAAAGTTATAACTTTTGTCTTGAGCATTACCAAACCTAACCAAACTACATACTTGGATGTACAAAATTATAAATATTGAATTTGAACCACTGTTAAATTTAAATGACAACTTAAAAAAAAAAAAAAAAGTTCAATCTATTTTACAAGACGAATAACTAGTTCAAATTATACATTCTGGTCTGAACCTGAATCTAAATACTTTAATTTTCCTAATGCTTATTTTCACTTATGATGATAAAATGATAAACTTTATAAAATTTTTTTTTTTGATCTAATAAAATAAAAGTACCTATCCTTTTTTATCCGTTCAAAAAATAAATCTTACCACCACACTCTAAAATAAGAACATCAACAAATAGTTTCCAACACGATTGTCCCGACACAATACACAACTTGCTCAAGTTGAACACTGGAAAATGAGCTAACGAAATAAAGCGACTGAGCTCGGCGGCTAACTGTTCGCCACCACGTCCTTCAAATGTAGGAGTTGCATTGGCTGAACTGTAAAAATAAAAACAAATAAACATATATTTACAAAAAGTAATAGTTAACAGTCACAAGCAATTACCAATCAACAAAGTACTCTATTTTGCCGTCATTAGGTGTCTCTGGAAGAGGAGTGTCAATCTCAACTTTGACACAAACTAAAATATCAGAGTTGGCCAATCGCAGACGAGCCGACCCATTAGCATTGCTCACAATGTCCATTTCCAATTCCAATGGCCTGTAGTCTTGTCGGCTACGTCCGTCACATCGGAAATTTTCCTAAAACCATAAAACTCACAAGTTGTTTTATTGTGGTTCGTCGACCAACACATACTCGTATTTATACATTATACTAAATATTGAACTCACCTCAACTCCATGAATTATGTACACCTTTTCCCCTTCGTTCAACGACACCAAACTCATGACTCCAGTTGGTTGGTATTCGAGATTTAAAATTTACCGCAATGATTAATTCTTTATTAATTCAAAACATACATAAACGAAGTTAAAATTACAGACCATAACGGTTTAAAATACGTTGCTTGCAAATATTGTGTTCTAGCGGCACTAAGCACATGTTCGTGATAACTGATAAGAAATAAATGATAATAGATAAGAACACAAATATTTATGAATTATGATGCCTTCAAAAATAATAATATATCCGTCGGTCGATACCACCATATTACTGTCTACAATGGCGTATTTTCAAATTTGTTGTGGGGGGAGTCTAAATATTAAGTATAAGTTTATAATATTATAAAAAAATACATACGAGTTATGATTTAATAATAATATTATTTATATAACATTATAATTCACTATTATTATAAATAGAATTTTTTTTTTATAACAAAAAAGGTAGACGTATTTTTTTTTGCTAGTTTTTCAATAACTTCTTCAGGTTTTATTGAGTAGTTTTTATTTATTGATAACATCGCTAAACCGTTCAATCTTCCCTATGAACAAACTATTTAATTTATTGTGAATACAAGAATATTTTTTTAAGTTTATAATAATTTATCTCTGACATGGAATTCATCAGGTAAGTTTTTATTCTTTTTAAATTTGAAAATGTTCTTTCATTTGTTGCAGAGGAAACAGGAAGCGTGACTAAGATTTGAAGAAGTTCAAATATATTTGGATAAATTGACTGGTTCCACATAGCCATAGCCACTAGTGAATTACCTATTTGGTTTCTCTGTTGTTTGCATTACTTTTCCTGCCATAATTTGTATTTTGAGTTCCATCATTCTGTAAATCTTCAGTATATTTATTTGAAAGAATTATAATATCTTCGGTGGGATCGTTTCCCCTAAATAGAGAATCGAAACCCGATAAAATCGATTGATGAACATTGAACCTTTTTTCTAAAACCTGAACCTTTTTTCTCTGTAATAAACTTGTCAAGATAAGGAATTAAAATGAATGTTCGATAATATTGTTCCGGAGTATTTCATGGTATATTCAATAATTCAATATTGCATCTATTAGTTTTTTTTTTTGTTAATCTCGGAATTTTAATTTCAAAATCGATTTTTTTGGCTACTACTTTTACTTCTTCAAATATTTCCTTAAAGACATCATCGGCGTGTGTTCGAAGTTCTTGTAATTATTTTTTTGTATCATAATTAATTAAACTAATTGTACAGCCAATTTAAGATCGATATTTGATTTTTTTAGGAACTTTGAAAGTGATAAACCTATACTAAAACCTTTGTTCAATACGAATAATGATATCACAAACTCTAGATCTAAAATAGAACTTCTAAGGCGTCGTGCTTTATTCGAAGTATCGTTATCGTCCCATTCCGAAATTGTATCCAATGCAATGCTTCAATAACATAGGTACTCATAAAGTTCCGTAAAATCGTTCTATCCATCGAGTTTCGCAACTTCTTTTCAACGATTTGTTTGTGGATGTTTCTGATGAATTATCAATATGAAATTGAAGAATTGATTTTCTTTTCGGGAAAATAAAGAAATCACGAACTTTCCCTAAAGTTGCTAAACAGTCTCTTATTTGTGTCCCGCTACATGATGTATATATACGGTATATAATATACCATACTCAGTGGCCAGTGCCACGAGACAGTGGCGTATATAGGATTTAATTTCGGAGGGGGCCGATTATGTATTTAGAGTTTAGGGAGAAATGATGGAGGAGGCACAATGACAAATATTGCTTAAACGCTAAAAGACCTTTGGACTATTTTGACTATCATCATTACTTCACCGAAGAAAAAATAAACTCATTTTTTAATTTTTTATTAAATGTAATGTAAAAAATGTATAAAAACTCTTCATTGCAGTAAACAATTTTTTTACTACAGTCACTCAAAATTAATTACATATTTTCTTACAAGAATAAACGAATATTATACATTTTAAATACGAGGTAGGTATACCAACAAATTAATAATTAATAAATAAAAAAAAAAATTATAATACAAAATCAAGGTTTCTCGGCACGCTAGCAAACTTATTAAGAACTTCTTCATCGCTTACATAGTATATCGCTTACGTAGCATTTCAGACAAATTGTGTGTCATGGAAAGCATGCTACTCAAAACAAAAAGATAAACAATAAATTGATATTGATTTAAGGAATTGCTTAGAGCATGTGCTTTTAATGAAGAGTCTCTATTTTTTTCCTCAATTCTTAAATTACTCCTCAGCCATAAGTTATTATTCATGTCCAAAATAAAATGTTTTAATAATTTTGTTTTTCATTTCGGGGGGCCCGGGCCCCATCGGCCCCCCCATATATACGCCCCTGCCACGAGAGAACGCATACATATGGTTAGCGCACCCGAATGATCGCGTTCCGTCGTTTCGAGGCCACATTTTCCCCACCACGAGGCAACTGATAAGAGTACACAACGTGTCATAATAAGCAATGAAAAAATTACGTGCTCGTGCACGGATATCTGACAGGTTCTTTACGCTTAATGATTCATCGCATTACTGAATATTCATAAACCTTTTTTTTTCCAAATATTTTTTAACCAATATTATTTATCTAAAATTTTTCAAATTTTGTAAAAATAAAAATGTACACAATATAACGCTTCGTTTAAAAACCATAGTCATATTTAAAAACAATATATACAAAAATTAATTAAATTAATTATATTTATTTACAACACATTTGTTAAATAATTTATTAGAAATCTAAGTCTGAACTTGTGTCAACTGTGATTGTTAAGACGTGTGATTCTTGTCCTTCATCCATAAGCTCGCCAGATATAAATTCGATTTGCAAAATTTTGTCTTCTTCTTTTACTACATGAGCAAGACAGTTTTTCCACATGTCTGGACGTCTGGTGTTACCCGTTCCACTTCTTCTTCCAATAGTTTACGAACATCTTGTAATTTATTAGTTGTATTGTTCATACGAACATAATTTTTTACCGACGACCACGCGAGTTCAACCGGATTTAATTTAAAGTGATATGGTAAAGGTGGTTTCGATAGAAGATAAAAAAATCTGAAATACACATTTTTCAATGATTCTCAAATATTTCAGTGTTCACATGAGCAACACAACTTGCATTTTTTGTAAATCACAAATCTAGTTTCAACACTAGATTTGGATAGACCAATTCTTTTAAAACAACTTTCATATACAAACTTTTTTCACCTCAAAAACTGGCTAAGTTACAGTGAGTAACATTTAAGATTATTTTTTCGATTTTCAAAAATTGAAAAATGTCTGCATTTTGTTATTTTAAAATAATTTTTTATGCAAAACAGGGAAAATGGAAGGGGATAATTGTAAAGGCAATTTTAATAAAGTAAAATTTTTATTTCAATTTATTACAAAAATACGCAAATTTATCTATAAATTGTTCTAACTTTTCTCAGTTATGATGACTTATGAGTATACTTGATTGTGTAAATGCTTTGGTAATTTTCTGTTTTTCAATATTTTTTTGAAATAAAAATAAAAATTTTACCCCTAAATTACTTATCAATGCATCCAGTTAGAGGACTATTATGAACTACATTTGTCCGCTGTTTTGATGGCACAACCTGTCTAACTTTTTAAGCACAAATTTACATGTGTACATAAATTAATATATGAATTATAGAATAAAAATTACAAAGTCATTCCTTAATGAACAGAATTTTGTAATTTTTTTTTATTTAAATTTTACTTTTTAGCCTCAACTTAGGCTTAAAGCAGGGGTGTCCAACCTTTGAAAGGACTAGACCAGCGATTCTCAACCGGGGGGTCGTGACATTATGCGAGTAGAATTTGTCACGGGCCACATACATTTTTATAATACTTATAATATATAATACTAATACATTTATCACAGTGAATAGGAATATTTTCACAAGAACTGTTAAAATAAAATAAATTTAAAATAACAATAACAATTGTTTGTATACAAATACTGTTTGAAAAATCTTTTTTTTAAAAAATATATAATTAATCAATGGTTTGGAAATTGAAGTAAGGCATTACTATCTACAGCAGGCCAAAAGTGGCACTCGGGTCGCAGCTTCAACACCCTTGGGCTAAATCCTTCTATTGTATATTCAATTTCTATTCAATTCAATTCAAATCACTAAGACTGAAAGGGTTGAGAAATTAAAAATTAATATTTCAAAATTAAAAAATGATTTCAATCTAGTTTTATTACCTCTTTGCACAATAAATGTATTTATAATATGTACCAAGAAAAATGAAGATATAAATAATAAAAAAAAACTTTCTTTTATATAAATAATGGCTAATGTAAGGTATAACAAATATAATCTTAGTATTCTATTAACTAAAATTAAAGGATTTTCATTATATATTTAGTTTACACACACTATCATTAAAAACTTGTTTGAATTTATCAGCCATCTCCTCGTTTTTGAAGCGTACAGCCAATAACTCTTTTTGTGGATCTGGATTATCCTCAGTTGTATTCATACATCCCCAGCAGAATGCCTTGTTAGACAGTTTCATTGGCAAGAGTGTTATGTCTGGAGTAATTAAATGGTTACAAACAACTTTAAAAACCTGTAAGATCAACCAAAACAAAAATTATAAAATAATTTATAAGTTATAACCTTAAAATATTTTTTTCTTTATAGTATTTACCTTTTCTCTTCTGAATAGAAGACGATAGGTATTTCTTTCAGGATGATACAATATTTTCATTTCACCAATTCCTCTTTCTTTATACTCACAACCGTCTTTACGAAAAAGTTTGGAACGTTCACAGAATACTATAATAAAAACATATAAAAACAAATAATATTTTAATGAAACAATAACAACAATAAATTTTTATTATAATACTTACATATAGTTTCATTTTCCTCTCCTGTAGAAACTTCAATGGCATCAGGAAGTGGGATGATTGGTTCAAAATGAGGATCATGACTATTATCCACTTCTTCTTCAGCATTTTCTTCTTTCTCGCCATTTTTCTCCACGTCAGTTGATTTATTGAGATCGGAGTTATTACCTACCCACGGATTGACTATAAATAATACAATAATTACTATAATACTCGACATCAAATAAAATTTATTAATAAATACCATAAGTAGCATTTTCAACAGGCTTGTCTTTAATACCAAATAAATTTTGTCCAAATACTGATTTAGGATCTTTAGACACAATTCCAAATTTAAATGGACTGTCAGTTTTAGGACTGAAGGAAAATAAACTGTCATTTTTAGATTTAGTATCATCGGTCTTGGAAAATAATGAACTTTGATTGGTATTCTGGGATTCTGTTGAACCAGAAGCTGAGAATGAACCAAATATTGATGAACTAGGAGTTGCAGTTGAAGATAAACCAAATAAACTAGTCGATTTTGTATCATCAGTTTTAATAGAATCAGTAGAAAAGCTTCCAAAAATAGGTTTAGTTCCAAAAAGGGGAGTATTAGATGTTGATTTTTCAAATATACTAGGTGAAGACTTATCACCAAACAGAAAAGAAGAAGAGAACTGCGAAACATGATTTGTTGGTGGCACCAAAGAATTATTTGATGCAGAAATATTCACTGGTAGTTCTTCTTTTTCTTTAACTCTTTCAATTTCCTGAAATTAAATTTTATTAAGCATGTTTAAAATCATATGATTCAATTACCTAATAATTATTTTCTAATGGTCTCATATCTATTAAAATAATAATTTAATTCTTTCTTAAATATATACTTAAGGTGTACATATACATAATCTTATTTAACACAACAATATTCAAAAAAGATAAACTGTTATAAATTATTAATTAATTTCATAAAATAAAATATACGTTTAAAATCTTTGTTAATAAACCGTTTCACTCCTACTTTTATTTTACTTAATGATTCATAACACTAAGAAAATCTGTATCAATCCAAGTAATAATTAAAATGTTTTTGGCACTGTGAAATATTTCTTAAGTCAAATATTGGTTCGAAAGGCTTATGAAAATTGGCACATAAGGGACTGTTTAAAAAAATAAAAACTTAAGGATTGGTACATTCAGGTATAAGAGAACACTGAACAATACAGTAAAACCTGTTTAATATTGACCTAGAATGATATAAAAATATGCCAGATAGAATATTTATATGGTTTTATTGATTTGTTGTAGATATTGTACTAATAAGCCTAACATTTGTCTGGAACAAAACATTTCTTTGACTCCATAAGGCTTCAAAATAAGATTGCTAAAAGATCTCAGAGTAAGCACATATGATATAAATCTATCAGAACTTTACAGCTAAAATTCAAGAAAACAGTATTATTATTCATTATCATAGAAGAATTGTATCATTTTATAAATTTATTTACTTAAAGGTTACTAAATTTTCCTTTAAGCTTTCAACCTAAATTTAAGTTGGTAGTGTAATTACAGTTCGACAAATATTAAGATAAAAAAGGTTAATCACATAAAAAACATTATATGAGCAAATAATAAATAGGAATACAAGACGTTTAATTTATAATTAATAGAAAATAATAATACTTATAAAAATAATAAAGTAAAATACTTGTAAAATTACCTTTTCATTATCTGTCTTTGATGAAGTAATCTCAAATTCATCTACTTTTTCTTCCTTCTACAGAAATAAATGTCAACTTATCAATATAATATCGCTATGTATATAGATTTGTTACTTACCTCTTCAGAATCTATTTCACAACCAGCACACCCCTTACATTTTGATTTGGACTTATAAAGGAAAAAAGACAGTGGAAGTTTCAAGTCTTCAGCTAGAACTTGATCATCTTGAGATATGACATCTTCTAGCAACTGAACATCGAGAACTTTTACACAATCTAAAAAATAAATTATTATAACTATTAATTTGTTTTCTTAAGGTTAATGATCAATGATAAGGGTTCAGAACTAATTTAATTTCACAAATAATGCTTAATATATAAATGCTAATGTATGCTTAAAATAACCAAAATATGATTTCAATTACACAACTGTAATTGTATTTTATTTTTCACATGAAGCAAGTTCAAAATTTTGTTATTAAGTTGGTCCTCTAAAAACATTAATTTCAATCTTACTAAGAATGTTCTACATCAATACACAAAATCATTCAAATGCGAGAGAAATCCATAAATTTAAATGAGACTCTTGATTTAAATGCTGTATTGTAAGACTAATAGACGGAGAAAAAATCATACAATTATGTGTTAGAAATTAAAATAGAAATAAATTATAATCATTTTGAAGATTACAAATATTAGACTGTTCAATAATGTTCTCTAAAAAGCATAAGATTTTATTAATTGTAATTTAAATGACTTGAAACCTGTATATCATACATAATTGAGTAAGAATTATAAATTACCTGTGTCACTTTCTGATCCAGAACTTATTGTCGTTACTTTAGACACATCACAAATCACTAAAAAGTTAATTATTTCAATTTAATAATACAAATGAAGTAAAATAAATAATAAAATATATCATTTAACTCAAAATGATTAAATTACAAATAACATACACTGATTTTCAGAAGATTTTGAAGTTGCTCCAAAGACACCCGAAGGATTATGAATTGAAAATGAAGGCTTCTCTATTTTAACTACAAAATAATTTTAAAAAAAGTTAAAAAAAAACATTTAACATAAATATTTAATCAAAACTCACAATTTGAAATACCAATCTGGGTATTTTCATTCTCAGATACAGATTTATGTCCATCATATCCATCACTATCACTGTCAGTTTCATCAGTTCCTTCATCACTTTTATCAGAATCATATTTCACCAGACCGGCACTTTCTTCTCGCCACGTTAATGGTTTTTTTTGCACAGTAGTGTTGTTTGTAACACTAAATGTATTTGTATTGTTATCTGTATTCAGTGAACCAAAAGATACTTCTGATGTAGCCCCAAATGTAGGCATTACAAACGGGATTGCTGGCTGTGAATTAAGAGCACCATCACCAAATTTAAATATTGATGAAAAAGATGTTTGTCCAAATGTAAAGCCAGGGGTTGGTTTGTTTTCCTTAGTTTCTTCAACAACTGCTCCGGGTTTTAATGTACAGCATGCTACACATTTTACAGTACTTAATTCATTTGACAAATAACATGCATCACAAGTCCATGAGCCAGGTTTAGGTTTAAATTGAGCTAATTCATTCAATTTAGGTAAAGTCTTTACACAGGTATCTGGTTCAGAATTCAGTGATGTTTCCACTGTTTTATCTTTTACACTACTGGAAACACTATTTAGTTCATGAACTTTTTCCTTCACTTCATTAAATTTATCCCTGAATGCAGTAAGTTGCTGGACAGATTTAAACCTAATGGCAAACAATTCTTTTTTGCTTTCTCCTTCAGAAAAATCTTGGCCTATCCATGACATTGCTTTATCTGAAGATGATACTGGTTTGAGTTCCAAATCTGCAGATAACCTTTGATTACAGCAAATTTTATGTATTAATTCTCTTCTCATCAATAACTGATAATATCCATCATTTGGATTATGTAAAATTTTCATCTGGCCTATTCCTTTTTCTTTCCACTCTTTAGTGTTTGGATCAAACCTAAGAAGTTTTGCTCGGTCTTCAAATACAACTTGAAGACCTTCTTCACCAGTAACCACATCAACTTTCTCAGGCAAAGGGATAACTGGAGCAAACTCTGCAGTGGGAACAAAATCTTCAGATTCGTTACTTGGTTGACTTGAAGAATCATTAGTACCTTCATTAATGGGCGATTTTATAATAGCATGAGGCGAAGGATTAGTTTTAACACTAAATATTGTGCTACCGGCACCAGGAAAACCTTTGAAATCAGGTGAGTTAGTAAAGCCAATTTTAGGTGAACTTTTAGCAAGTGTACTAAAGTAAGATGTTGCTGATGTTCCAGATGTTAAGTCTAATTTAGGAGTAAACAATGATGATTTGTTTTTGGTTTCATTAAGTGAAAATAATGATTTTTCTGAAGACTTAGGAGTATTCTCAGCAGAAAATAATCCTGGTTTTGACATGTTAAATGAAAAAGATTTTAAATCATTTGAATCAGTTTTAGTCTCGATATTTTGCGGTGTTAATAAAGATTTAAGGTTTGATGCTTCTGTTTCCCCAACAGGTGTTGAAAAGTTCAAACTAGAAAACAGTCCTTTAGATTTTTCAGGAGTTTTATTCTGTTCTTTAGGTGCAATAATCTCATTTATAATAGGGGGTTTACTAAAAGTAAAACCACCCAATTCATGTTTCAGTGATTTTTCACTTTCCAAAGATAATTTCAAAGAGGCAGTTTTGTTTATTTCAATAACTGATTCATTATAATCATCAGTAGTATTAGAATTGTCTGCTAATGAAGTATTTAAAGAACAAGGTTGTTTATTTTCATTGAAAACTTGTGTAAACTCTTCACAATCTTCGACAGTCTTAAATCTTGCGCATAAATTTTCTACTTGTACTTTAACAGCATCAGAAAAGTCGTTAGCAGACCAGACAACAGCTTTATCACCTTTTGATTTCAATTCCATATTATCATACAAGAAATGGTTGGCACAAACTTTATGTACCTGCTCTCGTCTCATTACCAACCTGACTTTATCTGTATCATTGTTTTTTAATATTTTCAACTGACCAACGCCTTTTTCCTTCCATTCTTTATCAACATATTTATACAATTTCGCTCTTCGTTCAAATAATATTACGTCATTTTCTTCTCCAGTAACTTCTTCAATTTTATTAGGTAATGGTATTATAGGTTGAAATTCTGGTATAGGATCATGTTCTTCAGTATAACTATCATCTGTTGCAGAGTTCCTAGATTTATTTAATGAAGCTTCAAAACTCTCTTTAAATGTTGATGAGGGTTTTAATGAAAATGTTTCAGTACTAATTGGCAAGCCTACAGATGATGTAGACTGAATACTAGGTATACCATGTGTTATGACTGACTGAGATTGGTTATTAGTCAGTTGACTATTGAATTTAAAAGGATAGGACGGCTGAGCTTCAGATGCAATTACGTTACTACTAAGAATATGATGTGTTGGTATAATAACACTAAGCGGTGGCTGTGACACCGGCGGACCAGTTGGTAAGGTATCCGATGATGTAATGTTAACATTTGGATTAAGCCCCATTGAATTACATTGACTAACTTGATTAAATAATCCAAATTGCTGAAAAGGTAAATTGGATGAATATGGTAGTTGAGGAGTTGTAAAAGTTATTGTGGACATCTGAGTTGGATCATCAAATGAATTTTGCATACATGATGCTTGATTGTAATTAATTTTATCAAATTCTTCTTCGTTTTCTTGATAAACATCATATAAATCATCATGTCTGACTTTTATAATTTCATTCATAGCATTAATCCTTTCTGTCAAATTATCTTCCAACTTATCAATACGTTCAACTAGTATTAAATCAGTCATGGGCTTATGAGCTGCAGTAGACGAAGAATTAGAAGTAGAAATATGACTAGACAACTCATTAATTTTATCAAAAATAGAATCTTTTGTGTTATTAAAATGATCAAATAGTTTATCAACTTTTTCAGACATTGATCGCAAGGTCTCTATCATATTATAATATTGCAATCCCAAAGTTTGACACTGAACATTCTGCGATTGTACAGCTACTTTTAGTTCATTTAGTACTTTAACATTAGTTTCATCATCTACAGCTCTCAGACTCTAAAATTAAAAAGTTTAAGGTTAGATATTGACATAAATATATAAAGAACCAATACACTAACTGAATTAAGCGGCGATTTTAAAGGAGTACTAGTAACATTATTAAACGAACGATCACTAAATTTACTGTAAATTTTCCTTCTAGATATGTTGGCTGTATCATTATAATCATCTACAGATGCATCCAGATTTCCTTCTACAAATGAAAAGAAAAAAATATATATAAAAACAAAAATATATTGAAATTAATTATTTTAAGTATTCACTTACGATTATTAACTGTCCCATTGAAATCAATGTCTAATTGCAAACCTAACATTTCTTCCTTAAGCTGCAAGTGTAATGGGTGTTGAGGGATTTTTTTTAAACGATCTTTAGTAATATTCAATAATTCCTTCACTTTAGTTAATACCATATTATTTGCTTCTAATAATGTATCTCCCAAAGGAGAGTCATCTTCCACTTTTACCATTTTTTTATAAATCTAAATACATCTTAATTAGTAAATAATATTTTAATAAAGACAGATATTTACTAACCATGGCTTGATAAAAAGATGCATATGGGGATTTTAATTTTTTAAATGCTTCAATTGCTTCTTCATTTTGTTCATTGTTCATTAATTGACAAGCTAAATAGAATCTACCTTCTTCCAAGTATTCATTTACTTCTTCAACGGATAAGCTTTTTCTGTATGTGAGAAAATATAATAATTATTGAATCTGCATTACAAAAGAATTATGGAACAACAAACCTACCTGTAAAATTCAAATAATGTATTTTTTGGCCTGTGTTCAATTCCATGTTGGTTAATGCGTTCAAGTAATTGAATGGCTATTCTCCAAAAAAGTACAGCTCTTTTTTCTAGCCCTCCTTTCAAAAGGAAGTTATCCAATATTTTGTTGGCCTTAAAAAAAAAAAAAATTATATATGTGATTAAATTAAGTTTTAACATATAAAAATTAAACTCATTGAAATTGTTAATGATTTGATGTGAGACAATTTCACAACATTTATAATTTAAATCATAAATATCTAAAATTTATTTATTTTGGTTTTTTTAACATTTATAATACTGTGATGAACAAGTATTATATATTAAACAACCAATATTAAATTATGAACCACATACAAATGGGTACTTCACTCTAGATTCTAAAATATATATTTTTTTGATAATGTTAATTTCTATTTTAGTTAATAATTAATAATTTAACTAACCAATAAGGTTAAGAGTTAAATACTAAATTTATTACCTGACTAACAAAGTTTTTGGCCAAATATACCATTAATTGTACATCAATTCCATGATTTCCTATTAACCTAATTGATTCTAAGCCTTGGATACCTGCTTTTCTTAACTGTGATACATTCTTAACATCAACATTTTTTGTATAAAGCTTATACATTGATTTCCACCTAAAAACAAAATTTTATTAAAAAATAAGCTATTCAAGATAATTGTAAATTATTTGATAATGAACATAAAAAATGTTTCCAGAAATTAAAATAAGCGTTTTATATATTTTATTTTATTTGAATATAATATTTAGAATTTTATATTAATATATTTTTTTAAATCAGTTACCAATATAAATATTGACTACAATGCAAAAAAAATTATTTTCAAAATATGTATAACCTTATTGTTTATACCAAAATTCCACACTAAAATGCTTACCAGTTCTCCTGTTCAGATGTTGTCAACTGATCTGTTATATTAGACGGCAATGTTTGTGGTGCTTTTGGATCACTTCTTTGAATTTGGTTATCAAGAAATGAAGCAACACTAAAAACTAAAAAAATATTACAGCATATTATAAAAAGAAAATATTAGGTATTGATGTTTAAACACAATTAATATAATCATAATTTATCACAATAACCATAACTGAGATTTAAAATAGTTTGGAAAATATTTAAGAATTTATTTATTAGGAAAATATTCAAGTCACATTTTTAATCTTAATTTTTACAATTAATACAAAAAATTTATTTTGATAGCATTCCATGTTTCTTAAAATATAACTAGTATAATTCATGTTGATTGTGAAAACCAAAATAGATAAATATAAAAAATTCCTGATAAGGAGAAATGCTTTAACCCATATGAAAGAGAAATGGTTAAAATATCCCAATTGTTTTTAAAGTACCACAAAAAATACTATATAATGGTACCAACATTTTTATCAGTAGATGAGGTAGTTTAGAAAAAAAAATGGATATAATTTGTAATTTACTTAATCTAATACTTTTTTATACCAAAAAATATACCTGTAGCATACAAAAATGTGTTCATATCAATTTGACATATTGATTCAATGTCGGCAGATGCAAACGAATTAGTAGCCAATGGTAGTTCTTTAAAACTTTTACATCCAAATCCAACGGGAAATACTGTATCTTTGGTTAATCTTATTCCAGATCCTTTATTATCACTTTCTAATAGTTGTATTCCGTACCAAACTAAATGATGTAATGCTCCGGGTCGACTCATTTCAAATGACAGCACTTAAAATTAAAATATTACATTATTTAATTTTCTTACTTAATTTAATAGCAATTATAACATGAATACATACTATGTTTTGGTACTGCATACTGTATTAATTCTGGAATATTATAAACTAATTTGTCAGGAGAGTAATGAATAAATAATGATGTTGGTACTCCTTCAGCATATTCTGGACCATTAAATATTTTCTGTGACAGAAAACAATTAGTAAATTACAGTAAATTCCCACTTATAGTCTAATCTCAAGTAAAATATATATTATATATATATATATATATATATATATATATTTTAGTCAAAGAAATATAGAAATACTCTATAAATATGCCTAAAAAGGTGAAACAGAATGAAAGGACTAATATATATATATATATATATATATATATATATATTAATACAAAATATAAGTGAGGAATTATGAAATAGTAACAATTAATTGTTAGTTATAAATGTATAAGATAGTAAATATTTTAATAATAGGTAGAGGACACATAATTTTACAAAAAATTATTAATAAATGGTGTAGGTACCTTAAAAGTAATTAAAAAAATAAAAATCCAAATTGATTCAATTTATGGAATTAACTGATAAACTTTTGTGAAAAAAGGTTATATTTATAAAAGTTTTGAATTTCATATTTTATTTAAGAGAGAGAATAATTATAACATTTATAACAGATATAGTTTTTCTTAATGCAATATGTTGATCCATAAAAATTATCTTCTTAATAGAAAACTGACATCATAATCAAAATTTTTATAAAATTGTTTTATTTGATCTTCGACTTTGTACAAAAGTTAAAAATAATCTATGAGTATGGTAACATTTAAAGAAACCATGATTTCATGGAACATATAATAATTATCATATGCTTATTCAATACAAAATAACAAATTAGATCCAAAATTATAGTAATAGTTTTTAATTATTAAGTAAATAGACAAATATGAAAAACTATATCATTAGTACATTTTGTTACAATGAATAAAAATACCTTGTAGTTTGTAATCTTCCAGTCATTAATACATAACAATTTAATATTGTCAATAAAATTATCATCTTCCTTAGCCATCATGGCTCGTAAAACAAAGCCACTTTCAATTATCCTTCTAGTACCTTGTAATTCCCATAATACAACATTTGATTTTTGTTCGATGCTGAATTCTTTATTAGATATACTCTCAAATGCTTGTTTATCTATTGGAGGAGCTAATGACATTAAAAATAATGGTGCAGCCAATTGGTTACTCTTATACCATGATATTGAATTTTCCTAAAAATTTGCAAAAAGAAAAAAATCACCAACATTTATATACTTTTAATATTTTTATATGTATATACATAGTATTATCTACAGTAAATTAAAATAAATTACATTTTTAGCAGATTTCATTATTACACTAGCCAAGTGAAAATAAAATTGATTTGATATATGTTGTATAAGACTTCTGTAAAATTCAGTCTGTGGTGATGATAGTTGTATAGCTTTATATAAAGCCTGATCAAGTCTAAGTAAAAATAATAGATTGTTAATTAAATTTAACATTATTAAAAAAATGAAAGCAAATATTTACCTAAAAAGTGATTTATAGCAATCAGATACACTTTTTTGTTTGCTTGTTTTTGTTTCAATGATTAGTAAAGAAGCATTATGTTCTAAAATAGGCAATACTCGTGAATAGAATTCCCAATTTACAGAATTTAAATTTCCAAATGCCTGTAAAATAAATTTTAAACATAAATAAAAATATTACAGAGTGATAATGAACAACAATACTTACTTCACATATCTGAGAAACAACTTCATACCATTCAACATTATCTTTTTGGAGTTTAAAAGTTTTTTCAATGTTAATTGCATAAGAATAAGCTTCGGACAAACGTCCTGAATTTTCATATAATTTCAACTGTTTTATTCTAAGGTTCATGTCATCTGGTCTAGCCAATATTTCAGCTAAAATTAAAATTATAAATATAATAGTATATTAAAAATGTATTAGTATAAATATATAAACATACCATTAAGCAAGTTTTCTACTTTTGAAGGATCACAGTTTCCATTGGATGACAATAATCGTTCCTTTAGTTTATAAACTATTGGATGATAAGGGTATAAATCTTCAGTTTGCTTACATATTCTTTCAACTTGGACTTCATTTAATTTAACAGATGGATCAGACATTAACTCACAACCTACATTAGTTATTTTGCATAGTAAAAACATAGATAATTAATACTTGGATATAAATTTTTTAGATATATTTTTAATTTACTTACATGATAATAATAATTCCGGTTGATTTGGTGATGAAGCCAATGATTTTTGATACTCGATAGCAGCTTTTTCTTTATTTCCAAGTTTATCATAACAATGACCAAGCAAACGTCGTCCTTCAGGTGAATTTTCATTTGCACTCAAAAAAGTGATAACATATTGTTTTGCCAATTCAAATTCAAAAACTTTGAAATACATACGAGCAATAGCTAATCCTTTTAGCTTTTTCTGCAATTATTAAAACAAAAATGTAATACTTTATTTTGGTTGAATTTAAAACATACTATTTCTTTTCAACTATATGAAAATAAGCAATTTAAAAACAAAAAAAATTTCCACTGTACAAAATTTGTTGTTTTATTCAATTAATATTATAATGTAATGCATATGTTATAATGTTATAAATATAATATAATAAATATAATAAAATATCAAAATAGTTATACAATTAAAAATTTTTAAGTATTTGTTTTTAGTCTGGCAGGGCAATGTCTTATGTGTAGGGTTCAGATTCAAGGCAAAAGCCTTTTTGTTTAAAATAATAGAAAAATAATTTTTATATACAAATGTGTTTCATTTAATATCTAAGATGATGGATGAATTTTTTTTCCTTTTTTGTTATTTTTAATAATTAACTGTTGTATTTAATATATAAGAACTTGTTTTATTTAGCGAGATATAAATACTCTATTGTCTTATCGAGTATTTGATATGACCAATTAATTTAATGTTTATAAAAGTACCCATACTACCTATCCAAAGATTAAAATATGCCCATATAAAGTAGATTCAAGATTGTTCGTCAATCCGCATTCTTCAACTAAGTAAAGATAAAGACTGAGTAAAAATATGTTGACTTCAAAATGTCAATGTTTTACTGAAGACAATAAATTTAAAACAATCAGATAAGATATTATATGCTAGATAATATATTTAGCTGATACTGGATGTAGATAATTGAATACCGAACACATTACTGTTATAATATTTACAACAAGGCAGTCATTACTTATTTATTATTATTTATTAAGTACAAAAAAATGAAATACTACCTCCGATTTACGTTAATTTTGGGAAAGTCGTCATTATTTAAAATGTTGTATACTGTAGTACTACAGATTAATATATTAACTTGTGACGACTCGTAAATATGAACCATTTATATCATAATGACACTGGTTAGGATTTTATAGAGTTTGCATACTTCTTAATAAGATACCTAAGAAATAGCAGTGTTAACTTAAAATGTGTTTTATAATACAGATAACTCAAATAAAAAATTTTATTTTGCAAATTTTCTAGATTTTAGTTCTATTTTTTTAAACTTTTTGAGATGTTTTGCATTTCTACCTGTTTTAGAGTCAAATACTTAATGTAATTATAACTCAGTAAACGAATATTGAGATTATCTTAAAATAAAATATATAGATTAAGTAAATAGATCAATTACGCTGACACATGAAGTGATGCGAGCAATACTGCACAGTTCATAATTTCGTATTTGATACTAATTTTAAACTTCGGATTAATTTCAGATTTTGTTGGGGTCTTTTTGTCGATTTTGGGTAATTATTTTACAGCCCTACAGGATTCTGATCAGTGACTAAAAAATTTCGAATTTAAGTTACTATACATAATTATTTTTAAGTGATCAATAAATTTCTGTTTTTTTTTTGCATATTTTTAGCGAATATTAATTAGTTATTATATATTAACCCTTCGTACGGCGCACGGTTTTAGATGTCTCGTTTACACGCACGGGGTAAAAATTTACCCCTCAAAGATAGCTAGTTATTTTCAGTAATAATACTTTCGGTAATAGTAAGTTGTTATGAAAACATTTTATTTTACATTTCTCAGTAGTATATAAAATATGTTGGCGGTATACAAAGAGAGTTTACATTATACAGAGTGATTATAAAAACCAAATTGTCGTCAGAATAACCGTCCCATATCTCATCTTCAACCTCATCAAGCAAATTTTCAATTTGGTGTTCGTCCATATTAAAAAATAAAATAATACGTCCGCACTACACAATAATAAAAATAAAATAATACGTCCCCACTACACAACAATAAGAATGAAACTAATATGCTTATTGGTCGCACGGGGCAAATAATTTCCAGATACGGGCGATAACGACTTTATAACGCTCTAGATCAGAGATTCCCAACCAGGGTGCCGCAAACTTTATTTAGGGTTCTGCGTTTGAAATATTTCCTTCATTTCCTGTGACACAAGAAAGTTCTGAAGTTATGAAATTTGTGGTGGAGCATTTAACTGCCTTAGAAGAAAGTTTAGATAAGTATTTTCCTGATTTAGATATTTCCGAGTATGATTGGATAAATGACCCATTTGATAAAAATATAAGTTTAAATGAATTCAGCCTCGAAGAAGAAAAGCTCGCTGAAATACGAAACAGTCGAACTCTTTTATCAAAATATAAAAATGTTCCATTAAATTAATTTTGGATTCATGTTGAAAAAATTCACGATAAAATTGGTAAAAGAGCTCTAAAAATATTATTGCAGTTTTCGACGTCATATTTATGTGAACAAGGATTTTCCACTCTTGTTAACATAAAAACAAATAAACGAATGAAAATGGAGTTCATTGAAGAAGAAATGAGAGTATGTCTTTCAACTATTCGACCGCAAATAAAAAATTTGTGTAAAAAAAAACAAGCCCAAGTGTCACATTAGTTCCATGAATTCCCTAATTTTTAATTAATCTTAATAAAGTTAATGTTCAATGTAATAATTTATTTTATAAAATATAATATTTGTATATACCATATACCTACGTCTTTCTACTTTTGTTTATACTTATGCACTACTAAATAAAACCGAATTAGTCTATACTCTATAGGGTGCCCCGGATTTTTAGAAAATGATTAAGGGTGCCGTGAGTCAAAAAAGGTTGGGAACCTCTGCTCTAGATAATACACAACGTACATAAACAACATAAAACCAATAAAAGTCTATTTTTAGATGCAATATTTGAGGCTATTGAAATGATCAAATATCCACATACCGTATTATACATTTTATAAATATTTTTAAAATGTCTGGGGTAATTATTTACCCCGTGCGCTGTACGAAGGGTTAAGTACTATCAAGTCCTAACCTGGATAATGACATATTTATTTTATTTTGGCAACATGTAGTAAATAGGTACTATTTAATAATCACTTTACCATATTGTAGTAATATGTACTCTTGAGCAAAATTATGCTCTTTCGACCAAACTTCCCATTGTTATGTTAACAACAGCTTAAGAGTTCTTTCACTGTCTGGTATCCATTTTGTAAGTTCCCTAATTTAATGTTCTTTACCCTGCCATATGTAACGTATCATTCCCACCCAACTTATTCTTCTACTTTTAGTAATGATAATTACTTTACACCATCTAAGTATCTACAAACTTATAACTTCCTTATTCTTTAACTAGCACTACTTAAAAATGTATTTGGCAATGACCTTTTTTTTATCTTAAAATAATATAGGTAATATGAATGGGCCAAAAAAAAAAAAAAAGTAAACATAATTAAAAATTATGATAACAACTAAAGAACTTTGAAAATGTTTATGGTCACTAAAAACTAAATATAATTTCGCAATAGCAGATATACCCTAAAGTTGTCACTGCATTTTCCATTAGCTTATGTAAATTATCGACTTGCACTACGCTTTACACAGACTAGTCAGAAAAAATAAATAACTTTTAGTCTACAAACCTGATGTTCGTTGTTGTTTAGTTTGTTAAATAACTCTTGCACATGACGATCAATGTCTTTTTTGGACCGGTACAAAACGGCGTTCCCAACGCCTTTCATTTTTTCTTAGAACAGAAAACAATCGTGGCCACATACGACAACAAAAATCGTTTTCACCAATTACTAGTTATCAAACAACCAATCAAAGTGAACACTAAAGAAATCTTAGATAGAAGTCAACGAAAATTCAGATAAGTTACAAAATATCAGTGATGGACAAGGACAACACAATGGTTGCAAGCCGCGACAAATGAGCACATGATACATAGAATCCGCGTTAGCCGCTAAAACGTTATTCACCCGCTCACAGTTTCACGTAAGCCGTCTACGTTCCTTCAACAACGGTTTTTAACCAATGATTCATGGTTTTCATTTTTAACCAGTGTGGCCAGGTAACACGACTCAGCGTTTATCAGTGTAGCCAAAGTATATTTGATAATGTGATTGTTACCGGTTTTATTCTAACCAGATACCGAGGACCATAATAATATAGAATAGAGCAGGGGTTTTCAACCTGTGCGTCGCGGCTCTCAGACTTCAGAGGCGTCGCCGGTTATTACTTATTATCAAGGGAGCCGCGTTCGCAATAGAAACTAAAAATAAAATTTCCGCGCACCAATACATATTACATGCAGTGTTGAATCCAGGTATAAATCAGGGAGGGCAACTGCCCCCCTGAAGTTTTGTTTGCCCCCCCAATTAAATGTCAGTAAATAAATGATTTATTTATTAATGAAAAAATTTGAATGGTCTAGGTGCATATTACACGGCCCGTGATTATAAGATTATAAGTCTTTTATATTTGTTGCTTCACAGAAAGTTAAAACAAACGGATATCCAATAACTCTTTGAAGCACGGGTCAAAACTAAATATTTACAACCTAGATACACAGAAACTTTTTTAAAAAAAAAAGTTTGAAATTTTGCAAAATACTTATAGTAGTGGGTCAATAAATGATCTATGTACCACTATTTTAGTAAAATTGAATTTACTTACAACGTTATTTAAGTTTTAGTGGTGGTTACATACACTAACCACCATGCATACATTAACAACATAATTTTTTTATAACTCAAATTTCTTTATTGCAAACATAATATAATTCATCCGACAATCTTGTACGACGTGACATCTTTGAAACTTTTAGAATATGATTCAAATTTCAAACTTTCAAAGTGAAAAAAATAATTTTTAAATATTTATAAATGCTTATCAGTTATCAACAATGTGCATTTTTTGAATGGTGGTTACGGCTGTTAAAAGTATTAATTTTTATGTCAGTGATTATTCAAATTTCAAACTTTCAAAGTGAAAAAAATAATTTTTAAATATTTATAAATGCTTATCAGTTATCAATAATGTGCATTTTTTGAATGGTGGTTACGGCTGTTAAAAGTATTAATTTTTATGTCAGTGATTGTTCCTAGGTGATAAAAACTGATATGAATGAATAATATACTTATAAATACTTATATCAAAGATGTTACAAACAAAAATTGCGTTTTTTATTTATATAACGGGGACAATAAAGATAAGCATCTGCAACACAGTGTATTGTATGCTATGACATAAAATGTAAACAGTTGGGTAAATACAACTATTTATAAATCAAAAGGTTGGTATGTTTACTAACCAATTGAGGTGTAAGTATTTATTAACCACTATGTGTAATTGTGTAAACAAGATAAAATTATTTCCTTGAGGTGATTAGTAGTCATAACCACCATGCAAAAATATAAAAAATTAGGTGGTCAATGCAACTCACTACCATGCTTCAAAGAGATAACTGACCTTCTTGAAGCTGGTTATGAAAATCTAAAAAAAATTATCAGAATCCATTTTATGTATTCCAATAGAAACGCCTACCGTAGAAAGATCATTCAGTGCGATGAATAGAATTATGACAAACCTTCGCAACCGAATGGGAAAAGATACTCTTCAATACTGTATGAAAATAGGTATAGAAGGTGATGAAGATCCATCAATCGAATATGTTGAAGAGGTGATAGATTTATATGCAGCAAAAAAAACTCGCCGCATACGCTTTAAATGATAATATTAATTATACATTTTTTAAATATTAAATAATTTCAATTGTTTTTATAAGCTTAAGTTCAATTATATCAATTAGGTAAATAAAGTAAAATTTGTTAATTTTTATTATATTAATTCCACATCTCATAGTGCCCCCCCTGGAAAAAATGTCTGAATTCAACACTGATTACATGTTGCATGTGTGAGACAGATCGGCCGTCGATAACCGTGTTTGCGATATCGAGTAATTCAGTAATAGCATATTTTGATTACTATTTATAATTAGGTAGGTTAGGATAATAATTAATATTAATATTAATATTAATAATTAGGATTTGCCTCTAATCTAATCTATCAGTTGTAAATTTTAAATGTTCGTATGGGAGCCGTATATTCTATTTCAAAATCAAAAGGAGCCGTGGACCCAAAAAGGTTGACAACCACTGGAATAGAGTGTAGACCAGGACCATACAGTGAGTTCCGCTTAATGTGATCCTCGGGTTTATAAAATCAACCGTTTATTGGAATCAAAAAATAAAATCCCGAACCAAATCCTATGTTACTAATTTTAAATAGACCTTTTATTAGAATCACTGGGTACCGGATAATTGAATCACTTTTATGAATATTTTTATTGTTTTTATTGCATTTCAAACTGTTAAATTTTTAAGGCTTTATTATATTAAAAATACGACGATAATGATAAAAAAGTTTTTAGTTTTTATTAAAAATGACAGGTACAATGTACGTACATCATTTTTTTATTTAACTTTACTATAAAATAATAGTTAATTCAAAATTATCCATGTTCATGGATTTTAATTTCTGGCTAGTTTTGCCACATTCAGATACTAGTAATAATATCACAACACACGTAAAAAATGTTCAAACTTTCCTTAACAGTCCACTACCTATGTCATTACCAGCCGAACCAATCACACCACAAGAAATAAAATCATATATTACCAAACTGCGCAACAACAAATCTCTTAAGCGGAACTACACTGTAGTATATTAATATGGTTATGGCAAGATTTTTTAAGACCGAAGTTCATAGGGTAGATACCACGATCTTAGAATATCATTCGAAACCTTAGTAATTTTTAGGGCCCGGAACTTGATGACATAAAAATCTTTAAAAAATGCACCCAAAAAAAGTGTTAAAATGACTTATAAGTTATAAGCATCGAAAAATGACCTAAAAAAAAGGCGCAAAAATACCAAAATAGGACTTTAAAATAACATAATATTTTTAATAATTAATTTATGTATCATAATAAAATCAAATTTATTATTAATATTTTAATAAATACGTCCGTTTTTCACATTCACTACACCACATGCCGTAAAATGTCAATCACTCCGCTGCGTTATCGACTATCGTGTATATCAGTGTATCAAAACTATTTTGGTTCAAACTCACAAGAAGGATACATGTGAGTGTGTGTGTCGGTTAATCTATTCTCGGTAAGATAAATCAAAATTACGATAACGAAGCAATAGTATTTGACGGAAAGTATGACGGAAAATCAAAATAACGCACGTGTGTACCGGTTCAAAAATAAATTTGAAGCGGAAATACGAAATAATGTCAAAATAATACCAAATGTTTACAAAAAATGCACCAAAATCACTAAAAAATGACCGTATAACCAAAAATTACCAAAAAATTCAAAAAATACAAAATAAAAATGGTTCCATTGCATTTTAAAGTACACAAGTCACATTTCTATAAAGATAAGCCTCGTATTAGCACATTGGATAAAAAGATGCAAATGCATCACGTTCCGGGCCCTAGTAATTACTAATTACTCTATGTAAAAGATACATTAAACAGTCTACATTGACGTATTTATGGGAGCAGATAATGCAAATTTATTTAAAATATGACCATTGAATATAGAATAATATTATTCTATAATTAATGATATTACTATATTCATATTATGCCTATTGTGATATTCATTTCTCGGGAAGCAGAGCAGTCAACCAATAATTGTCTTTTTATAATAATTAGAATTTAGAATACAGAATAGATAACAAATACTAATTTAACATAATATTATATATTTAATTCATGTGTACCCATAATATAAATAATATATTTACGTAATTTATTGTTCAATCACATTTAAAATTTTGTTGAAGTTTGTTTTTGTTTCTAATATTATTAGTTATTACTTACTAGTTATTTTTAGTATTTTTTACTATACTACTACTACCTATACAGTTAAAGCCATTTGAGGTATAAGTGTATAACATTATAGTTATTTATGTACAATAGGCAGGCCCAAGGTAAGGCTTATGGTGTCCATAGGCTGTCACCAGTTTGGTGCTCCTACTTTTCAAGCCCTTTATAAAAAAATCTTGTAGATATTTGATTTTTATAAATCATTATATTTCATCAATTTTTTTAACTTTTCAAAGTTTTCAAATCAAAAGACAATAATCTATAATTACTGAACTTAAGGGGGTTGGAAGCGCATAAATTTTTCGTCAAAACGACCTAAACGCCTGACAAAAATTTAGGTACCTCCCGATGTATGATTTTGAAAATTTAAAGATTTTTAAAATCCTTAAAAACCTTACTTTGTATCGGTCGAAACACATTTTTCATATTGAATATTGTTACTTAATTAATTACAATTGAAAATTGACAAATTAATAAAAATTGTAAATTGTTTTTTGTATGAATATCTTGATAAAATTGAAAAATTACTCCGACCGATACAAAGTAAACTTGTCTATAAATCTAAGCCTAACTTTTTTTTTTAAATCGGATGGTTGGAAGTACCTTAATTTTTGTCAGGCGTATAGCTCTTTTGGCTATGAATATTTGATCTAATAATGTAATATTTGTTTATGGGCATGCGCGTGCGTACGATGTCTACTATATGTATCGCCGGCGCCCGGCGCGGCATATCCGCGGTAATTGCTTCCGATAAGATAACGGATTTAGTGGAATGACGATTGTAAATTCTTTTTCTCTTTTTGGTTGAAAAACTAATTTAGTTTTGTATTCATACTTCATAGTTCATACACGAGACAGACACGAACGTAAATTATTTTTATAATAAATTTTTTTTTTTTTATTGTGACAAATGCCTCGGCAACTATGGGCCATTGGCTACAAAATTATAATAAATTATTTCCCCATTTAGCCTTCAATAGCCAATAGACTTAGTTAGTTTTTAAAGTTTGACATATATACTTTTGTATAGTATATATTGTCATACTGTATTGTTCCTGTGTAATATCATACAAATATCTAAAAATGGACAAAAATTATCGTTATGGAAATAAACGCATGCCATATTTATGTAAAAAAAAGAGAAATAAAGGCAATATATCAGCGTTCCGTAAATCAATAAATGAACAAGTAATTAGAAAATTATTGATTCAAGATTTGATCAGGGGTTACCAATAAGGTCTGGCATTTTGGATGAGCAAGTATAAGATACGGAAGATATTATAAATTATTTGTAATAATTATAATATCTATATTTTGTAATGTTATTTGAATATATTTGTACTTTTTTTGTATTTTTATTGTATCCTCAGATCCTCTTACTATTTTAGTGTTTATCATTATTAATTAAGTTCCTACCAATAAATAAGAGTACAATTAATTACACCTAGATCAAAATGTCACTTATAAATATTCCTCAATTATTTTTTTATTTTTACAATTTTACTATTATCGTTGAATAACCTGTATCACGATTTATAGGACGGTTATCTGAAATTATTCTGTGGTCTCAACACTTCTATTAATTATGGTATCTAATATCTAATAGCCGTTAATCTGACTACTCGGAATCTATAATCGTTATCGCCGGGCCTCTGCGCCCGACAAGTCAACACTAATACTAATGATCGTTTACTACGCACACATGCATACGGCTCGCACGCACGCACTTATAAAATCTGTGTATTATTGCCTATTCTGAACCCCTTAGAAATGACCCACTTGCAATCCCCTTAATGAATAAAATAATAATAATCTGTAAATATTTCATTTGTATTTAACACATCATTTAACTTAAATAATAAAATATTTTGGATATATTGGTCACATAATATATTATTACACACACATAAGTAAGATAATATAAATTAAACATAATAAGTTATATTTGACATGTACTAACAAAATAAACCCAAAACCATTATTTACACTTTTCTTTTTTTTACTTTTTGATACTAACATTTAAAACTGTTTAACCATTTCTGCTTCAATGGTAAATACTGCTCATGCGTTAGCCTATCCTCTTCCATTTGACCTAAAACAGGATTTTCCTCTTTCAAGAACAGACTGAGCACCCTTACCCAAGCAATTGAAACAGCTGTTCTAAGATACATATGCATAGTTATTTCTAAATTTGTAAAAATACATTCTATTTATTTGTTCTTGATAAACTTCAACATAGAGAAAACAGATTTTACACTTTTATCCATAGAAATCAACTTTGAAAAAATAATACACTTTTTGCAAGTACACTTGAATTTTCTATATCATCAATAAAATTATACAATGTCGGTATACACTTATAAATATCTAAACATTTTTCATAAGTTTGTTTCCTTGAACTTAGTATTTACTATTACTGTCTGAATCTGAATATTTCAGACATTTTAATAAAAATAACATTGTGGGCAATGCCACTAAATCCGTGGTAGTGTAGGCCACAGCATACACTGCTTACATCTTAATCGAGACCTAACATAGGATATAAATATATATAATTCGGGCTCAGGACAAGACCTAGAATAAATAATTTCTTGTATACTTTAAGATAAAAGATTTTTTAATGAAACCTGTCTTGTATCAAATTATATATTTTATATTTATGTATAATTTTAAGAGAATTAAATGCAGTATAAAAATTAAATACGTGATTTGTTTTAAACATAAAATTTTAGCACAATAGCAATTGCATCAAAACCAAAGTACTACAGCGGGAAAAAATAAAACACAATATGGGAGGACATAAATATGATATTATGATATGAATAAATAATTGACTTAAACCAACTATTTACCATTTATAATAAATACTATATTAGCACTATAGTATTAGTATAGTACTTATATTCAATACTTATACACAAAACATCATAATAATTGAGGAAATCCCCCTTAAAACTTTAAATCAGGAGGTTTATATTTATGATTAACAAACAGTAGGATGTATCATCGTAAAAGAAGAGTTCTCAATGCTTTCTCACTAGATCTAGCAAATGATCGCACGTGTGTTTGTTCGCCATACGGCGAATAGGGGCACCGAACGAGACCAAACACCAAATAGTTGAAAACTTACATTATATACAAATTTGGCCAACAGTTGTTATTGATCCCAAGTTAAATTAATCTATATTTATTTAAATAAGTACATAAAAAAAAGTTTAACTAATAATTATATTTCAGTTTATATCTGTTGTAAGTAATTAGTAATAAGTAATAACTAATAACAAATAGTCTTATCTATGAAATACCTATATTTAATGTATCACTAAGAGGGTTTACTTCTTTTTCTTTATTATTTGTTAATTTATATTGTTAAAATATGTTACCTAATACCTTCTGATAGTATTATATTAATTAGAAAATTAACAGATTTGTAGGTAAAAATTAATATTTTTCTATTTTTTTTATATATATATATATATATATATGTAAAATAATGAATTTATGGTAGTTAACAAGTGTGACAAGGAATTTCAATAATACAATTTGTTTTGAGTTAACTTAAGCCAAAGTGTAACTTTGAAATATAATTAACAGTAATATCAACACCTATCAATTGACAATTTATGAATAAAATGTGGTATTTTTATTTACTGAGAGGTTAGGTAAATTGATTCATACTTAACAACATAATTGTTTTGATAAAGGATAATGAACATGTTTAAATAAATACAACATGCATATATATATAATATGTCCTTAATACAATGAAAACTCTCATAAAATAACTATGCAGGGGATCTTTTCCAAACATTTGGTAATAGTATCTAGACTAAACCAATTTCCATTTTAAACAGGTTACATGCTTATTCATGCTCTGGTTGATTGATTCCATAGTATATATTATATGCACACATATTACGTGTTATATTAAATATATATATACATATATACATATACATTTATAAGTATTTAGCATGATATTTTTAAATAATTTTAACACAATTTAAATTAGGATTGAAAGACGAGTGTTTTTATTTCGAAAAAACAATACTTCGAGTCTAGTCTAAAATTATTCACAATATCTTAACTATGTAATCGAATGACGTAGATATCATAAAACAGGTAAACACACAACAAGCGAATCACACGAATAAAATAAATTCGGAAAAATAAACATGGAAAGGCTTGAGTTTGATTGTTTTTCGTATTGCAAGTTGCCACAGAGGAAAAACAAACAATAATAAAAGAAAAGAGTACACTGAGAAAAGAGACTAAAAATTCTTATTTACAATTACAAGGAACAGAAACTTGGTCGATTACTTTCAACAACACTGAACAAACTTCAAGAGGTACAATAATAATAATAATTGTTATTTTAAAAAAAAAATAAAGATAACAAAATAAAATAAATAAATTAAAATTATTATATCCTTAAGTCGTTTGATTAAATGTAATATCGACTCAATGGACACACGTTGATTAATTTACGAACTGAGGTATATATTCAAAGAAAATTTCTTCAGTCTCTTTTCTCAGTTGGTCTTACAAATTATTAAGTATTTACATCTATATTATGTTATTTTTATGAACACACAAAAGAAAAAAAAAAGAAAAAGTTAGAAATTAAAAACCGAGCAAAATGAAAACTGTAAACTGTCCGTATAGTTTACATTAAAAAAATAATAAGTATCCATTTTAATCGGTTTCAACAAAAAATTTCATAACGAGACCTAGTTTATATAGTTAACATCAAAGTTCGTTTTTTAATGCTAAATATTATGTAATATTGTTTATTATAAATCTAATGGCTGAGTTGCATAAAATAGATTCAAAACAATTTAGGAACCCCTTGTACAATTAATGGAAAACGAGTAATTAAATAATTCAATGGACCATCAAAACTGTGTGCTCTTATAGATTTATGCAAACCAACCTATATATTATTAATAACAATAATAATGGAACTAACTAAAATAATAGTACTTGTATTATAATAAATGTTTAATATAATGTAACATATTAAAAAAAATTATACGAGGTTAGGCAGCAAATATCACTCATATCACATATGCCATTTCATCGGCTATTGCCATAAGCCATTTTTTTTTTTTACAATACATTGTAAGAATACAAACATATCCAAACGCGTTATCAGCAAACAAGCTACTTGCATTTTAGGAATTTTCTTATTTTTAAAAAAAACATATTTATGTACAAAAAAAATTAAAATTATGATTCACGAATAAAAAAAAAAAATTATATAAATTTACAAAATGTGTGCCCTGGAAAAGTTGATGGGTGGGGGTGGTGGGCTGGTGAGATCGTAAGTCTGCATCACCGCTGTGGACGGTCCGTTTCAGCTTTGTTTGACACGCTTCCGAGGCGGTCCAATTGGCGGTATTTGCTGTGTAGCTAGCGCACGAAACGCTTCTGCTATTAGGTGAGGGTGCGACTGTATCATGGTTTTCCAACCAGTGGTATCCATCACATCGGTCGCATGACTGTATATAACACAAACAATATATATGAAATTTATTATTTATTAATAAATCGTAAGTATCAAAAATCAACACAGCTATAAATTATAGTCTATAATTCACAAACGTATTTTACCAGCATATCGTGGTACTGAAATAACAACTAACTCACGTGTTAATAAACTCGATGGTTTGTACTTTGAGTTGGTCCGCACTGTGTAGGTCGGCTAGTATTAATATATCAGCCGCGTTGTCGATTGACAGATTGTTACACAGTGCTTCTTCGCACATGACTTTCAGCCTCTCTAAAGCGTACTATAATAGCAGAACACAAAGCAACAATGAAAATATATTCCAACAGATAAGAAAAAAATAAAAATGCTTTTTTGCAAACCAACCTTGTCTGCGGCCGCTAACAAATCGTCTGCCATTCTTTCTAAGTTTGCTGCTCGACCAGTGTAGATAAACCGAAGCATTTCTCTAAGAACTTCGTGATCTACATCAGTAATAGCAACTCTATTTTGTTTACGTTCTTCCATCTCGTGTTCAAACATGGCAGCAAACACGGGACTTCTCGCTGAAATAAATAAAAACATTTATTTTTATAATAATACAATTCACGTATAAGAAAAACATGAATAATGTAAATAATTACCAGCAAGTATAGCTTTATGTGCTTGAAATTCTCGCCCACTAACCGAAAGTGTAACATCACTAAATTTTTGTATTTCGAATAAATTGCCTAAGTCGTCTGGTAAACGACATTCAGGCACTTTAAATTGAACCGCATTGGACTGGCCGGATATGTTGACACTATCAGCTACAACGCTTACCTGCAAACGAGCCATCTGTCAAGTCATTATTCGTGCCACTTTTTATTAAATTATAATTTTGCCAGTTATTTTTTCATTTTATTAAGTATAATATCAGCAATATTTTATCAAGCAATATAAGTAGCTAAAATATGTTCAAATCATCGTTTATTTTAAAAATCAAACGACTATATAATTACAATATTCAACAATTAAAACCATGAATAATTAAAAACATTGGTATCGATTTAAGATTTTCAAAAAAATAAATTACCTCGCAAAATATGGTAAGTTTGTCGTCGGGTAAGAGGCCATTAGCTTCGTCTAATAGAAAATCGCGCCTAATAAATTTTTTGAACCCCCAATCCTTTCCTTGAACGAATCTATAGGCCCTTTGACTCTCTAAAATCAAACAATTTAAATAAGCAAATTTCGTACATGTAAAAGGCATTTTAATTATTTACCCATAGCCTTAGTTTCTTCTCGTTTGGCGTTTAATATTGAGAATTTGAATTTCGCTCTAACCTCAGTCTTGTTACATGAGACTAGTAATAAGTACAAAGACAGATAGTCTTTGCTCTCTTCATCTAAGCCTTTAGGATTTACTCGCAAACACCTAAAAACATGACACAACACACGCGTTAGTTGGTATTTTATTAGATAAAAGTAAAACAAACGACTTCAAAAAGTAAAAAATAAAAAAATACAAGCGTGTTTACCATTTTAGTTTGTCATTTACTCCAGCGGAGAATGTAGACGATTTTAAAACTTCACCCATTTCTTCCCGACAAAAGCTGAAGTTATTAATGGTCCACATGTAACTAAACTTTACGACCTTCACCTGAAAAGAAAAAATATAAAATGTTAACATTTATACTAAAAATACATTAGCCACATAATTATTGATAAAAAATGATTGTGCTTATGACCAATATAAATGGTTCAGATTAGTTGATTTATTTAACAGCTACGGCAAAACAACAATCGTTGCTAATCTATTAGGCTACAGTAATTTCATAACAATATCAATAAAACATTTTAATTTAACGCCTTGACCCAAATTTATTTATGCTGAGTTATAAAAATTAAATCAATGTGTAAAATAAAATTCACAATATATTTTTGTGAACATTTTTAATTTTGAAAAATTTCAAACTATAATTTTAGTTGCACATTATTATACAGTTGACAATTGTCAAAATATTATTCCTTAATTGAAACGATTTGGATTATGAATTCAATTACCTATAAGTGAAAACAGGTATACATTTTTTTCAATACATACATTAACATTATCGCACCAAATAGTGGGTGATACATTATGTTCCAAAAATAAATAAATAAATAAATTAATCGACAAGCAGAATGTACATATGTAATCTATTAAACTATTAAAGTACAATAAGAGTGTTATAATATCCATAACAATTTCAAAATTAATTGTACGTTGATATCTGATAATGATAAAACACTTATAGTTTTCGATATTAGAGGAGCATCTTTATCGAAAACACTTGAGTACTAAACAATAACTTATGAAAATAAATATACTTATAATAACTATACATCGAGCGTATGGTATTTAATTATGTTTTGCTCGAGAGATAAACGAAAGAGGTGAAACAGTCAGTCGAAAAATATTTAGTCATCATTTATCGTAACAAATATAATAATTTGTATCCTATTTATCCTATTAATGTCAAATTATCAGACCACATTTCGTCGAGGTTGTGTACGGCGTTAAAACGTATGAAAAAGTTGTTGATTATTTTTATCTTTTCCTGTACATTTGTGTATTTATATTGTATACAGAGAGTACACAATAATAATATACACCGATTGTAGCATTAAATCAATTCAGACAAAGATGGCAATGCGCGCGCGTTCGGGTGGGTGGTGAACACCGCACATAAAGGGCCCGAAAAACGTCGGAGCGACCTTGACAAGCCCCGAGCGGTTTTAGTTGGGGTCATCCTCCGCCACCTAATACACCGACCGTAACGACGGTGGTAAGGAGGGAACGACGGACGACGAGTGAAGAGGTAACACAGCGGCTGGATGTACGGTGAAGAAAAGAACGCCGGTCATCGGCCCCACCCCCTCATCATAGCGCTTTTTCTTTCGGGCCATCTCACACATAAATACACACACACACACACACAAGCGCGCGCGCACTGCACGCGCCGCACACAATCGGGTCCAACGCTCCAAGGCCAACGTACTCAAAATGCACACGACGACGCGACGCTACCGTTGACCTTGCTGGGCGGTACTATCCGGTCGGATGGTAGGGGTACCGGAAAGGCATATTGTGTTCGTAGTTTTACCTACTATTACTACTACATATTAGTACGATTATTATTACTACCACCGGTAGTGTCTTTAACGGACAGCCGTATTCGTGCCGCACGCGAAAAATCCCGGCGCCAACGGGAAATATTGAGAAATAATACGTGCCCGTTGGAAGTGATGTCCAATCCTCCGATAATGAGTGCACGCGGGAGATGAGTTTGGGTCGCGGTGTAATAGAATTGAGTATATTTTAGGGACAGAGGAGGTCGACGACCGATAGGTCGAACAGGGGTTCGTAAACGTGCTGCAATCGTTGCTATACGACTGGGCTGTGAGCACGGCGTTTAAATATAATTTAGATACGAAAAAAACGATGAAGGGTGTGTACTGTGTTCCTGCTTGTCACGCATCCATCACACACGCGCACCCGCGTACACATTATGATCTGCTCGCTAAATTAGAATACTGCAGTATTATATGGTATCACAACGTAATTTTTTTGTAATACTACAAATGGGAGCAGCTATTTTATTTTTCTCCATGACCTATTGAAAATGTAGGGAGACGAACTTTTGAACTCGAACTTTTGGCCTTTGTGCCCCCCCTCTCATGAACACCACCACGGCGAACGGTGGGGCGCGGTTATTGATTCGGCCGGGGGTAAAGGGGCAGGCAGGATCCGCAGAGCGCAAAAACAGCTTCGTCCGCACCACCCTCTGCTTCCCAATTCCACTTTCTGTACGCAGGGCACAACGTGTGGTCCCGAGCTCTATCCTGAAGGGTCAGACCCATAGTGCGCGCGTGAGATCGATCCACGGTCGTCGTCGTCATCGCCGCGTCCGCCGCTATCGTCCCTACACGCGCACGGCACATACTTTAAGCGTTCACGTACATAACCTCCAAAACGTACGTCCTTGAGGGACACGTGACACCACTGTTAACTCCCTCTTTTATACGGTTTTTCGATTAAATGATAAATGATAAATACGTGTAGATTTTAAAGTAGGAAAACCGACAATAGCCTAAAAATGTATAGAATTTTGTTTTGTTCCTTTTTATAAAATTTTTTTGTGCAAAACATGTAATTCTGTTTATATGTGCACTTCGAATGGTTATAATATAACGATAATATAGGCGTGGCTCCGCCATCATACGGAGGCCAACGGCTCCGGAGGTCCGATGGGCCAACGAACTTAGCCGCCCGGGAAGCTGTTTCACGCACACACACACACACACACAAAATATCCAAGGGTAAGGACGTTCACCTGGCTAGCTATCGTTGTCGTTGTTGGAGCGTACGTCCCGGGCGTTTATAACGGCAGACGCATTTTCTCGGAGACGTGGTAATAATAATGACCGGTAACAACGACACAATAATAATGGAAATAATAATAGTGGTAATAACGAATAACATTACATTTTCGCGATAATAATCACCATTGTGTACGAAAAAACCTAGTTTGACTAGGGAGTACCGTTTTTTCAACTTCCTATACGTGCCAACATATCGCAGAGCCCGTCAATAACGTCGGCATTACTTCAAATAATTCTACGAAGAGTTAGGTGGGTCGTGTATGACAATAGCAACCAGTAAAGGGTCATCAACAATACATTATTATATATTATACTTCGAAGGGTTGGTTTTTTTTCGTACCTGTGTATAGCACCAGTTTTCCGCCACGGGTGTATTCGCCTCAGAAGAAGGAGGAGGACTGGGTACCCGAGATACGGACATGGTGCTGCTGCTAGGTGCACCGGCCACGACGGCGGCCGCCGCGGCAGCCGATGCGGCCGCACTCACCGATCCTGACGAACCCGCCGCCACCGACACTCTGGCTGTCTGCTGCGGTGAGCACTCACTCACCACTGGCAGCCTACAACAACAAAAAGGAAACGAAATTTGTTAGTTTTTTTAAATCAAATACAATTATGTGTATGAACACATAGTATAGTCGTATAGTTAACTATATATTTAACTCATATAGTTTATGTAACGTAGTAGATTAGTCGTATTCGTATACAATTATACATACATTGATATATAACATAGCGACCGATGGAAAATTAAAACTAATACACTATATAACATTTGGTTACTCTTACTACCTATCATACGAAATGAAAAGTGAAAACATACATTTTCTCGGCAAAGTAATATTGTAACAACGTAAAACACAAAACCGGTGTTATCAACGTTTACACAACCACATAAAATCCACGTGACGTAAGATTAAACCAGTATACTTTATTAAAAATTAAATATAATTAATTCAAAGATTTACGTGAGGTCGAGAAACTCTGAGGACAAAACGACCAATTGTACAGGGACAAGCGCAGTCAGCAATATGGATCAAACCTGTCCACTCAACAGATACCGCGTATCACCGGGCTCATTCCCACGGACACGGACATTTTAATATTATAATGTTTAATGATTATCCTTACATTGCAAATAAGGAATAACTACATAGCATGAATATTAAATAACACTGGTGTTTAGTATATAGTTTTTAATCAAAATAATAAACACTATTTAGGATACATTCTCGAACATTAACTCAAATAAAAGATTTTATAAATTAATTTTATACAAACAATTCACTTTTATGTTTAAAGTGTTTAAACATTAAGTTTTTAAACACATGATTAATGACATTGGTTATTAACAATAAATAAGTAATAACTCGCTATTTTATTCACCCTGTATCCCATTTTACAATGCTTATTGCTAAACAACTATTTTACTAAGGTAAATATTATTATTATATAAATACTAAGGGACAAAGAATAATTAAGATTTGGGGTACAATGAACTA
Source organism: Periphyllus acericola (assembly GCA_949715065.1). Taxonomy (NCBI): domain Eukaryota; kingdom Metazoa; phylum Arthropoda; class Insecta; order Hemiptera; family Aphididae; genus Periphyllus; species Periphyllus acericola. The sequence continues at coordinate 40,689,014 of OX454265.1, read as the reverse complement.
TATACTTACTTGAGTACCAATACAATAAATGTACGTATTAATAATTTTAATTTAAACTATTACAATATGCATAAACATATGGTATACTTTCGTAGGTATAAAATATAATATAAATATGCAGTTATAACAAATAATAATATTATGAAGTGTATACACAAATATTATGCATATTTTTTTTTTAGAATATCAAAGCCCATAAACATGTTAAAACAATGTAAAAATGAGTTAAAAACATGACAAAACGTACGAGTATATCTATTTGTAATAATTATAATACCAATATAAACACTATTACAGACTAAAGTTAGAAGTGTATATTGGTCATTAATTATTATTATACTGGATTTTACAACAGGCCAACCACCTTTAAGGAACTTATTATTATTGATCTTAGATTCGAATACATTTATACTACAAATTATAGTAAATATAATTTTTTGTTTTAAAAATAAATGATAAAATAATAATACTATATAACAATGGATTGAAATTCCAATATGAGGCAATTGGATTTTTATACACAGACCACAATGTGCAATAAAATAAAGACTACAGGGAAATGTACATAAAGTCTCGTCACATAATTGAATCATACTTAGTTAATCATTAAGTTAATATCTACGATGAATTTGTATAATTGTTATATAAGTACCTATCTACTACACCACTATGGTATTGGGTATTGTTATAATTTTTAAATTGTTTAACGATTGAATTTAAATATTTCTTAAAAAACTATTAAAAGTTTACACTTTGGCAAGCAAAAGTGACTGTTATTCACAAGCGTTAAAATAAAGTGTGGTATTTAATAAATTAAGTCAAGTTATTTTATAATCCAAACAAATTTGTAGCATTTTTTTTTTTTGCAAAAAATTTATCAGGCGCTCGAAATAGAAATGGGCGACGAAAGAAAAGTGCATCATTTTGCTAGTTCCTCACGATCCGAGTTTTATTTACACATTTATATTTCTGTTCACATGCCAAGTTCTACGTGCATTCTTCATACTTAGACGTTAATACACATTAGACGACGCCAACGGCGCGTGTACGCGGTGGCGGCCCCTGCGAGAGAATATTATATTGGTCTTGGTCCAGAAGTCATTCACCTTTTAACTATAAACCAACGAACTGTGAACAGAGGTGAGGAGGATGACATCCCGATGAACCGGTCGGTCTTTGTCCGCTACCGCTACCACGCGCCCGGTCAAAGACATCCGGGCAGTTCACAGTAAAGATTCTTTGGGTTCAAGAACGTACAACGCCATCAAGATGGACTAATCTTCAACGCCAGGGCTTCAGTTCGGCAACACCGTCGTCGCATTAGAATCGTTAACGTTTAATTCATGTAAAATTGTTTTATATATAATTTTAGCTCAACAGCCATCATTGGAACATTGTTGAAACCTTCTTAAGATTTCCAGAAATAATAATAGTATTCAATAAATTGAATATTTGATGATATAGTACAAAATATTAGACTTATTTCTTAATAATTAAATTTAAAACAAAAGAGGAAACTACTTATTTGCATAATACGTTTTAAAAATAGGATCATCATTTAGAAGTATATTACAAGTAAAATAAGAAAAGAAAAAAATTATAATAACTGATTGCATAAAACCGTGCGCGATTGGCGTGGTTTAGAAAATCGAGAAATCGTGGAAACACTGTTGCTGGACAGGAAGCGGCGCCCGGGTAACACCAAGTGAAATCAGTTGTCTAATTATTGTGTTATAAACGCTGGAGAAACGATTAGAAAGCAGCGGATCACGAATTCAAAACCTATATCGAAAACGGCTGCAAACTGTTTTGTGTGTAGAAATCGGACAAACAATATAACATGTAGATTAGATATTGGTCATAATGTTAACAGCAGTAATCATTTATTAGTTTGGTATATTTTTTAAATATTACCACTAACTACAAAGACCCAAGTCAAAATTAGTAAAATACCTAGTATAAGATTAAGTTGATATATAAAAGTAATAATTATTTTTAGTAATTTTTTTGTTAGACCTTGAATTTGAAGAAAAATGTTGATAACCCAAAAATAACTATTAAGGTATCAATTAGACTTGTAGATAAAAATTGACAACTAATTCAGACCGGTTGCGTACTTGCGTTTCCGTTAACCGCATGCGGATATTAAAACGACATGCCGTTATTTGTGCCGATGGCATGACCGCGGTTAGCTGTTTCTTCTTCTAGTCGTGACGGTACTTCAGGTACATATTATGTTGTATGCATAATGAGAAATATATAAATACGACCACACATGGAAACCAGATCAACGGTGTATGCCCGTCAAACAAAAAAACGAAAATAATTTTTGTAACATAAACGATAAAAATGTATACATTTTATGTATTTTAAGTAATATTGTAATAACAGTAAAATATTAAAATAGTATTATACCAAAACAAATTTACAATCTTGGATTAAAACAAATATCAAAAAGTAATAGAAATAAGTAAACTCTAGATTTAATTTTACTTCTAGAACTATACGCGGGTATACAATTATATTTAAGTTCTGATTGATGATACATGTTGATGTGGTCCAAAAAAATAAATATTTTCAATTTGATAATAATAGTATTATCGTTAATATAAACTAAACAAAAAACACAGAAATTATTATAAAAATTGTATTGAAAATTATTTAGTCTAGTAACTGCAAAACGAACGCGGACGTTTATCAATTATGTATTGTTTTGTAAATTGAGAGCAATAACAAAATATGAAAATCATAGACGTTCCTTATAAAATACGTACGAATATAAGCAATTGCAATACCTCATTGACGGTTTAAAAAATAGCCTACATAATACACATACGACTGGCAAAAAACGTTAAATTGGAACAATGCAACATGAACCGGTTGACGTGACTACCTCTTTAGCGGGTCAAGGAGCTGACAACGGACTAGGGCGAAAAACGTTTGTACATTTTATACATTAAATAGCACATGGCCTCGTCTCATTTAAACCTCCTACAATATATATATGACCGATTACTTCCTTCCTTTCCAATATGAATTTAACACATTACATACAGTTATCACCACGGTGGCCCAATGAAACAATCGATAACACCCTAACCTCAATTTTTATTATAAATACTTGTAATGTTGACGCTCTAAAATATTAACTATATGTACTAACTATTTACCAAATAATATTAAATTTATTATTATGTAAATGTAATATTAGGTAAACTAGGTAACTTCTTAACTATGTTTGCAACTTATGTTCCTGTTCAAAAGATTAACTTATTTAAAAAAATAAACACTGCATGCTGAAGTTTATTAATGGCTATTTAAAATTATTTTGTTTGTACTTTAAGCAATAATATGATACATACAATACAATTTTAACTGATTGAGTTTAAGCCATTAAATTTCATATGTTTTACTTCACAACATGTTTAAATATTATAAAATAATTAAATGCATAATTTTTAATCAAAATTTAATTCTAAAAATTAAATAGTAAAATTTGTTTTTTTATAAACAAATGGTAAGTAATAAATTGAGTTTAATACCTAGAAAATATTTACAAATTACAGCGGTTAGTTAATCCCGGTTATGATTTGAAATATAGGTAAGTAACAGCTTACACCACAACAAATAGTTCAAGGCATATAGGAAGTAAATATTGATATTTAATTTAAAATCAATACATTTCAATATAAACGCCTTGCAAAACAAATAACCGTATTTGAGGAAGGGAATATATGAGAGGGAAAGAGAAACCAATGTCGGTTAATTGGAGCCGGTCGTTTGATTTTTCATAATACGGCCGCGTCCTCTCTTTTAAGTTGGTTAACAGGTCAAGGAGTAAGACTGCATGAGCGAACGGAACATTCAATATTTCGGGTTTCACGAGGTATAATAACGTATAGATAATATGACAAAAGATCATATAATATCATCGAGATTGATGGTATCCAAGTAAAATAAATTCAAATATTAATTTATAATTATAAAATTGAATAATTGTACGCATAACTTTATTGAGCTCATAAATAAAAATAATTTATCTCATTCATGACATTAAAAAGTGATATATAAATATGACACAATAATTTACATAGATACCTTTTAAATATTTTTCACTTAAAAGCACAAATACATTTTTTGTTATAAATAATTGTAAATAACCATTTATTTAAACAATTACCTACATTATTATAATTACTTATATTATTGTTTTAAGGCAGCCCGGCGACCCTCGCAACTGATGGCCCCGCAAATTATACAAATAAAAAATGAGGTTATGGCCTTGTTACACTTTAAATCGTCAACTTGTAGTATATTTTACAAGTATAATATTTCGGAGATGGACCTATGCGGTACAGGCATAAAAAGATGCACTTGTATTAATATTGTTTTCTTACACAGGTACTGTGTCAAGGGTAACTTACTAATGTTTATAAGGACTCCCGTGAACTAGTTTACGGAAATATTCATAATTCATAAGGATTTAAAAAAAACTACATAAGTAATGAAAATCTTACTAAGCAGACAAACAAATATCCAGGGTTATATTATATTATTTTGTAATATGAAAAAAATTAAATATTTTACCCCGTTACGTAACAAAAATGTTAAACACTACTTAATTGTATTACTTTTACAATAAATGTATTACAACGTTCGTTTTTTTATTTAGGGTAAAATTTAAACTGCAGATATCTCAACTACATTATTATTTATTAATAAGAAATAATTATTTTAATTAATTTAAAGGAAAAACTCATGTTTACATAACTATATCAAATAACATTATTTTTTAAGTAAACATAAATGTTTGATACATTTCAATAATTTGTGGCATCACTAAAGGCAATTTATTTTTTATTTTTGGCACCTTAAAGGTTGACATTAGTGCCAGAAATATTTCAATAGATTAATGCATACATATAGGTGTCAAACGGAAGAAAGGCCCGACCTTCCGGAAATAGAGCTATGCTAGACATAAAAACCCTGAAACACCTGTTTCTAATAGGTATAATTCACACGAAGATCAAAATACATTATGTACAAACGTTAAGTGCATATTAAAAATAATTTAAGTTAAATCATGAAATATACCAATAAATAAATAATTTTATAAAATAATACATGCTACAGGATGTTGTATTTATAACATGTTAAAATAATATAGGAACTTCCCAATATTTAAGGCCAAATAAGAATTATAAGTATTAGTAATGCATTGTGAAATATATGCATAAAAGTTATTATTATTATTTATAACTAATCATTTTGTATTAAATTGGTTTTATTATAATAAATCAACGGAATATTTTTTTTGCAAAATACTAAAAACATGCCTACTATTTTTTCAGATCTATGACAGCATTTTAATACGATGGACTTACATTAGAAATTATTTATGTTATTTACCTGAAAATAATAGCAGAATCATTCAATACTTAGGTAATATAATATAAATTACGTAATTTCATAACTTAAAAAACTTAAAGAAAATTACGTACACCACCACAGCGAGACTGCCACATAAACTGACACAACTGTTTAAAATCAAACCAACTTAAATAATAAATAAATATGTAAGAATGCATTTAAGATTGAGCAACCAACTATACCTGCTGTGGCTTACCTGTGCTCAATATCGAGATTTTAGGTTTATATTATTTTTATACAAAAGGTGGATTTATGTATTAAACTCTGAACACAGTAGAATTGAATTCGTAAAATGTATTAAACTCTGAACACAGTAGAATTGAATTCGTAAAAGAAAAATAATAATAATCAAAATGCCCCTTCTCAGTGGATATTTTTTTCATAAGAAAAGGGACAATGTTCAAACATATTATAAATTATAATAGTGGTATCAAAACGTGTGGGTGTTATGAACACATGACAAACCTGTGATCTATAAGTAGGACAGATCCTTGTGCCACATGTACGGTGAGATTTCAACACAGATTAAAATACGTTTAATGGTAATTTTCATCTAAAATGCCTGTTGTTCAGGTACATTACTTATAATTCATTAAACAAATTATAAATAATTATTTAAAATACTTATATTTGAAAATTAAATTAATATGGATAGCAAGTATAAAGTTAAAAACGCGTTATTAATACAAAATATTTATTTGGTATTCATTAACATTTTTATAAAAATGATTATAGGTACTTATATAAGATTATATTTTAAACAATAAAATATAAATTATAACCAAAATTTAAAAAAATATTATTCCGTAAATTTAAAGTGGAAGATCCCTTATTTACTTTTAAGTCCCAGAATGGCACCACGTTTTGCAGATGTGAATGTTATATTTATTTACATTGCGTTTAAAATTATTATTTAGTGGGTTCAACCCCAAAAGGGTCGTTTATTCCCTTTATATTTTAGCCCTCGTCGATCAACATAATCAAGAATTGAAATATGAATCTTATGTGGGCTATGATTTTCTAACACAAGTGATAAAAACAATGTTCTATTGGTCGACATTGTAAGAAAACCGTCGAGTACTATTAATATTTTCTATTCAAACAGTTTTTTTTTAAATCGTTTCATAATAATATATTTTAACCGGAGATAAAATAAAAATTAAAAACATAATAATATTATGTTAATATGTTTGTGACATTGAATATACTTTAAAGTATCTATATCTACACAAATAAGTCGGTACTATATAGTTAGAACGACTTTACATTGTAATAAATAAAACACTTTATACAAGTCATAATTAACATTTCTTAAAAAAAAAAGTTAAAAGAACTGTATTAAATCAAGAATAGATATAATCTTCAAATTGTAAAAATAACAAAGTATTTTTCTATTTTTCTATCTCATTTTGTCTTGTCAAATAAATCAAATAGTGAAATCAGAAATAACCAGAGAAATAATGAAATCAGAAACACACATATAAGAGAGGTCTAGTTCGTCCATCCAAAAAATACATCACATTCACATACGTTTAAAATATAGCCAAATGAATTATGAGATAATATGAATATATTTGTTTGATCAAATACTGTGCTTTACATTTTAACATTTTAAAATGAGTACTTCAAAATATTTAGAATAATTATTAAGGACAAAAATGATTAATTCGAACACTAAGATAGAACACCTTGTACATAAAAGCATAGATTTTTCATTTGTTAGCAACAGGCCGTCCTTGTAAGTCAGATGACATTGCTTAGGACGCACCGGTCGTCCTTGCTAAGGTGCAATTCTTCCTGCAATGGCCCAACCTCAGCTCAATCAATTTAAAAAAACAAAATTGTATATTTTATTTTCACAAACCCTAGATTAATATTTTAAAATGATAAAAATAATACCGAATTTAACTTATATGCTACTACTGTGTATAGCTAACATTAATTAATTGAAAATCTAATCGATTGAAAAAATTATCTAAAACATACCAACATGAGTGAGACAGTACCTACCAACTTTTGTGTCCTCCAGATATTATTTAATATTATTAACTTCATAACAGTCATAACTAGGGTCCGAATTTATGTTTTTACAAATTATTACTGAGCATATGCAGTCTTACGAGTCATATTGTTCAGTGATGGATTTTTGTTAATACTACGATTAGTCATAATACTCATAACTAAGAATATGAAACCGATATGCACAATAATAAACTATAATTTTATAATAATATTTATTATTTATATAAATACAATTATTTATTTTTGGGTAAATAATAAATTCAAAAATAATTAAAATGTTATTAAATGTATACGTTAAAATTTACAAGTTCCGTATCAAGACAATTAAAAATGTATCAAACCGATAAGGTCTGTTTACAGATAAAGATAAATAGGTAGGTATTTAAATTTAACAATTTTTCAAATGGTGTATTTTTGGTAACTAAGGAAAGGGTGAGATTTTATGGTTTTTAATTTTAGAAGTAGTTAAATATAGTATATGGATATAGAAATATTAATTGTAAATACTTAACAGTTTTTAATCCAACCTACTTCATTACACAATGAAATATATACCTAACACATGAAAACCTATATCCTAATAACGTAAGACATAGGCCCATATTAACACAATACTAACCTCATAATATAGTCATAAAATTATATAAAGGGCGTGTTATATCCCGTGACCTCGTTTTTACCATAGTCATAAAGTCATAATATTTCTCTATCTACCCTATAAAAATAAACCTTTCTGAATAACATCACAGCCTGTAATTCGTATTCATAATCTATTACAGCTATTATCATAAATCCGAAATCATACTGAAATATAAAGTTCGTATTAGATTTTATTCAATAAAAAAGTATTTCCCATATTATTATTTTTAGTATATTATATATGAGTATGTAAAAACATCTTAATGATTAGGATAAGTTAAGTATTCTCGGATATAAGCTTTAATATTTTAAAATTCTCAACCTTAAGCAATATTAGCGTATTCAAATGTTTCCTACAAATAATCCGTGTGGGAAGGGAACGCATGATATGACGTAAATTAGAGGCCAATATATAACCTTGATAATGATTGCGATTCAAAACCCAAGTTTATCATAGTTGTAAATTAAAGATGTTTCAATGTTAATATTATTGTAATCTAGGATTTCCAATAGAATAATGAAAATATACATTATAAATAATAAATGAGACAATCTTTCATTATTACGTATATTATCTTGAAAATGTACGAAAAATAAAAATGCATTACGAACAAACAAATTGTATGTATACATAATTTGTATAATAATAGTATGCTGAATATATATATTTATTTATATATACATAAAATAATTTAGTAAAACTAACTTAATATTTCATACTTGAAACATAATGATTATACATTTCAAAACCTCATGAATCATGATAAATAACTTTATTATGGTAAATAACCAATAATTTCATAAATTAGGCAAGATGTTACCATTTAGAATTCATAGGAATTATACCAAAAACTCAATTTTACTTTTGCAATTAAAACGCGATTACCAAACTATTAAGTTATGATATAACAATAAAACTGTATTAATGTACATTAATGACCTACCTACTTATACATAATAAATAAAAATTAGACTCAAAATATATTACACTGAGATAAATGTACTTTTAAACATCGTGTTCAATCATATTGTTTCTAAAAACACCAAACAAGTAAAAACTACTTTAAAAAAAGTTGATCGTTGTATAGATATTGGAGGCGACCCAAGGGCAACCTTGGCTATGACATTGTATCATTACAACTCATGATTGTGTTTGTGTTGTATTCTCGTAGTCAATTGTATAAATTAAAATCAACATATTTAATATTTTAATTACAAAGGCCGGAATTAGAGGGCCGTGAAAAGTTTGTACAACATGCAAGTTTGACAGTCTACGGATTACAAACTATAATACATAATAATAAAATGAGTTGAACCTCCAAAATAAATTAACTCACCTGGCTAAAGCCATCCTAAAACATGTATCAATGTTTATGTTTAATTTTACTTTTGAGTAATCCACTTTTGGCACAGCCACTTTACCTACGTTTACAAAAATTGATAATACTGCACTACCCTTATAATTATTTCACTTTTTAATTTAAAACGATAAACATTTGGCACTATTATGAATTTTATAATTAAAAACGAAATTTTTTATTATTATTGTTCTAATGTAAATGAAGATGACCTTTGACCCGGCGATTCTAATACGACACGTTTTTAGATAAAATCGCACTACAACAGCGAACACCTCACCGGGCTGGAACGGAATGAAACAAACGTAGTAGATACCATCACGAGGCACGAGGTTGGTCTTTTTAGAGGGGAATACGAGTACAGTGTGTACATGTACGATAATAATTTATAAAACGTACAATAACTCTTTTAGTTATGTAATTGATAGTGTATTATGCTTTACAAAAATTAATATCTATTGCTATCTTGAATACATTAACTAAAAAAAGGGATACCGATATTTTAGCATACATGTTACAAGGGGTAATATTACTCAGTGATGTACGTACACACAGTATACAGTACATACATATTTATTTATATATTTAATACCATACACTACATATAAATAAGATGTACAATATTAAAATACTGAATTAATCTAACAGATATTGTATACTTTTTAGAAGAAAAAATATGAATGATAGTATTCTTACAACAAGAAAAGTTTAATTTTTAATCATACATTCATACAAACACACATTTATACTATATTAAATTATGTGTCACTTTATAGGTTGACCAAAAAAATATAGGTGAAAGTTACGAGCCAATAAAGCTATAACAGTGAACCAAGAATATGGTCATTTAATTTCAAATAAATTATTGTTATTATTGTACAACATAAACCTATAATTACAATGTTATTATCATGCATAACTTATTTTATTTACGTACCCTAGTAAAATAATTAATAAATATCCATATCATGTACATGCATAGTTTAACAGTTTAGAAAATTATCAAATAAAAAAATTAAAAAGTATTTATATAAATATATTTATTTATTTAAGGTAATTCATCTGAAAAATAAATGCAAAATATTAAAATATAGTATTAATACTTATTATTTGATTTGATTTGATTAACAAATTATATTTTTCAATACGTACAACTAAATTTTAAATGCATACGCCTGATATTAATTTATTATATAACATAATTATCATGAGTATCATAATTCATAAATTTAATATCAATAAAATAATGAAGATATAATAAATATTTTGATATTAATACAATTTTATCGTACAGATTATTATAATATGTTACCGGTTAGGTAATATTTTATATTGTGAATCGATTTATCTTCTAACAAGTAAATATTTAAAAACGCTTCGTTCTAAGAAAGAACTATTAAACATCAATTTCATAAATTTCGAAAATATTTGAAACTCAAGTGTAAAAATTAAATATTATTCGATTAGATATTGTATAACCAGCCCAAAAAGAATAAGACCATTTAAAAAAGTTCCAAAACCAACGGTAGGTACATTAGAAATTTACTACAAAGGCTATGCATTACTTAAGTAGTATGATAAATTCAGATAGGGAATAGGGATTAAAGAGTATTGATATAATATGGGAGATATTTATCGATATAAATACTTTATCGTCTTATCGAGTATTTGATATGGCCAGTAAATTTAATGTTTATAAAGGTACCCATACCATACTACCTATCTAAAAATGGAAATAATATGTTCATAATGCGTAGATTCAAGATTACTTGTCAGTCTGCATTCGTCAACCGCAATATTGTCGTTAAATAATTTTTCCACGTTTATTTTATTCTGTATTTCCAATATGCCGAAAGTTAAACAAAGTATGTTACAGAATTCGGTGAAAATATTATTTTTTTAAGTAATACAAACTAGTTAAATCAACTGAAATCGTATTTTTTTTTTAGTACATTTTGTAATATTTAAGTAATTTTTATATAAATGAAATGCTTTTTTTGCTTTTTGATTATATTGCTTTCAAATCCGAACCTAGTTATTATTATACATGGTTAATTTAGACCAAATGATAAATATACTTTTAAAATAATTCAATATTTACGTACTTATTTACGTACCTAATACATTTACCTAATACTCAAAAAGTTTATGAATATTTAGATTTATAATATTTTGAAAAATAAACCAATAAAATCTATTGACATATTAAAAGTATAAGTTCTGAATTTTAAATAATATAGTCATAGAAGTTAACTATTTTTGAGGGCATAATCTTAGATAAATTACGTTTTTTCACTTCCGATTTCCTTATTAAAAACGTCTAATTCCGACACCTTTTTGTCTTGGTAACCTGGCTACTATTAAACGAGGACACTTTGCACAAATCATCGTATATTTAAACAATAATAATATATAGAATTCTAGGTTAGAACGGGCGGTGGCACAGATCACTATCGGTCGATTCCGGACCTGCTAATTTTAACGCAGCTGCCAGCTATAACGTTAACCTCCTGCAATCATTTATCATCGACCTATCACATTTTGAATGGAGAAAAATACATAATTTTGTAAAATTAACTACCGAGTGTACTAATATAAGAAAGCAATCATTAAACATACTCTTTATACTTTCTGAAAATAAATTTGTCTATAACTTTAAAAACTAACAAGTATGGTGATTCGTCCGAATTCCATATTAATCAATAATAACAATATTTTAGACACGGATCAAACTTAAAGACCATTCATTATAAACGATTAACAATACCGAATTAGTGGTACATATAATAATCCCACATATGCGGACTGGGCATAAAATTAGGGCACATTTTTTTTGTAAAAGACCCGGTGAAACTATTATAAAGTGTAACTTAAATATTATGAAAGATGGAAAGAAATATAACCTTAAGACTTAGATTGGTTCAATTAGTAATAGGTACTTTTAACCAAATATCGGCCTCAATTTGCACCGGCCTAGACGGAACCTAGACCAGTCCATCCTATAACTATCATTCTTTTATTCGGATATCATTCATCCACCACTAGAATATATTATTTATATATATACATATATACACTTATAATTAACTCCAAGCATCGTTCAACATTTTTATCTAAAACTTCCGACATAATATTAAACTTTGTTATGGTAATACCAAGTGTTATAGTTTTTTGACGTATTTTATCGGTCTGGGAAACGTCCACTCTTCAACTGATACGGAGTCCTTGGCACGTATGTACAACAGGCTCTTTATCATTTTTATTTTTAATGATTGTTATGACGGCTTATAAATTATAATAATAGCAAAAAGGCATACAATAAAGAATAATATTTTTGAAAATATACGCTTCTGTAACATAAAATAATTCATTGCGTAGAAGGTAGATACTAAAATGATCAATGTAAATTATAATAAAATTTATTTTATAGCAAGTTTTTAATTTATTTATAAATAATTATTTAAACGCTCATAAGTGATTCAAAATGTTGTCAAGTCCGAAAAATTATCTATTACTTGAGCACCCTGTGAAAGTACATAAGAACAAAAAAATAAAATGCAAAGAAAAACTTCAGACCCCTTTCACCAGTCTCTTTCACCAAAAGAGATCGACACAATTTCACGAGTACTTACGTAACAACGGTTACGCGTGCTAATGTTAAATCAACTATAATACTACTCGAACCAGAAACATAGCATTGTTTAGCAACAAAAAATTAGGTTAAAAAAAATAAAGATAATTTTAATATCATCTAGTTATTTTAATAAGTTTGGTAGATTTTTTAGTTTAAGACTTATGTTAATGTACCAGTTTGTTTATTTTCATAAGCATAAATATTTTAGAAATCAAGTGTTAGGATGTGCATTATAAAATTCATTGCAAAATGTAGCAGCAAAATATATGTTAAATAAGACATAATAAAACGACTTACGACATGACGGGGAGATATATGTCAAATCAAAATCTAGTAGTGTTCTGTAAAAAATAAAACACTGACGTTAATTAATAAGTTGAAACTGATTTTATATTTTCTAAATATTATACATTTATACATACAGATATACATACATGAGTACTTGGTACATACATGAGTAATATAATATATATTTAAAAATCGTCAATTTTTTGGTTTACCATTAAAAAAATGGAGCACATGTGGTTCAAATTATAATTTAGTAACTAGGTCAAGGTTTCCAACAAACATAATATTTTATAGTTGCAATTGTAACATATGCGTTACTACAGAATGTTTGTTAAGTTTTAAGTATAACATATTTGATATACGTTCAAAATCGATAAAACAGATTTTCCTTGTATAAAATAAATACGCATTATTATAGTTATTTTGGTTGGCATGTTTCTTTTCGTTAAAATACTGACAATTTCAGTAAGAAATTCTATTATTATACTTATGTTAATGTTTAAGATGTATTTATACTTAGGGTCCTTAGAAAGAGGTCTAGAGAGATTTATCATGCTTTAATAAACACACAACTAAAGAGACCTCTAAGCTGAGGAAGAGTTGATAATAATAAGAAGGTTGAAGGTGTTTCCTACTGCTACGGGGCCAACCTAACACTTTCCATTATTATAAGTACTAACATACATATATTACTAACATCAATACTCCATATACATTTATTTTCAGATTGGTTTTTCTCAGGGCTATAAGTACGAAGGCGACCAATATTGTATAACTGCAAAGAATACTTCAAGATGACTGAGATAAAAAAAAACACTCCTAATGTAGTTTCATAACGCAATTTTTTTAAAATAAGTAAATGTTTAACTACTAGAATAAATTCATTTTATCGTTGTAAAGAAAGTTAAAGGTTATAAAATATTAAATACCATTATGTACGCTACAGACATAATATATTTCATTTTTTTGTCTTTCATACTTTATTATAAATATTAAATTGTTCCTTCATCAAAGTTGCAAATAAACGACCCTAATCAAATACCATATAGTATTCGAGGAATTTGTTATTATTTTACCTGAACGGTATAAAATGACTGTTAAATAAATTACTGGACATAATATTGTATTGTACTATAATCAAAAATAAGTTAAAATTAATTTTTTTGATATGACATTTTTAATAACCAAGATAACTATTGAATTCATAGTTTTTAACATATAATATAATAAGATATCAATTAAATATAATAATTTATATTTACATTTATAATGAAGAATACTATAGAAATATATTACAAATTTTTTTTTTCTGTAATGTAAATTATGTTTAACAAAAATATAAAATAATCAACATTGAATAACATAAACTTCATTAAATTTATAATATAGTAATTCAATTATTAGCGTTTTTCATTTTGTTAGCTATTATTGGATTACTTGTGTACACAATTAATAGTGTACATTTTTCAAGGACTGTTTGGTTCAAATCTATTAACAACTGCGTGTTTGTTAAAAGTTACAGTGCTATTAAAATTAAAAAATACTCTCAAATTAAGCGATCGTAACTTCTACTGATTCTAATATTCTAATGCACATAATTTCGATTAACTATAGATCACCTCAATATAATATAATATAATAGACATAAAGTTACTTAAAATGATTGAATTACTAAAATTAAAACAAATTAAATATCAGTATCTAATCAGAAGGTCAATAATATAATTTTGGATCATTGCTTTCAAATGGAATAATATATACATATATATTTATTTTGTACAACAATGATAGTCGGTGAGAGTTTCATACATATATTTTACAGAGAAATGTACCATAGTGTTACGATAATGACGCTAGAAATGAAGCTGCCTGTAGAAATCGGACGTTTTCTCGACTTTCCCATTCACCCGAACGCTTTCAGGCTACTAAAATATAGTGGGCGTTATGAAGAGCTTATTAATACAATATATAAGTTAATGTCTGTTAGACCTTAGGTATAACATATTTTATCAACAACTGAATCAATAACGAAGACAAGTACTACAATACACTTTTATCAAAAGTAACATAAATTTATGTTTATCTACACTTCTACAAAGCCACAATAATCATAACAATAAAATGCATTGACATAGTACGAGTATATAGTGTTAAACAACACAAATCTCGAGACATCTTTCTCACCATCTAGGGCCAAATGTAAAATATCATAAGATTATCAATATTCTAGTTACATAATTAAATAACAAATTACTCATATATAGAAAACAAACTCAACATTCAGTAGAATGTAGAAATATGACTATTTATTATTTAATTTTAATTCCATAATGATTAAGTTCAAAGCAACACTACGTAACATTATTGGTTGATTTAAGTTGAAATTACTTATTTAACCCATACGGACCACACGCATTCTAAAACAAATAATAAAACTTACGTCAATAATTCAAAAAGGTTTATCATTTGTTATATGTTTCATCGGTAAATATTATACTTAAACTTAAGTTAGTAATGACATTAAAAATTAAAAAAAATATAGCTTTTTTTATAAAAACTACATAGCATTAAAATGTTAAACGTACAAAAATGATACCAAGTTTGAAGGAAGTAGGTGTATGTATAATTTATTAAGTATAAGCATAGAAATGAGTACAGCAGTACAATGTGAAAATCATGTTCTGCTCAAATAATGCACGAACACCTATTTATTTTCGTCTATTGTTGCGATTTTGTTCGGCAGAGTTGGAGGCGGAAGTTTAACCGCATTATTCTAACCTAGATGCTGGGTAACGTGTGCGCCAGAACTCTCTCTGATAGTATGGTGTATACATCGGGCGTCGGCGGTGGCGGTTTGGTGTACTCACTGCCGGGTATTTCGTAACATCTGCCCTGGCTGCCTTTCTTTAAATTTCGAAAGCTGCCGTTAACAGATTTAGCTTTCACAAAATCAAAGACAAAAACATAAAGCCTTTCCCTCCCCAAAGCTTAATAAGAATGAAATACTTATATACACTATGAAGGTAACAAAAAATTAAGTCCAAATTAATGTATTTACGTTAGATATATCAAAAATGAACACAGAACGATGAATGTTATTTAAGATATAGAAAATGCGTCCCAGGTTAAAAATATATCAACTAGATCGATAAATATAATTATAGTAATTCTTAATCTGAATATTTGAAATTATTTTACCAGTACATAAGTATAATTTGGAACTTCAATTTCCCATTTACAAATTTTCATTTGATACACAAATTATTTTAATAATTTCTTATGAAAGAATTAAAGTCTACAAAACCTATCGGGTATAAAATATAAACTCGATAATTTATAACGAAAAACCGAAAAAAAACTTACTAAAATTAAATCAATTTTAGAAATGTTAACTAAATAGTAAGTTTGACTTACGCTGTACAAGGTTCAAAAATCACTTAAATATAGTTTTTAAAATTTTTGTGTTAGTCAATTGTAAATTTTTCATTGTTCAACTTTTTATACACATGTTGCAAGTTAAATTAATTTGAATCTATGGATGTTTAAAAAAAAAGAACGGTTAAGTTGTCAATAATAAATAACTATTATTAATTAACCAACAATATATTTAATCGTAGGTATTTAAAAAAAAACATTAAACACACAACGAAATTAATTGAATAATCTGGATTTTAACAAAAGGTTTAATAAATAAAAAACAAAATTTTGAATTATTTGTCACTATAAGTTTAATAATCGTTACTAACCAAATAAATATGAACAAATGATTGTATACATAATTATATTTAATACATATATAAATAAGCAATTATGAATCATAGTAAAGCAATCCTTGCAATTTGATTTAATTGGTCAATTTTCGTAACAACTATGTTTGAGCATAGCGCATAACTAAGTAAGCATATACAATGACCTAGTAGAAAATCTCTAATCTAAAATATTGTACTTTGATCGATATTTTTTTCAAGTGTTTGAAAACTTCAAACGAAGGTATACATAAGATATTATTTTTCTTTTATATATTTACAAATTCCTTCCATTAATATGTCTTATTTGAAATTTGTATACAAATTACAAATCATCTAAATCAATCTGTAACTGATAATAGTATTAACAGATACTCCTGTAGTGTATATATTTGATCGTTGGTGTACAAAGTATCCCACCAGGATTTACACAGCGCGATATATCACGTGTTAATATAGAATATAGATAATCAAATTCTGTTTTTTATGAACAATCCTGGGTAAAGGAAATTTTGTTGGCTATAATAGTAATGAAGTATTAAGTTGGCTTGGAATATTTTTTATTTTATAACTTTTATAAATGTCGAAGATATAAATTTTATAGGACTTCTTTGACTGAAAATTTCGACTGTTCAACTTTCAGTTTTCATTGAATTTATTATTTTTAAATTATTAATTTTTTAGTTTACAAGGAAATTGTGAAAATTATTATCACCTAATAATTTTTCCGATAAATTTTGCTGATAATTTTATTATTATTTAAAATTGAGTAAATAGTACACTATTTTCCGAAAAATTGGAAATCAATCAATACATAATATTCAACAGGAAAATATAAAATAGTACTAAATAAGTACACTAATAGAATTCTTTAAATTAACAACAGTACAGATACTATTGGAGAGTCAACGCCACGTGTTTCTTTCTCACCACGTGTTGTGTACGGTATTAAGTCCTTGTAAAGTTCGAACGTCTTCATTGTTAGCCTTGTATTAAGCGTTTACAAGTATTTCTCATTGTGCATTAGATCACACCAGTAATTTCAACGCCGATAGCCGTAAGGAAAAAAGACAACTAATTCCCTTTACCTCTCATACGTCCATAGGTCCAACTCTTTCTTTCCCACTCTTTTTTCCAGTCTATCTGCATTTATGTACGAGGAATGAGGATCCAAATACCATTTATTTGAGATTTGGTTAAACATACTACGGCCTCTACGGCTTTGCGTTCGTAACAATATACAAAATTCTTGTACACCGATACGACTACCAGTACCAGTCTACAGACTATAATCACATATATGTTTCATACGAGTATATTCTTATTTCGTACACCAATAAAACATTTTATACAAGGCCAATAATAAAATTAACTATGTTCTTGACAATATTATTAAAAAACTATTTTAATAAATAGGTGGTTTTTTTTAATATACTAAACATACCAAATTCAAAATTTCAAAAAACAAATAATGAGGTATATTAAATTGCATTTCAACCCCATTAATACGCATAGGAATTCGCTAAAAATGTAAACCGAACATTTTTTTTGGTACTATTGCCTAAATAATTTGTAATTGAAAACAGTACCTATATAATTGAATAAAAAAACGTAAATACTAATAGATAAAAATATTATTAAAGCTTATCCAATGTTTTAATCATTTATAAATTTATAATAATATAAAATCTGCTTAAATGTTTACTTTCACAAATAATTTTATAGTACAAATATGAAAGAATATGAAATCACAAACTATGATTCATAATGAATAATGATTAAGTGTGAATGATGATTTTGAAAGTAAAAGCTAGAAGAGAAATTTAAAAGTACGCATTTATTTCAAATTGAAATATAAGTAATCTAGTCATTTTTAAAATTGTAAATTGACAAATAGTTATTAATCGAGTAGTAAAGTATTATTTAAAAACCAATTGAATTAAATAATTTTATTTACTGTATGTATAGTTGTATATTATAATTATTTTTAACAATTTATCATCAATATACACATATATTACATGGAATTATTTGTGTGATATTTAAAAATAAGTTTACATTCTTACTATAAATATTGAATAATGACGTTTAAACTTTAAATGGTCATTGTAAAGGCTTTAAATTGTATAGTCCTTCCTCAACTTAGTTGGAAATGATTAATTAGTAAGATGATTCTTCAATTTTAAATTACATATTACTATTTAATAAAAACATAAATTGTTATTTATGTATTATTGTTTATTATGTTACTGTTGTTGTTACTATATATAGTGATATAACACTCAACCTCAAACAACTTGGACAATACTGCACAATCTGACCAAGAAATAATACATCCATTCAAGATATAAAATTGTTACCTGGCCAGATACATACAGAGTGATTTTTTAACCCATGTTTACTACCTTTTTTGAGTATAAAATTGACTGAATGTGAAACTATAAATGTAATGGTTTTATCATGATGAGTTTTTTTTTGTGTCTGCGTACACGATTTCGACCAGAAGAATGGCTCCGGTGTATACAAACCTGGTATTTTTCTGAAAGGAAATTTCGTCTTAAATTTCCGAATAATTGAAAACAACAATAAAAAATTACAAAAAACTTCAACTGAGATCGAGAATCAAACTCTGTACCATGTAGTATTTTCGTCACGCACTATCCATTAGTTTATACCTCAAAGTTACAAGATTTTTATAAGATTTTCTTTACTTGGTTGTTACTCTATAAATATTAATCAAAGCGAGACTCAAACCATACATGTAATATCGACATATCAATTTATATAATTAACATTTTTATAATATTAGAAACCTAAAAATGTTCAAAACATTTTTTTTTTTTTTTTAAAAAAGTTAGAGCATTCAAAATTCAAACTATTTCATTAAGAAATTGGGTTCAACTATTATATCAACCATCTTTATAAATATAGAAATATAGACTGATGCCAACTACTTTCACTCAAAATGGTTTTTTCGAGAGCAGTGGTACATTAATTTCAAGTTTAGAAGACCCATTTATCTATATCTCACCCGACCTAGGAGTTTCGTCCGTTTTTAATGTTCACAAAAACTAAGTTTCCTATAGCTAATTTTTTTCATGCCCTTTTATGTTATCTTTTGGCGATACAAACTTTTTAACAAGTCAGTATATTTTAAAGTTAGACATAAATAATTATAAATACAATAAGATATAATACATATAATATATTTTATATTATAAAAACTATAATAATAGTAAACCATTCTGTGTCATATGCTTACTCTGTCACTTTTTAACCTGCCTCGAAATAAGATGATTTTACAAGTTATTTCTATAATTTTTAAATTGGAAGAAAATTTCATGTTAATGTCTAGTTTTATATTTTTAATTTGGTTACTTCCAATCGAGTATTTAAAAATAATATAACTATATAATGAACAACTAAAAATATTATAGATTAAACTAACGTGCATAAACCCACAAACTAGTAATTTTGTCAAATATTCAAGTTGAATGAATTCAAGAATGCAATGTCCTTAATCGACATATATTTCAAAAATAAGATTTTCAGTTTTTTTCAGATCAAATGTAATACATTTTAATAGCTTGTATTAAAAAAATTGACAAGGTTAGTTATTAAATATAAAATGTTTTAAATTAATTCTGGTAAGGTTTAGAAAAATAACTCAAAAATGTGTTTGAGTTAATTTCATGAATACATGATGGTGAATTAAAATTCTTGTTTACCACTGATTTCAAAATCCTTATCGGGTCATTAGATCAACATGTACGATGGCCAAACAATACGTCTTTATGTACAATTTAAGCATGTGATCAGGGCATTCCATTCCATTCCATTCTTATATACTACACAGAAATAGGAGTATACACTAAGTTAGCACATATGTAGGTACTATCATCGATTATAAATACTAGTATTTATAATCAATGGTACTATCTATAAAAAATATATAAATATGTAATATTTGTAGGTAAAATTATTAATTTACAGAAGAATTATAAAAATAGATTTGTTAACCAATAAAATGTGTGCTCCCATAATTGTCAACTACAAAATTTAAGCTCTTAAACTGCTTTACCTTATTTATTAAACAATGCTCATTTTAATACTTCAATTAAAATCAAATTTAATTATGAAACCCAATTTACATATATTACGAGTACATATTTATAATACAGTACTTACAAATTCCAAAATACACAAAAAAATTTACCGGATTTATCTTGGATCAACAAATACAATATGAATATATTGAGTCTCAAATCATATTCAATCATTCAATAAAATAATTATATGTATATATAATCGTTATACGATTACTAAATATTCATTTCGAAATTATTTTACGAGCAGATAAAAATAGTTAGAATATTTTAATCTGATATATTAAGTAAATACCCTTCTCCACAAAGATCATTACATTGCCTCCTTAAAAAACGGATGATTTAGATCGTCTGAAGGCTTCTTTTATAGCAGCTGTTCTGACCTGTACGGCTGTACGACCTCGGCACATTATTAGGGTCCAGTCATACACAATAGCTGTCTGTTCTTTGTTGTCTTAACACGTTGGCCGCCATGTGACCGCCGGTGGTCACATGGTGGCCAACGTGTAAAGGACACCGAAATAAAAATAAAAAACATGGACATTTTTATTACTTATAGGCTATAGCAGTTGTTAATGCCTCAGCCGAAATAACGGTTATATTTATAGACAGATGGACGTAAAACAAAAATTAACCAAGCGTTTTCTCCAATTATTTTTCGAAAGTCTACGAAAAACTAATCATCCAATATACAAACAACAGGAAATATTCTATTATTTATTATTAACCACGTTGGACGCCATGTGACTGCCGTCGGTCATTTGGTAATATATTTTTGGACGCCAAAGCGTATTTTGCTGGGATTCTTGAAATGTTCTTACCGATATTTATAGTACAAACTATCTAACGGAAAATTATCAAACCGATATTGGTGTTATTGTCACATTAGTTAGTATCACAAATAATATTAATGTGTTAAAAACACATGGCGGCCGGTGGGCATGTGTCATGTTCTCATGAGTCATGATAATGTTATCATTACTCATGCACCATTTGTCTATCAGCGGTTTAATACAGCATTACAGCGTATATTCTTATTATTACAAATATTTCAAATGTATTCTCGACCAAAAAGTGTTCAACTAAATCATAATTTTATAAGTGAATTATTAGAAGTTAATAGCGATGATAGTTCGCTAAACGAAATTGATGATTCAGATACAGACAAGACGTACTTGTCAGTTCTTCGTAGTCTGATGTTCTAGGTTGCAAGGAAAATGTTTTAAATATTTTTGCTTCGTAAAAAGTTTTTATTCTACAGATATGTATAATTATAATTATAAAATCATGTTTTTAAAAAATATTTATTATTTAATGAAAAGGAAAAATTAGAGATTACCATGTCATATAAACTTTTTCGTGAAGTTTCTATTTCATTCGTATCTAAGTTATATAATTTTAAATTTTCTATAGAGCAAAGTGATAAAATACATCGAGCAATGTTTCTATAGTTTCGCAAACTTGGACAGATGTAGACAGAATTATCAAAATCCACTGCAATTTGTAATCATTCTGGAATAAAAATCAATTTTTTAGTTGACTCACTGCTTGTGATATTTTTAATTTATTCTTTACCAATGAAACAGTTGATCTTATAGCCGTAGATATTAATAAAATTGCACAACAATTTTTATCAAAATCTAGTAAACTACAGAACAAGAGGAAATTACATTTTTTTTTTGTTTTATGATTTGGATAGGATTCTTTCAAATGCCCAACTTGGAAGACTATTGGAGTAGAAACCCAAGATATAAAATAATGTAGCGCAAAAAATTATGCCAAAAAATCGGTTTGAATTAATCCTTAATTTTTTAATTTTTCAGACATTAAAAATGTCAAAGTAACATCAGCATTTATAATAAGCGCGATTTAATTAATAAATTAATAGAAAATGTTCAAAAAGTAACTGAACCCGAAGAATATTTAGTTGTAGACGAGAAAATGGACCTTTTTAAAGGAAAGTTGATTTTTTGGTAGTACGTAACAAGAAGAGCTCAGAAATATGAGGTTAAGTAGTTCAAATTATGGAACGAATAATATGCTAGTGTATGCTGGCGAAAGTCAAATCGATAGAAAAGGCCTAGGATGCAGAGTGTAGTGTAGGACTTAAGTCAGAGGTATTTGAATGCGGAGCAAGAGAATAATCACAGATAATATTTATACTTCAGTTCCACAAGCAAATTAAATTTTAATAAATAACGCACATTTGGTAGAAACATTACAATCTAATAAAGTCAAATTACCAGAGTGAAATAGTGGGAAGAGAAAATTCAAAATAGTGATGGAATCGTCATAGCTAAATGGAGGGATAAGAAAGACGTCAAAATGCTACTAAATGACATAATCAACTTGGTAATACAAACATTAAGAACATAAAAAATAGTTAAACCTCAAATTATAACTGACTATAATAATGGAAAAGCAGGCATAACATTTTCTGACCAGATTTCAAATTATAATTCGGCTGTCCATCAGGTGTTACCACACAGAAGCTATTTTTTTTGGGAGGGCTTCAATTGTAAATGCGTAAATCTATTAATAATTTATAATAAAATAAAATCTGATAAAAAGTTAAAAATCCCGCAGTTTCAAGAGACGTTAGTAGAATGATGAATAATTGGGATCAAAAAAATCAAATAAAAACAAACAGCAAACATAGAAAAATAAGTAAAAGATGCGCACATTTTTATAAAACTGAGAAATGTCTCAAAGGATCAGTAAAAGTTTTGTGCTACTTATGCTTAAGTTTTTTTCATATTCACCATATAAACTAAATAACGCAATTTTGAAATATTTTCTTTTCTTAAAATAATTTTATAATTCCAATCTGTGAATCATAAATCTAACCTATTTTATAAATGTGTTATTTACAAGGATGTAAAAATATATTATTAGTTATTACCATAACAGTAGTAAATATTGTTATATTAAAATATAATTTAATAAATGCCATAAAAATATTAGCAACACAATTATTTGGATCTGATATTATATATGTATGTGTAATATGAATACTTGTGGTACGTTGTACTATATTTTATAGTTAGAAGTTGAGTTATGCAAGGTTCAGACACACGATGAGCACGCTTATGCCAGTTTGAACAACATTTTATAAAATGTATTGATACATAGACAGTGCCACATTACAGGGTAGAACGCATAGGCGCAATTTGAGATTTTTAATTGGGGGTCATAAGTTTTTTAAACGCAACTATAATTTTGCCTAAATAGCACAACATTTTTTAAAAACAAAAATAATCATAAATACACCTTCATAATATGCATTTATACATTCAATACATTACATTTTTTTTTTCAAAAAGGGGATCTACGATCACCATTGGAAAATTAATTTAAAGTATTTGTAGTTAATATTTTATTGGAAATATCTGTCTATCTATTCTCTATGTTTATCAAGGATATATTTAAAAATCTAAAAACACAATAGAAAACAAAAGAAAATAACCGTCAATATAAATAATAAAAATATAAATAGTAACAAATAATTTTATGAGTCATGGGATAACAATAGTCGAACGACAGATAATATAACAATTGTTTAAGTTGTAAACTCAAATCACTATGCGAAAATGTGATATTTTTCTCCGTACCTAGTTCAGTACATTAATTGAAAAACAAATTCTGATTAATTTTGAAAAAGGAATTTTTCATATAAAATTATAAACGTTATTATAAAATTATTATTTTTAGATATAATCGAAGTGGTGATAGAGGGAGCTACTTTAAATGGTGAGTGCTAAGCCCCCGAGCTCACCCCAATTTAGGTTATGGTAGAACGATAGTCATAATATTAAATATATAATGCTGAATAATACTTTATTTTTCACTGTTTATTTATATTTGAATTGATTTGGCTATACATAATATAATACATTATTAAACATGAATAACCCAATGGAAGGTAAGTTACATTTGAAGTTTAATCATTTTTGTTTAAAATATTAATTTTCAAACTCAGAAGTATGTCCTTCATTCATCTTTAATATCTATACTAAAATTGTACATATTATAATTTTAGTTTGTAGGTATTCTAAAAGACTAATTGTATTTTATCAGACAACTATTTGAATTTATGCAGCAGAAAAAAGATTTAGCATCTTTTACATGTGTTAGCTGCAGAACTAAGATTATGTTCAAACTAAATGGCATACGCGTATACTTATCCCGAGCCTGCACCTACATAATATCTCAATTTATAACTATAAAATATAGTACAACGTACCACAGTCCACAAGGATACATTCTACATCATATTATACATGATATCAGATCTCAATTATCGTATTGCTCTCTGGTATTTTAATGATACATATTAAATTATATTTTAATACAGTTATATTTAATG
The DNA here is from genome assembly GCA_949715065.1 of Periphyllus acericola. NCBI lineage: Eukaryota > Metazoa > Arthropoda > Insecta > Hemiptera > Aphididae > Periphyllus > Periphyllus acericola. The sequence continues at coordinate 40,663,425 of OX454265.1, read as the reverse complement.
CTGTTATGATAACTAAGTTTTATTTGAAGTAAATGATTTCTGTTCTCAAAATTCGTACGGCGTACAGATGCAAACTAAACGATATTATTTAAAAACTGAGAACTTTCTTTGCATATTATGCGCAATGAATTTATTATAAAATTATGTATTTTTAAATAACAATCAGTCACAGTTAAAAAACATTTTAAAATATCGTTTCAGTGTACGGAAAAAATTAAAACATGTTTGACTATATTTGTTACATATTTTAAAATACCTAAACTTTAATTGTATTATAAAATGTGAAAAAAATTTTTCAAGTGCGAAAAACATTCATAAAAAAGTAAATATTTCGATAAAATGGTGATTTAACCTTAAACAACCGTGAAAAGAATGATGCGAGTCCCATTCATTTGTACAAGAGGATTTAAAACTCTAGGGTTTCTCTATTAGGGTTTCTTGGGATGTACTGTAATAAAAAAATTAGTAAAAATTCACATTTCAATCAGGATTTTTCAGGTTTTTGTCGTGTACATTGCAGACCACTGTGTGTCGTGCGGTCACATGGCGGCCAACGTGTTACATAATAATTTGGTTAACAATCGAGTCGTCAATTAATTTATAAATATGGATATTTAAATGTATACTTTATTCAAATACAGTAGTATACCAAAAATTGATTAAATAAACCTTTTAAAAATGTTATTTAATATTTATACCTAAGTAAAAAGGAGGTTTTATTTTACAAAAGTTTTCTGGATTGTATTTAAGCTAAGACAAAATGTTACTGATATCCACACGTACATTATTTTACTTTATTTGCAAAAACCATTTTAGATGTTTATGGGGCACGATGAATGCAGACAAAGTAAAAGGGCTGTGGGTGTCGGGACAGAAAGACGGACCTAGTTAACACCGGTTTCGAGAACGAGGTCATCATTGACTTATGGTAGAGCACCTGGCCGACCCGACACAAATACTCTTAACGGGGCCCCATTATTCTACATTTTCCATTGGACTAAGCAGTGTAATTTACGATTATTCAAATAGTTTGTCTTTCATGCGTACTATTGATGATTACCTTCGGGTAAGATCGATATCTTTAAAAAATATACTTACGGTATAAATAGATCCCAAAAAATTACTACGGTAAAACTGACAACTTAAAAGAATTTTTAAATAAAATTAGTCGAATAAAATGCCAAATACCTTATATCTAATATAAAAACGATCCACAACGGCTGAAAAATATGTAAATATATAAATTACACTTTAATGAAAAGTTCCATGTCCACTAAATATAATTTTTCATTTCTAATTAAGTAACAGGTAAAACGGCATTTGAATAAATTAAACTGTTATTTAATAGTTTATAGTTTATATCATAATTATTATTCATCAATAGAAGTATCAACTAAATCAAACGAAAACTATTTTAATATTCGATAATTTAGCCTAATCAACGGTCATAACTCATAACTAATAAATATAAAACTAATGATTACGAATGACACACATTAATTTCCTTAAAACCTTGTACATAACTATTTTTTTCAGACTTATACTCCCAACACAAATACAATATACAAATACAGATATGTACATTTGATTCAGCGAAAGGTTAACTGTTTGATAAGAGGGCAAATAAACGCGACATGTAAAATACTTTCTAAGAGAAATGCGGTCAACGCATGTTGGTGAGTAGGGAGGTCGAGCGTTGTGCAAAACACTGGGGTTCAATTCGTTCCAAATTTCACGCGCCTGTCGCTTTACCGTCATTTCGGTCAAGCCCCTACAATTCGATTTATTGCCATCTCTCTTCTTAGTTACATAACGTGCACAGGTTTTATTATTTAGAGAAATCTATAGAAGGTAGCAAAATGTTATTATATCTACTTTTATAAGTTTAAAAAATATTATTAGTACCTACATACGAGTAATATATACACAGTCAAAGAAACTATTTGAAACATCATTTTAGACAGTATACATTATTTCACATTTATTTTTATTTATTTTATTGATTGCTCTACAACTATCATACAACATATATATATATAGATAATAGATATATTATACTCCGCAAAGTTTTATAAAATTAAGGGTAGTACGTTTAGTTTTTCAAAAATTGTTTAATTGATTATTATATACAATATAATTAACATAATAAATTGGTAATATTATTATATTTTATTTATATTCTTGGTAGTGTAAAACTATTTTCATTACCACTCCAAAAATTATTAAAATTTTTTATTAAAAATAATATTTTACAAATTCTTAATATTATATAATTTAGGTAACATAATAAACTAGGTAAAATCTAACTAAATGTTCCAAATACATTTTATTATGTCATAGTCATTACTCATTAGTTTTAAAATAGTGTATATTTGTAGGCACCTATATTATTTTTATACATTCAGTGAACGTTGCCTAATACAACGGCAGTTATTTGATCTTCTAAAGTTTCATTACGCACGTCCTCCTTGTAACAATGTACACACACCCATAAATCCATGACATTATTTTTTATCTAATATGTATACACTGCATTAGAGGTCCCTATCTCATTCTCATGCTAATATAACAAATACGGTGTTCCCACCACGAACAAATAGTTTAAAAGTTATGTTTACTAAAGTATGACAGGGAGTTTAGTAATTTATCATTAAATTAAACCCAGTTCAATTATTAGTAAAAAACATGTAAGAATTTAATATTTATCATAAAGTAGAAATATGGCAAATATTTATCATAACTAGGTATTAAAACTACTATTTAGAAGATTTTGTTCTACACTATAATAATAACAATGGAGCAAATATTATATAAAACGAGAATACAATTTTTATTACGGAAAATTATGAATATCGGCAATTATTTGAGTAACAAGTAAATATAGAACTACTTTATTGAGTTTTTCTAAGGAAATTCGTGCAGATATAAATAAAACATTTAACGTTGTCAGTTGAATAGTAATCTTAAATAGTGTTGATAGCCAATCAGTTAACACCGATCACATTTATTATAAAATCCTAAGTTTTAAATATCACAACATTTGAGACAAGTAAAATGAATCAAAAATGTTTAAATATTATAATTCAGAATACGTTCCAGAAATCGTTTTATTATTTTGTGAAATATTGAAGAACCCTATTTTAAAATTAAAATAATATTTCATTAGTTTAATAGAAGTAGTTTTAAATTTAAGAATAATTTTTAAAATTTCAATTTTAAGTTTAAAATAATTTAAATTTAATTAAAAACTTGCCGAACTACACTATGTTTCTGATTGAAAACATTTATTGGAATACATGAGTTCAGTCAATAATAAACATACAACCAAAATATAGAAACTAGAAAGTATGTCACAAAAACCTATTAAGCAAAACAATAAGTACTACCATACAATAATATTCTGTTGCTCGAGTTCCTAACTAAAACTAAGCATCGAAATCATTCGTTAATTTACCCTAAATTTAGTTACGACATAAAATCTACACACATGGATACAATTGGGGTACCATAAATTACATGCAAAAATGCCAAATTGAATACATATTAAGTATAGCAAGCGGATATAGAAAAAGGTCAATCGTTTAGGTTAAATGTTATGATAGAAAAATCAGGTTAATCACAGTAACTTGTAAATATCTGCTTGTCCTAGTATAGGTCTGTGATCTGTGATAGCTAAGGTATCGTGTCGCAAACTTGCAACAAGGTTTTATTTAACATTTTTTAAAAATAATGTAATTTATTGTTTAACTTTTATAGTACAATTATATACAAATAATGAACTATATTGCCACGAGTAAATTTAATTTAATTAAAAACAGATATTTATACTTATAAACATGCCGAAAATAAAATATATTTTAAAGAAATAATATGATTGAGAGAGGTATTTAAATAGTTTAATTTTAACTAGGTTCTCAAACCTCTAGAGTCTAGACTCTAGACTTCTAGAGAATTGAAAGAGGGCCGTCTGTAATTTTCTATCTCTGTCGATCACACGCGCAACATATTATGAATATAGCTTCATATTTCCAACGTACCGATTGATCTATTAATACGATATGAATTATGAAAACTGTTTTGAATTTTAAGTCTACTTGAAAACAACTTTCTCGGATTTAAAATTTTATACCAGATAATCTTCCTTATATTATACATACAATTCAAAACTAATTAGTCATCTTTTTTAAAACTTGTGGGGAAAAAATGAAAAAAAGTGAGAAAGTAATTCTCAAATAGACTAAATGACGAATTAAAATCAGTTTTCAAAATCCTTATCTTATCAACAAATTGATAGTTACGTTTTACGTAGGAAACAGAAAACGTCTAGTCTACAATCCTATGTTGTGCGTGTAATATAGGGTATAAATAATAACACCTAAAATTATTACTCTGTGGCTGCTTCCAATTAAACAAATTTAGAAACGTTGTCGATTTTTACGTTATTAATTTTCATTGAACTAAATAAAACTTTATGGTTTTACTTTTTTCATTATTAATTACTTATAACTATTTAACAGTCTTACAAATTTGAACAAATATAACCACCAAGCAGGGCCTGATTTACCAATTTTGGGCCCCAAACTGTCCATCTTTATTTTCTTCAATGCTAAAATAAAAATGTACGCATAATATATTTTTAAATTAATGCTGTACATAATTAGTACGAGTATATGAGTAGTTGGATCATAGAATAAATATTAGGTATATTATATAGCCAAAATAGGTATCAAATTAAATGTTTTTACGTTTAATGTTATAAATCTAATTTTATTTTAGTTTTCACAAACTTTTCCTTGCTTTTTGCTTAGAAAAGTGGTCAATAACATCATCAAAATTTAGGTTTGCTGTGATATAACTTTCAATAGATAATATTCCCAGAGCGTCTATATTTTCTTGACTCAATGTAGATTGTAGATCGTAATCTATTTTTAATTCTTTTTAATGAAGAAAATGATCGTTCACTGGAACAATTTATAACAGGCATTGTAAGAAAAATGTGTAGACACGTTTCCACGTTTTGAAGTGCATGTGATATTTGCATATCTTTAATGAATTTAAGTTTTCGTCAATGTTGATTAAAGCCATCGTTTTCGCGAAATCCCCATTATACTTTATACCCACAAAAATATCCAAGTAAAATTGTGTTTTCCAAAAATATGATAAAAATGGTATATAATTAATTTTATAAGGCTGAAGTCAGTGGGCCCAGTGCAAATGTCCCATTTGTCCTTGCATAAATATGGCCCTGCCACCAAGAACATTAAAAATCAATACTAAGAATTTGAATTAACCGATTTTATAAGGGCATTCATTCTTCAACTATCTAAAGTTTTATTTTAATTAAATTTTAAGATAGGTACAATTAAAAACTAGTTTCCAAGTATAAAATTGTATAATTTAATTTGAATTTCAATACACGTAATGATACGCATATCATAAATTAACTATTTTAAATAAGAAATTATTGAATTTTAAATACTAAATTAAGATACTTTATTCTTTTTTTGTAAGTAGAGAAGAACAAATCTTGCAATAATAATCGAGCTCGAAATGATGCACGCAGACCAAATTATAATAGGTACCTCCATTTCTAGGGACTCGTAGATGTATCTATCTAACAATGAAGAAGGCACATTTACAGACGATCTTATTTACTTTATCCGTTCCATTATATTGACCTGAAACTGTAATGTACAAACAGTCCGCGTTCTTTTAACGCCCACTATTGACTGTTTGACCTCATGAAATCGTTTCATTTGCTACAATTATTATTCAGGATAGAAAGTATAATACGGAATAATCCACTTTAGTCAGTTTATACTTTATAGCGACTATTATGTCCTAGATCTCAAATTTCCGTTGTGGTTTTATTTTGTAAAAATAGTAGTAATTTAAATAATATAATATAATATCGGTAAATTTATATAAATTAAATAATTTATTAACAATAAGGTGACGTCCTTTTCTTCTTATATTAGATAATTTAATATTCTAAGATCTAGATCATAATATATGTTTAGTAATTTATAAATTTAGATTATGTAATCAGAAATAATACATCGATAAAATATGCTTTAATTAAGAATATTGTGATATTTTACTCCTTTAATAAATGTATATAATATAACATAATGTGAAGTAGTATATACTTCAATTTCTTATGGTTATTAATGCTTTTTAAATGATAAAAAAATGTTTATTTAACCAGTAATTAATTATTTATACCAGTCCTGATAATATGATATATTTATATATAAAAACACAATATATGTTAGATTTAACAGGTAATATACTCAAATGATTCCAATCAATGTATGCCAAAGAAATTAATGTTAAACAAATATGCTAATTACTATAAATAAAAAAATATTGGATGCTAAAACAGTACACACCTAAAAATTTATTTAAAATCACAAAAACATACATGTACTTAAAATACTAACAAATTAAACATAAATTTTAGAAGTATGAAATTATAACCAATTATGTTTTTTTAATCAAATTATCAATTTTATTTTCAAAATTACTTAAAATTATACTCTAAAGTCACTGAAATAAAATGAAATAATATTTTTGAATATACATAATAGTATGATTGATTTAAAATGTAAAACTATTTCTAATAGCTCAAAGTAAATTGAGTGTTCAATACGAGTAATACACAGTTGTGTCCAAGCTTTTTCCAAATTTAATTTATTGCTTTTTTTTTTATTAAGAAATACAAAATCTGTAATTAGCTTATTACAATAAGCGTATGAGCTAAAAAATTAACGACTACATGATTAGTGGCCGATAAAAGAAATTGGCCAGCGGTGACACTTTTTTTACTTGTTAATTATAAGAAGTTAATTTAATTTATGAAATCTCTAAATCATTGACGAGCTAACCGACTAGGAGGATTTCCTGGGATATTGATTGAAATTAGTTCTCTGATTAGGGGGTTTCGATGGTTTGTTAAGCAGGATTAAAATGCTTGTAGAAGGTGGATGCAGTTTTGGATACAGATTGTTGTATTGAATGTTGATTTGAAAATCGGAGTGTAAATTGTAGTCAGAGATAAAAGTGAGCATCTGTTATCAGGCAAAGGGTGGTTGATTGAAATACTTGAATTGTTTGTACATTAAATGGAAAAATGTATTGTTTGACATTAAAATTAAAGATTCACAATTTAAATTGTAAGCATCATGATAATTATAAAATATAAATGAACAAAATGCTTATTTATAACTTTAGAGTTTAAAGTATAGGTATACAGATAGTAAGATTTCAATTAAAAAAAGGCAGGTAATATATTAAGATCTGAGACCAAATACTAGTCATTTTGCATCTCAAACAGAATACTAGTAGTGAAAGTATAAACCATACTTCAAAAAGTTAAAACTCATAATGGTATGACGGTTTCATTAAAATAAACTTTAAAATGATATATCAATATAAGTTTTCAATTATAGATTTATGTAGGTCGATTTAATACAGTAGCAATTTTACAAAGGGGAGTGCCTAAAAATATAAATGCCCTGATTTGTATTAAACTAGTTGTAGATCCTAACTATTTATTAATGACTTTTTTTTACAATTGGTACAATATATATTTTAATTATTAGATGGCCAAACAAAAATCTTCATAAAAATGAAATAAAACTGCTGAACAATTAACAATTATGTTTTCAAATAAGTATACTATCAGTGATATAGTCATAATTTTTTTAGTCAGCATACGCTTAAATGAGATTGATGGTAAAAAGAGGAGGGCTTTGCCCCCCTCCCCCCACCACCCTATAAACTATAAAATTTTTATTTCATAATAATACATACACTATCTTTCTTTAATTCAGCCTCATACAATCATACTACCTAAAATATATTATTCTACATTTTGTGATATATGGATATAAAAAAATATTATTAAGTAATATCTTTCAAGTTTTATTTAAATATTGTTTATATGATAAAATACAAATCATAACATATAAAAAAAATTATAATATTTTCCATATTAGATTTTGTCGGTGCAAATTTTTGAAATCTATGTTTAAGCAGCCACCTGCTTACATAATTTGTTGGATTCTATTCTGCAACTGGTAGTCCATTAATATTTATAAAATCTGACTAGATGTCAGTTTTAACAGATAATCTAAACCTGAGATCTGAACATATTAAATGCATTTGGCTAAATTCCCTTTTACCTTGCACTGTGGATACCGGTAATGTGTTTGTTAAAATGTTCAACTTTTTTAATTTATCATTGATAATTTTATTGTCTGTATGTTTTTGAAAGCCCTCAATCACATCATCTGTATTTAATTGAAATATATTTGCCAATCAATTGATTAGCATTTATTTGCATAAAACCATTTAAATCTGAGTTTGGATTATCAATAAACTCTTCATATAAAATATTTAGATTTTTAGATGATTTAATGGAAATTGTCATTGATTTGTTCTAAATAAACAATTTAATAAAATGTTTAGTCAAAATATCAGTAACCATTTAGATACAAATTAGAGAATTATAGTTTAAAACCAAGAAAGGAAATAATTTAGTTACAACTACTTGATTTGTTTTTGAAAAATTTGAAAATAATGTTTGGCGTTAATTTTTTTCATGTTCCATGTTGACATAATATTATATTATTCCAGACAAATACTTTTGACAAAATTAGAATGTTTAAATAAAACTGAAAACAATACAAACAACTTGTTTATAAATAACTCTGTGCAGCACGATATAAGATAACTTTATAATCAAATAAAATTGTGCTATGAAGTTATATGATTTATGGAGACCAAGGTGGATACATATAAATATATATGGATGGGTATCTTGATACCCTGATGGGTACAATCTAAATTTATAATCGTCAGATTTGAAAATGGAAACCAATAAGTTTTGTTCTTAGTTTCACATTTTTTTCATTTATAAGTTGTTAAATTTATCGAAGAAATGCATCTGTATACTTGCATGTATATAAGTATGCTCACTAGTCTCCAACAGAAGAACAGAGAAGTGGGTATATGCTGTATACCCCCACTAAACCACTGTTAACTACCCTCAAACAGTTCAAAAATCATCAAGAATGTAATATTTATTTAGATAAATATATTTTCTAATATAATTGTAACTTAAAAAAATTCATTATTCATAATTTAATTAAACTTATAAATCTTAAATCATAATATTAAATACTGATATTTTCTTCAAAATTTGAACTAATAAATACCACAAATAGAGAATTTTTTGATTTAATTTTTTTTTTTACGTGATGTACACTGGTACAGTATATGTCATAGAGAACAATAAAACATATGTATATACATGTAATAAATGAAAAATATAATTGAATATTATAATGGAACAACTCATGATACTACCTTGTGGTGGAAGCATTAGTTTTTGTTGTGGTTACTATCTTTTTACTTAATTATACCAATTTTTTTAAGTTTTCTTACTGGTTCTCAGGATTGGAGAATATGGTTATATTTAAAAGGGTAAATATCACAGTGGAATCTCATATAAAAGTTCTACTTATTATACACAGTTTTGAATTTTGTATAGATTTGACATTTTAGCATTGCCCAGCATTTAGTTGAGGCCTATAGGTCCATGTTTGCTTGTTTACGGATTTGTACATGAAACAATTTTTATTTAATTTAATATGTTTATCATTGACATTAATGTTTAAGCACATTCTAAGAAGAAAAAACTTCTTATCACCACTTGTAATAACCACCAACTATTATGAATTTCAAACTCTAAAAACTACAAATAACAATTGACTTAAGTGATCCATCATTTTTAATAAGTATTATCCACACAAAACTAAAAGGTGGTTTAAATGAAAAATCTAAAACAAATATTCAGCAACACAGCATTTATATATGAGGTTTAATATAAATATTATGTTTTATACCCTAGAAGTGTTTTTATTTATGTATAGTAATGAAGCTATTATGATATAGTTTAGATTGTTAAAAATATTTGAATCTGTTTTATATAAAATAAACATAAGACAATCAAAAATATGTAAAATAAAAGTACACAGTGATTACAAATTACAGTATTCATAAAATAGAACCAAAAAATGCATATTATCTAAACAAGGTATAGGACAGAAAACAAGTATTCAAATTGCAAAAAAAAATATTTTTTATATTTTGTTCAAAACCAAGTGTACGGCACAGATAGTAAGTACAGTAAGTAAATTAAAGCAACATTTGTTAACACATTTATAATATACAACCATGATATTTGTGTTTGTAAATAGAATAATTAATCAATACTTACAGTATCATAGTATGTCATAATTATCCTACACTATATTATCGTTAATTAACATTCATTTTAAATGAAGAATTTACTACAATTATAGATCCGTTTATGTTAAAATTATGTTCTAAGTCTATATATATTACCCCAAGTAATGGTAATCATAACTATTATACTTGGGAAAATCATGTTTATATGTTCCATAAAAAAAATTGGTTTTAATTAGAATAGCTGGTTAGATATATATGTTAATTTAATCACTAATATTTTTTATAGCTAGTCGTGAGTTTGAAAAGTTATTGGTTGGTACATATATACATATATATATTATTTTTAAACAACAAATAAGCATAAGATACTAAAATATTAACTTACCAGAGTGTTGATGATGACACATCAATAATTGAAATGTTGTAGAACAATCTAAAAACATTAGGCATTATATTATTAAATTAGAACTTAGCAACACATTTTACATTATTAGTATGTATAACTACTATAACTGATCAATAATAGTACAACAATGTTGAATTATTTGATTTAAGAATTCAATAAACTATTCAAGCAGACATATTTAACTTACCAGGTAAACCTTTAACTTAGCTAATGTATAAAAACGTACACTCAATATGAAAAGCCTTGACACTAATGTAAAAAACAACAATACTTATACTCAATGAATTTGATTTAAAATACACGTATTACAGATATCACATAGATACAAAGCATAACAAAAACCAAATTAGAGTTTTTAATAATATTGCTATTTAGTATTTTATTATGATGAATATTTAAGAATATCAACTGAAAACTTACAATAATATGATACTATTTTACTTGTACCGTGATATTCAGCTCTATTGACTCTACACTCTATAGTCTTGTACGGATTCTTATTCCTTATCACCAAGTTAAATTCTCTCGCGATCGTGGTTACACACCACTACACCAGTTTAACCAATTTATTTGGAATGTTATACTTATTACTATTATCATTGTTATCAGTTTTTAATAGTTAATACTTGATATCAAAGTGGCGTCTAGACTTTAGACGCCGTTCCTAAATTTCAATTCCTATCTATCGAAACAACATCGAAGTTTAGGCAATATAGCCAATTTTAGTTTGGTTTTGTTCAATAATAAATGTTCAACTGTGTGTTTTTTTAGCTTAAATCTTGGTATTGTGGTATTTTTGTCAACTTCCTCTAAAAAAATGTCTATTGAAATCGAATCTGCAGAGTTAGTAATCTTCGAAATAATATTAATTATTAATTATGTGTACAAACTTTTTAAACATAAATATATTAATTTAAATTTGCTTACAGTGTTATCCGTCTCATACAACAATATCTTAAAGAATCAAATCTATTGAAATCACTCCAAACCCTTCAAGTAATTATTACTATTTAACTATAATTGCATTACCCTTATATATTTATGTAAATGTAGTTTTTTTTTGGTAAACATATATTACTTATATTATAAACTTTATCTAATTTATTGATTGATTTAATTAGAATAATTTGTTTTCAGGAAGAAACTAGTGTATCTTTGAATACAGTAGACAGTATTGATGGGTTTGTTGCTGATATCCATAATGGTCATTGGGACACGGTATTAAAAGCAGTACAATCTTTGAGATTGCCTGATAGTAAATTAATTGATTTATATGAACAAGTTAGTTGCTTATTATTTGCATAAATTAGAAATAAAATTATAAAATAATTAGGCTTTCATTTATTTATACAATATATTGGAACATTTTTTCTTATTACTTGGTTCTATTTATAGGTTGTATTTGAACTAATTGAGTTACGTGAACTTGGAGCTGCTCGATCATTATTACGTCAAACAGACCCTATGATTGCTTTAAAACAACATGAACCTGATCGTTATATACACCTAGGTATTTTGTATTACACAATTGTATAAATAGGTCTATATATACAAAATTGTTTTTCTTTTTTTAGAAAATTTACTTGCTCGCTCATATTTTGATCCTCGTGAAGCATATCCTGAAGGCACATCTAAAGAAAAACGTAGAATCGCTATTGCTCAGTCATTAGCTGGTGAAGTATCTGTAGTACCATCATCGAGACTTCTAGCACTTTTAGGCCAAGCATTAAAATGGCAACAACATCAAGGTCTCCTACCTCCAGGTATTTTTAGCTTTTAATTATATAAGTTTGAATAAATAAAGAAAAAATTATTATATGTTGTCAGGCACATCAATTGATTTATTTAGAGGTAAAGCAGCAGTTCGAGATTTAGAAGAAGAAACATTCCCTACTCAATTGTTTAAACAAATTAAATTTATCCAGAAGATTCATGTTGAATGTTCTAGATTTTCACCAGATGGGCAATTTTTGGTTGCTGCCACTGTTGATGGATTTATTGAAGTATACAATTTTGTCACCGGAAAGATAAGAAAAGATCTTAAGTATCAGGCTCAAGTAATATTAATTTGCAAAGAATAAAGTGTTAATATTCTTGAAATTATTTTTAATTTATTTATTATAGGAAAATTTTATGTTAATGGATGATGCTGTACTGAGTTTAAATTTTTCTCGTGATAGTGAAATGTTAGTATCTGGTTCTCAAGGTGGAAAAGTGACAGTTTGGAAAATAATGACTGGGCAAGTAATGCGAAAATTTGAAAAAGCTCATGTCTTGGGAGTTACTTGTGTACAATTTTCTCGAGATAATACTCAATTATTGACTGGTTCATTTGATATGACTATAAGGTAAAATACTCAAATAGTCAAATATAAACAATACATTTTTAGTGGAGCTCAATTATCTATTAATGATAATTTTAATATAATTAAAATTAATAGAATTCACGGTTTGAAATCTGGTAAAACACTTAAAGAATTTAGAGGGCATACATCATTTGTCAATGAAGTTATTTATACTGTTGACGGTCATAGTATCATTAGGTAAATATTATTAAGAATATCATCCCATTTTTAAACAAAATTAACATATTGATATGTTATATTTTTATGCAGTGCATCTAGTGACAGTACTGTAAAAGTATGGAGTGTGAAAACGACAGAATGTACCCACACTTTCAAATCCATGGGAGCAGCTGATGTAGCTGTTAACAATGTACATCTTTTCCCTAAGAATCAAGACCATTTTGTTGTTTGTAATCGTTCAAACACAATTGTAATAATGAATATGCAAGGCCAAGTAAGTTTTCTTAAGTTTAAAATAACATCATTTTTCTATAAAAAAAATATTTTCCACAGATTGTTAGATCATTTACAAGTGGTAAACGTGAAGGTTGCAATTTTATATGCTCCACAGTATCACCAAGAGGAGATTGGATATATGCAGTTGCTGAAGATCACAATTTATACTGTTTTTCATTAAACAGTGGTAAATTAGAAAAAACTTTACAGGTGCATGAAAAAGATGTTATTGGACTTACACATCATCCTCATCAAAATTTATTGTGTACCTACTGTGATGACGGTATGGTAAGATTATGGAAACCTTAAATTAATTAATTTTCAGTTCATTGACTTATCTAAAATAATTAAACTAAAATAAGTATATAAAATCGTATTCTATGTTTAATGTATATTTTGGAATATATTAGTTTTATCCTATGTTTCGAACTCATTGATTAATTAATCGCCACAATATCCACCATTTCAAATGAAACTATTTTAAATTCTACACATGAAGAAAACAATAAAATGTATGTGGTAGACTAAACCAGCGGTTCTCAAGCTTTTTTGTTCGCGGAGCCCATATGTTCCTAAAAAAAATTATGGAGTCCCAAAATTCAGAAATGTCTATTTCAAACAAGAATGCATTATGACTGAAGAAATTATTATATTATTAGAACTTTGAAAATTGTAGATGAGTAAACAAAATTATCATACATGTAAAAAGAACGAAAAACCAGACTTTTATCCAATCTCATTTTGACTATAACACAAAATATTATGTGGATTTATAAATAGTTAAAGGTTTAAAATGTTTAAAATAATACATTGGTATGGTACAAATAATATTGAATCTTATATATATAAATGTAGCTAAGAAATTAAATAATAATTTGAATTTAATCAATACAGATATGCCCAGGGAACCCTCTAGACTAACCTTGCGGAGCCCTAGGGCTCCGCGGAGCACAGTTTGAGAACCGCTGGACTAAACAATTTTATTTTAATTTTTTTTTTAAACAATAAAATATCTAAGAGAATATACATTATAAACTTCTTTATTATTGAATTGAGCATTTACTATTTAGTGTTAATTTAGAAATTATAAAAGTAAGTTTGCACATCAGTTGTCAGAATTTATAACAAACCACTTGACTTGCTTTGAGTTTGCTGATATGCTTTTGTTTACATGATTTGTTGAAACTTTTCATCAAATATAAATCAATATGTGGAAGACATCTTGCCCAAATTATACTTTAACATAGAAACCACATTATATTTACATCCAAACTAAACCCAAGATCCAAATTATTCTAATTTAGTCATTGTTTATATTTTTATTTAAATTTATAACAATAAATTGTAATTTATGGTGTAGCAATATAGATTTAATAATGAATGAATGGCCAGGTTCATTAACCTGTTATTATACATATATTATGTATTATTATTATAAAAACTGGGAGTATATGGTAGGTGAATATACTCAATTCCCATTTTTCAAAATGTGCTTAGTGATTACTGCACTAACCAGAGTCCAGATTTGTATACTCTTAAAACCTAAAAAATATTTCTTTTTATTATATTTAACATATTTACTTAAAAGTATATCATTATTTTTTTTATGGTATTTTCAACATGTTTTCAATTTGAAAAGCAATATCTACTGAATTCATAGTAAAAGAAGTTAAGAAAACAAATTTGTTTAGAATCATAGTTCATAGACATGTGTTGGTAAAATGAGTATTAAATACATAGGTACTTAATCCATTTGCTATAAATATAGCCAAAATATTAAGAATATGCATTAAAAAATCATAAAACAGAAATGGAACATGTCAAAATATGCAAAATTAACTTTAAATATTTAAAATTTATCAACTATAATACAAACTTAAAGCTTATCAACTTTTTGGACTGCTCAAAAAAAACATGCAATTCAAATCCAGGTCCTACATATTACAAAAAATTGTAGTCTGTGATTATACAATTGTGTACATAAGTGTATATGAAATACAAAAGACAAAATCAATATCATCCCTTCAGAAAATTAATTAATTTAATTCTTTCATGCTATCCATTTATGCATTGAACGTTATACTTATTTATTTGTAAATACTTTGGTTTGCAGTTTATTTATTCATTAATAAAATTATTGTTATAAAAGATCTATTGTCAATTATAATTGCTGAGCAGGATACGCACAGTCGCCAGTTTGAACTTGGTTATTGGGGATTTGGTTTTCCAAAAACCAAAACCCCCAAAGAAAAATTTGGCAACGCCTCCTCACCTTTCATGTTTACACAAACAAAAGCAACTGTACCACCATACTAAAAAGTGCATCCAATGGCCTTCAGATGCTATGGATTAAAAAAAATGTATTTATTTAATAGTGATAGTATAGGTAATTAAGAGATATGGCAATGTCCACCACAATTTGATTTTTTTTTAAATGGGGAAGTATCCAATATTATAATTATGACTACAACATTACACATCACAATGAAGAGTCTATAAACATAATATTTAGTTATGTATATTATATTATGTAATTATGGTTCTATGACTTAAATAAATAATAAACTCACCTAATCAGTCATTTTACCATATATTATTAAATTGGTATTCTTCCATAAAACGCAAAAGTTGAGTTGGAAGTTTAGTACAAAATATATAAACTTTTTTCGAATATACTTTCATTGTGTATAGCTTTTATTATTTAAAGACAAGCCACCAGTACAAACATCAACACTGAATGAAACCATTGATTATAAATAGAATTTATAACCAATGGTGAAACGTACAACCATAACCAATATCATATATTTCAAGAGGATATCATATCATTATTAATCGGTTTGTATAAGTAATAAGAAAAATAAAAAGTTATTTAATAGAAATTATTTTAAATAGGTAATTTTTTGGGTACATAATTTTAATTCAGATAAAAAAATGGAATAAAAAACTAATGAGAGTATAAGATATTATGGGTCAAATGTTGAATAAATAATTTGATAAATTTCAAAAATGTTTAATATAGATTTCATGGATTATAAATTAAATGTACACAGACAGTTGTTAATACAGTAATATTGTTTATTACCTAAATAAACTTGTTCTATTTTTAAACTAAAAATATGATTTAATTTTAATCAATTTTTATTTTAAAAATGTTATATACAATACAATAAAATAATATTACTGATTACATTTTGCAGGTTAATAAACCAAATAAAATAATAAATATCTGAAACAGAAATTTTAATAAAAATGTATGTTTTAAGAGTATATTTCAGAATAGAAAATGTTATGATAATTATTCCTTGGGGGTAAAAGAAAATAAAGTGATATATGTGAAGAAATTGTTAAAAAATGTAATATAGGTACTACTAAACATTTTGATACAATTTTTCAATTAAAATTATAACAATAATGGAACCTAAACTATATAATTCGAATATTTTAAAATATTATAGTTTGAAAAAAAAACATAAAATAATATAATTAACGATTAGAAAATATTAAACATACATAGAATTATAAGTAAAAATTGTATTTTTTAAATAATAAAGAGATAAGAGCCCCAAAATGAGAAGCAAGTAAGAAAATTTTAATTTAACTTAAATTAAAAAAAAACCTGTTCTGCAAAATAATATTTAAATAAAATATGGAAAAAGGGACAACACTTAGAAAACCTAAAAATGGACTTAAATTTTGATACTCAAGCCGACGCATTGCAGCAAAACTGTTTAATTTGGAATGCAGCCGAATCATTTGTGTTTGCTGTAGTTGCGTCTATCCTGATTGGCTTCATACACACTTTGTCAATTTCGTCCCCATCCATACTATCCATTTGACGGGCTGATACTTTGCGATGGATTTCTACACGATAAATAAAATAAAAAATTGGGTTAATTTACTATGCGAAAAACTTAAAAATCATTTAATAAGTCATAATTAGACCAATTAAATAAAACATTCATATTTTCATCAGCAACCTGCAAAACAAACCTGATTTATGATGATTGGCAGCATTGTTTCCTGACATTATCAGGGTTGACTGTAGGTTTCACATCAATTGGCTCAATGTTTGTGGGCCGTATCGTGTCACCCTCAGGTGGATCTCTCATTTGCTTTTGAGACACAATGTTATAGATTTCTGAATAATGATGAAAAACCAAACGAAAAAAAAAACATAACTACTCAGTACCAAAATAATACAATACATAAATAAAACTTTATTCAGTAGCAATTTAATTCTAGACTAAATATAAGTAAAAATAATAATCCAATTTTTGATAAAAAAAAAAAGAAAATAATGTTCAATACAATAAATTAAGCTGTACTTAAACTTGAAAATTAAATGAAAATCATTATTTATGGTTATAAAAAATAATAACAAAGATTTTTTCATTAATGGAAATATTTATAAAAATAAACAAAGAGTTTAAACAACAAATTTTATCACAAACGTTATTCCTACTATATATTTATTTTGCTTAAATGCCACTAAAAAAATCTACATAAAATTGTAATATTTAAGATATGTTATCTAATAAATATACTACCTATTATGTACTAGATTGAAGATTTTTTACACATGCAGTATACATGCCATAAAAATATGCAGAATTCTTAATTACTAGTTTGAAACTATAATCACCTTACCAAACAAAATATTATATTTCATTAATAAAAAATATGTATTGATATTTTAATTGTTTATTTTTAAAGATTATAAAACCAATATTATTAGTAATTCATATAAAGCCATAAAAAAATGACATGAAAATTCAATTCAAAATAAATTAGCTACTGAATTGTTAAATTTGATCTAAAAACATGTAATTTAAATCTTCATTTTATGAAACTCAGTTAAAGCAAATAATTAAAATCCAATAAACATAAAACATTATATTATTCAATGGTATATTCTCAGAATAAATTTAATCGTATTATCAGAAAATATAACAATAATTTGAGAAAATATAATTTTCAAATAAACATGAAATAATTCATTACTCATATAAATTAGTTGTTTTATATTTCATTTTTAATAAAAAAAATAGATAAAATAAAAAGATAGTTTGAATAGTTAGTCATATTAATTTTTTTAATATATTTATTATTATATACATGCAATGTTTTCACTTTCAATTATATTTGGTTACTTCTGTAAAATGAGTGTAGTTGTTTCACCAATTTAAATTGTACATGGCATGCATGTGCATATTACTTATGTACTGACAGACAGCTTGTCAGTGACAATGACCAAGCTTGACTGAGATAAGCATTAAATAACAAATGTATATTATAATCTATTTCTAATGGATCATGTTTGCTACTTTTATTTTAAACTATAACTTTGATTTAAATTGTAATAAAAATGTGCTAAAAATAAATTCAGTCTTATTTTGTTTAAAATAAATATTGGAAAAAAATTTTATTGTATACCTGTTAAAATGTTTTCAAATGCAGTTTCAACATTGGTTGAATCAAGAGCAGAAGTTTCTATAAATGACAAGTTATTAGCCTCAGCAAATGCTCTAGCTTCATCTGATGGCACAGCTCTTAGGTGACGCAAATCTGACTTGTTGCCCACTAACATAATTACTATGTTTTGATCAGCGTGATCACGAAGTTCACTCAACCACCGTTCTACATTTTGATAAGTTAACTGTTTGGCAATATCATAAACCAATAGCGCACCAACTGCTCCTCGATAGTAACTAAGGACAAATAAAACTAAATTATTTGACTTATTAGATATTAAATACAAAATTATTCATATTTACGCTGATGTGATAGCTCTGTATCGTTCTTGTCCTGCAGTATCCCAAATTTGGGCTTTGATTATTTTCTTATTTACCTAAAAATAAAATTATTATTATTCAAATAAAATACTGATTCTTGAAACTTGGCGATACTTAGTGTTCAAATAAAACTAATTAAACAGCTTTAGTAGAGGGAAAATTCTATTGTCCTAAGATATATTAAAATAAGTACTTAAAATAAATTGGTTAATTATGTTATTTATTATAGTATAGTTCAATAAAAATATTAAGTCGTAGATAAATCTGAAAGCACATCCTGTAAAAGATATTGTTGAGAAGTTGGAAAACACAATGGTCTTTTACGCTTTGAATAAATCATAATTTTACGTTATAACTAATAAGCATAATATAAATAAGTAAAACATGAACATAAATTAAAAATATGTCAAGAAATTTATAAATTTAGCTTCAAGATGATTGGAAAACACAATGGTCTTTTATGCTTTGAATAAATCATAATTTTACGTTATAACTAATAAGCATAATATAAATAAGTAAAACATGAACATAAATTAAAAATATGTCAAGAAATTTATAAATTTAGCTTCAAGAAAATATTGATATCATATTTGGGTAAATTTTAATTTATTAGAAATCAAAATGAAAAATGAAAATGCAACTATCGTCCCTGATTGTCTGAGGCATTACCAGTTTATGAATCCAAGTCCTGGAATTTGATAATTACGAGGGAACATCATAATTTTAAACGGCTTTAACTTTTTCACAGTAATGCCCCAGAATTTAGGACTGTTTTTAGAATAAATAATAATGCTCATACCTATTTGGTTATCGGGGTTTTCATTTTTATTTTGAATAAAACCAAATTGCAAATATAATAACAATATTATTCGATAACAAATGATAATCACTCTCAAAATTAAGACAACCTATCACCTTTACTTCTGCCCACATTTTCAGCCAGGAAAACTCCCAATTATGATTTTTAGAAGTCAAGAACTACGATTACAAAAGATAATATTATATACTTCATAAATCAGTAATCAGAGAATCAGGCAGTACCTACCATAGATAAAATAATATGCATAGGCCCTGCTGGCCTGATCAGTATCCTTTTATTTGTCAACAAAAGACAAGAGTGTGAAATCTATTAACATCTTTGTACGTACTTAGTGTCATATTTCCTATTCATTAAAAAAGTAAAACTTTCTGATGATTACAATATAGTGTACATTTTTCACTAGGTCATGGTGTATGATCAAACACAAACAATCATGTCAAAACACTAAAACATAAATTAGCAACCAGATCATCATTTCAATCCAGTAAAGTTTCCTGTTATCTTTCTACTTTGGTTTCTACCAAAAACAATTTTTTTTACCTACTTACCAAAAATACTTTTGCGAATCATACCGTGATTCATAATCAAAGTTTTCATTAAAAGTCTTTTACACTGGAATTGATTTGTTAATGTAACAATTAATTAATTAACTCATTCATATAATATTATTTATTATCATTTATCACTAAAATCAACTCAGTTTTTTTTTCAGAAACACATATTTCTTAACAAAAAAAGTTTAATGAGTTATCAGGTCGGTACATAAATGAGGTGGTACACCATTACCATATTAACAGACACCAAATGATTGGCTAATTAGATCAATTACATTGAACATGCCTATGTTGATGGAGGAAATAAGAAATAAGATTTGTAATTACATAATTTGTTAGTAGTAGAATGTGGAGATTGTTTCTTTGGCATACTAAGCTGGAGACAACAATTATTTTAATGATATTTCAATATGAATATTTATGAATAAGATAATTAACATTTTATTTTTATAGCTTAAAAATAAATAATAATTATTAACATCATTAAAATTGTACAGGTTACTGAGGGACACTATATTAAAATATACTTTATAAAATATAAATTATTAAAATAATACCTTAATACTTCTTGTAGCAAATTCTACCCCAATAGTAGATTTTGATTCTAGATTAAATTCATTGCGTGTAAACCTTGCTAACAGGTTACTCTTGCCAACACCAGAATCGCCAATAAGAACAACTATACAATAATGACAAAAATATATATATAAATAAGATAATTTTGAATTATTTATATAATTCATATTTTCATACATATTAATCTATAAGGCAAAGAGCTCAATAAAAAACAGTTCTATACAATAATAATTAAACATACAGAACATACATACTTATTTCAAATTATGTGAATAGTTGTATAAATATATTTTTTTAATACATAAAAATTATATTTTGATAAAAATATTTTTATCCTATTTCAAACAAGGGTACTTCGTTGTTTTAAAACTTGATTAATTCAATATACGTTATGCTCTACAGCAGCGTTTCTCAAACTGTAGGTAGCGACCCCCTGGTGGGTCACGAGTCAATTTTTGGGGGGTCACGAGAATTTTTTTAACTATACAGATTGTATGAAATTTATGTTTTTTAAATTGTAAACATTCTAAAAGTATAGACTATGGAACAACAATATAAGTATAAAGTTATACAAGAATTATTACGACGGGTATTTTTAAAATTTTTTGTTAAATTTGTTTTTTGAAATTACTTTTTTGATTCTGTAAATGTAAAACTATGGGGGTCGCGACAGATTTTTGGAAGAAAAGATTGAGAACCACTGCTATACAGTCTACCTAGTAGTCTGTAGACATAAATGTATTATCGATTGGCAAGTTGATTGACTAGTTACCAACATAATATATTATAACATTGATAGTATTTAGTCAATGATAAAAGGAATACTAATTTAAGTATTTTATTATCTGAAGAACAATTATATCATTTTTAGTTTATTAACAACTTAAAATATAAAACTATTGAAACTTACAAAGAAATTAATTACTTATTACTTTGTCTCTAATAGTACATTTCAAACATGGCTCAACTATAATATAGGTAAAAATTGTAACTTAACTAATATTTTTTAAAACTTTAAAAACAATTTAGGTACTATGTTTAATACTTAGCTCTTCAGTGAAAATATAAAGACATGATAATATACTCATACTACTAAAATGTACAAAATGTAATCATAAAATATATCCAACCCATTTTTAATTTTTATCATTTTCAACGCAATTGGTGCATAATGCATATGGTACTAAAATTTATTCAAATAATCTGAAACTATATACCTACATAAAGTTGATGTAATGTTCAATCAAGTGATCATATTAATTTATTTTAATATAATAATCACATTTTAAATTATCTTAAGTCAGCTGTTTTAGACAAAATATAAGAAGAATCATATATTTTGTTTTGATCAGAGCACAACAAATTGTAGTTCCCACACTGTACCACTGGTGAAATAAAATAAATAAATTGGTCTAACAAGCATTCAATATGTTTATTAAAGCCAATAAACCAGAGTTTATTAAAAGGTCAAACAATAAAACTATTATAAGGTATTCTCTGAATTCTGTGTCATTGAATAATTTAAAATTAATTGTGCATCAAGAATTGTACAAACGTCTTAAATATTCATTTAAATATCAAAGTTAAGGAGTAGAGAAATATTTATTTGGTATAGTTTATTTGCCTATAATCACACAAAATAATACTACAATGTTTATTATTTTAAACAGAAATTTGTTTTCAATAGAACTAAATAGTAAAAAAAATGTTGTACTTGGTAGTTTAATTATTTAGATTATTGAAAATTTATTTATTTAAATGTAAGTATAAAAAAACATGAACATTCTCAGTGTTAGTAAGTAGGTATATATACTAATATCCTTGAGAATAACAATTAATTTAATTTATTTGTATGTTACAATTCAAATATTAATTTATTATGAAAATATATATATATTAATTAAATACAGACTTAAAATTATAAAAATGTTTAACTTACCAAACAGTACAAATATACTTAAAATAGCCAAAAGAAACTTATATACTTCACTTTAATAAATAAAAAAAATTTGTTGGAAAAATCATAAATAACAATATTTCAGTGGAGCCTTTAAATAGATGAGGTAATAAAAAAGATCAAGCAACAAATAATTGAATACCAATTAATGACATTAAAAAATATTACTATAAAATGTATATCAATTTGGGAAAACTTATCCCGAGGAAAAAATCAACACACTTATTTTAGATATCTTACTTAAAAAATGTTTGCAAAATAATATTAAATATTATATGTAAGAAAGTGTACGATATAGCTAACTAAGAAAAAAAATCTGATCAATTCAGTAAACTACTCCAACAATCATTTCTTGTAAAATTAAACACAGTAAAAAAAATTTTTTAGGAAGTAATTTATTTGAACTAAATAGACATAATTATACAAATAATTAATTTAATACAGTTCTTAAATTTGATCATACCATTTATTAAAATAGATTCTATTTAAAAAAAAAGTATACCTATATCAATAAATAAATCAAAGATGAATATGTTTATTAATATAATATACCAACATATTTTTAACAAAAAAAGATTACATAAAAACCATTGTATGTCAATTTCAAAATATTTAGCCTTGAGATTTATTCTTTTTATATTTAATTCAAAAGTATACCAATCTTACTAAAATTATTTAGATTTTATAAATATTTAACTAATATAAATAACAGCACTATTTCAACCCCAATTATAAAATATAATCAATTAATATATACTAATATAATAGGTACATTCTAAAAGAAACTTTAGTTTAAACTATTTCTGTTACTTAAAAATTAATTTAAGTAATTCTTTAAATATATATATATATTACAAATATAAATAATGTACACCAAAATGAAAATTAAATTTATGTAGTTTAATGACTTTAAAACAAATAATCTTTTTTAACTGTGTCCAGTAATATTGTAATTATCTTTTTTTTATGATTGTTTCATATTGAAGTGATAAATTATCTTAATTGCCTAAGCAAATATTCGTCAAATTTTTAATTACCACTAAACCTAGATTTTATACATGAAACATTTTATACATTCTGAAATGAATTCAAAGATTTTTATGAAGAATAAACCTTGAAGTGC
Source organism: Periphyllus acericola (assembly GCA_949715065.1). Classification (NCBI taxonomy): domain Eukaryota; kingdom Metazoa; phylum Arthropoda; class Insecta; order Hemiptera; family Aphididae; genus Periphyllus; species Periphyllus acericola. Next base: position 40,639,136 of record OX454265.1, on the reverse strand, counting down.
AAATGTTAGAAAACTATCAGATCCACACAATTCTCTTAAAGGCAAATTAACTAAATTAATTTTCAATTCAGTTTTTATTAAGCTATTAGTTACATCAACTATGAAAACCGAATCAACATTATGTATAAAGGAACAGCACATAGAAACATAACAATGTTATTCTCATTGTGTAAATCATCTATAATTTGACTAAATTAATTCATATCAAATTTTTTTGCTTGAATTTTACTTTACATTTATAACAATGACATTTACCTTTAAACAGATAATCGTATTCTTCGTCACCAGTGCCCATTTTTGCTATCACTAATAGAATAAAACAAAAAACTAGTCCGGGAAACAAAAGATCACGATAACGTACTTATAATAACCAAATGCGTAAATACTAAAATAACAACTAATAAAAATACATTTTAACTAGTCATCAGTGACGATGTTCAATAAGACATCGTTCTAAACGAGCAGTAAAAAAAAGTTAAATTAACGAATAGAATAAAAATTTAAAAACGCAAAATAAAAAAATCTTGATTATTTTAGTGAGGTTGCATCGAATTTTTCCCGTGACAATCCACGAAATAAGTCATGACGATTGGATGATTGACCAATCAGCAGCAAACAGTGTGCCAGTCAGTGATAATTCGAAATTTCTTTACTGATCAGATACGCCCAACATTATACCGCCAATAATTTAAAAAAAAACTTGTACACCATATATTGTAACATACCTAGGTAAATTTATTGTCAGCATAAAACTAAAAAGTACACAATTCTGAGATGTATAAGCTCAAATCAATGCAAAAAAGTATTGCAGCGTTAATTATATCAATTATTAATTAACAACAGTAGCAATGATAACTCTATATAAGGTCAACTTTTGGTTAAAATTTAATTTTTCTTTGTTAGTTAAAATTTAATTTTTCTTTGTTAGTTAAAATCATGGTTCAAATTATAGAAATTTGAGTGCCCCCATAACCATTTATGATGACGTTAGTTTAATTCAATTTAGTTAACAGTAATAAAATAATTTAAATAACGAAACAATACTAACATTACAATGCTTGCAACTTGGGAGGATTAATTTTAATATTCTTAATATAAGTTTAATTTTGATAATTTAAGATAATATAAGATTATAATGATAATAAATAAATAAATATTATAAACTGATCAGTTATTAATATAATTACCAAGTAATAAGTAACATACAGTCATATTAAAAATATAAAATTTTATGAACATATCATTATCAATTATAATCACGAACATATTATTTAATAAATAATATAGCATCGATTAACACATAAAAATTTGAACAAATTAATTTAAGAATTGGCAATATTTTTACTTTTGCATGACAAAACATTTTTTATATTTTATGTTTCCTCTTTATTGGACTATACTAGTCGACCAGGATACCGGGAAGTTTTCCGGTCCGCCCTAACCCACATGGTGAATTGGGGAAAATTATTATTTATACGCATGAGGAAACATTTATAAGCATACATATATTTTGTCTAAATTAAATCAATTAAGCGCCACCGGACATGTTGGTAAAACTTAAATATAATTATTAATTATGTATAATTTATATTTATTGCATAATTAAGGTAATGAACATTCCACCCATTATACAATTATATAATCGCTGTTGTTATATGACTTATTGATGATTATTCCGGCAGTAACAATTACAATCTTACAGATTACACTATTAGTTTCAGTTCACGTCTCCACTACAAATGTCTCGTGCTTATTTTTCTGGAAAATTATTAAAATATAGTATGTAGAAAATATAATTCATACCGAGGGAATGTTAGTTGTACAAAATATTGTTATTAGGTAACCTGAAATCTGAATATCAACAAATTCCTAACTTTGACATCGTTTGCTCATCGTCTGTTTATCTGCGCCAAAAGTAGCATACATTGTTTGCACACCATAGGCTATTTAATCGTTTGCGCGCCATATTTTTATCAGTGCCAAAATATCGTACATATTTTGCGCACCAACATACACATAAGTAAAGGTACAAGAAAGTAATATGGTTGTAATTAGTTTCAATATTATTTTAATTATATGCGAATTTTTATTTAAAGTAAAGTAAACAAATGAAAAATTAAAATTAAATAACGTTAAAAAAATATATATGTACAAGTAATAATATCTATACGATTATACAGATATATTTTTGAACAAAAATACCTAGGCACACAACAATATTTAGAAATTGAAAATAGGTACGAGCAACGAGCGTAACATTTTAAGCTGGAAGTGAAATGAAAATGAAATATACAACTTGCACTTTAAGGTAAATAAGATGATGCACAAATGATGTATACAATCATTGTTATGTAAAAATGGCATGTCTCTCCTATTATTATATTTTGTGTGACGATAAAATGTCTAAGACCGTTTAATCGAGATCGCAAAAACATCCGATTTCATCAGAATATAATTTTTTAACCAATATAAAAATGTATGACGCTTCTTCAGTAATTTTTTTTTTTGGTTCACTGGAAAGAATAACTTCTGTCGCATATTATACTACATTATCATGGCTTGAGTATTGATATTGAAATGTTTATAAACTTTAAACTACGAAAAATTAGGCAGATTTCGTGATTCTTATTGATTTTTATCAAAATGTCAAATTTAAACAATTATTTCAAAACATAGATTTTTGAGATTTTTACACACAAGTAAGAACAATGACGTACGAAAAACATTGTATTAAAATTTCAAAATATGAAAATGAACCAACATTTTTTTATTGGCATTTACGAAAATATACTGGGAAAACTGTTGAGAAATTATAAAAATGTCCTGTTTATTGCACCAACTTTTGGAATCAGAAACATATATATTACTTTTGATGATAGTATAAAGTTTTCTAGGAAAATCGTGAAGATATACACTAAAAAACATACATCATGATAAAACCAATACATTCCTCGTTTCACTCAGAATCTAAAAGGTCCAAATGAACAATAGCAATGCGCAAACGAATTATGACCCAAATTACAATACACTATACAGTAAACATTAAACACCAAAAAACCCGTTTTATATATTGAAAAGTCTTAAAAGTATAATGCTAAGTTCCTCATGAATTTACTGTCAATGAGAAAAAAGTGGGTATAAGTTCCAAAAATATTAAATGCTGACAAAACTCGACAAAAATCACGAAAATCCGTTACATATTTGTAATTAAAATTTCATTCAACTTTCAATTTTAGACCATAAGGCTTGAAAATTGCCAATTGGAAAAATTTCTTTATAGTTATTAGAATTTAGAAAAATCTAAATTCTATTTCTTACGTTTTACTGTAAATTCAAAAGTTTTGTAAGCTTTAGAAAATTAAATTTTGTCGAAATCTGATACTTCAACAAATGTTGGCTATATATGCGATATTAGTTATTTGCAGGGGAGTTGGTTGTTAATTGTCATTCTAAAAATTTTAGTAGTTCAACATATTTTTTTAAGAAATCTGGTTTTACTATAATGTTTATTTATTTGACAAACTAAAAACCAAATAGTAATTGAAAATATACACTTACAATATAGGTTATAATTATTACAATAAAACAATAGGCAGAAAAAGTGTGAAGAAAATAAATGAAAGAGCAGACAAAGACTGAGCTATAGAGTAGGTATATATAAGAGCACACAATTATTATTTGCAATACGCAACATCCTGTGAAGTGGATGGTAGGGAACATGATTGGTTTCAAGTTTCATAAAAAGGATTGAACACAGGCAGGTATTGACCATCTTTAGAAATTTAGAAATATAAACTGATCCAAACCTCTATCATGGTCGTTCCCAACCTGGGGGTATTTACTCCCTAGGGGGTAAAACACGATTTTTTGAGGGTTAAAGACTATACTAATTTTTTTTTATTTGATGTACTTTATACCAATTATTATTAACTCTGCATCAGTCATGTGTACTACGATTTTAATAGTAATCGTAATAATATAATTGTTACACCGAGTGCTTCAGCTGAAAATTGCTTTGTTTCTGGAAAGGACAAAATCAAGCAAGTTAAAGGAGAAAGAGTTTCACATTAAAATACCGGATAATGTATTTGTTCTAAAATGGCATATCTTGCGGATTACTTCGGACAAATAAATACACTTAATCTCAGTTTGCAAGGGAAATTACAAATATTGTTACTGCTCAAGATAAGGTTTTATTTGTAAATTGCAACTATACCTACCAACGTCGAGCTGAAGTTAATAATATACATAATTAGAAAAATTTTGGCGAAAAATTGATAACGAGTATGAGTTCCGTTATATTGGAAAAAGCCTTATCCTTATCCTTATCCTTAGCTCTTTTTTATAGAAAAAATACTGATCCCTTTTTCCACAACGTACAGGTGTGAAAATGGATTTTCAACACTGGTAACAATGTAAACAAAAGCAAGAAACCGATTGGACATGGAACACGACATAAGATATGTATTGGCCGAAACTGAACTGAATACTAAAAAAAATATCAGAAATAGGCAAAATCAACCGTCTTTTAACACTACAATTACTCATGGGTTATAACTTATAAATTATATTAAAAACTCTTTTGTTTTCTTCGTTTGAAAAATTTAAATAAATTATAAATAAAAATTTATATATTGTATTTGTTTTTTTTGGTGAAGAGTATTAATATCGAACTAGATTTATAGCAAATTGTCTCAAACCGGTTGGGAACCGCTGCTCTGTCCTTAGAATGGTTTTTTCAAGCCTCGTACATTGCTTTCAGGTTTAAAATGTTTAAATATGACCGTAGTGTATCGGCCTGGATGAAATGTCGTTTGTAATGTATAGTTTTAAGTTTTTTACTAATTTTATTTAAAAAAAAGTTCGCCCGGACAGGGACTCGAACCCTGGACCCTTAGGTTAAAAGCCTAATGCTCTACCGACTGAGCTATCCGGGCTGTTGTTGAAATAAGTTTTAATTTTAGTTTTTAAGTTATATACTCTTAAATATTAAAATAAATAATTTTTTAATAAATTTAATTGAATACATTTTATATACATTGAAATCAAATGTATTTAATACTATCGACATTTTTTCGATTTTATAATTGGAACAAAATAAGCATTATATTTTATTATGTTTATGCATGCATTTTGTATAATTTTATATTTGTTACAAGATGGCGCTGTAAATACGTACATAGATGCATTGTGACTCGTGAATCGTGATTCGGGCGTGCCATCCACTGTTCCACCCAAGACCCAAACCCATGTTACCGATGTACCATTAAAACGGAATTTTATTCTTTAATCAAAACATTAAACAAGCATCAAGTGCTCTTGCGCTATTGCAATTAAGCATAGCAGTGAGCTGACAATACGTGTAGTTCACTAGTTCGTAGCTGTTGAAGTCGGATAAATTAATGCATTAAATTGACTGTTATTAATTTTTTTTTTTTTAAATATGCTGTTTACGTTTTATACATGACTACTTCACTATATTATAAAATGAGTGAATCTTCATTTCTTATTTTAATCGGTGTCATTCTTGCATTGAGCTGCAATGTCAAAACTGGTAAGAAATTATTATCTAATGACTAATAATCATTTTTATACATTTTTTATACTAAAATCACTTTTTACAAACTTTATGTAGACTAAAATTGTGTTTTTGAAATAGTTATGCTGTAATTAATTATTGTTATTAGTAGATTAATTTGAACTGTTAGTAAATTGTCCTGTCATCTTACTAATATTTTGAAATAATTATTCATTTTTCTTATGTATCTATAATCTTTATTTAAAGATTTATTTTATTTTTTAATTTTATTTATATAGATTCAGATTGTAGTGAACCACTATTAGAAAAAGCAGTGATCAAAGCTACATCCTCATTACCGGACAGAGGACCAGAAAATGCAATTCTCAATGGTAATTATAAATTTTTATTTAGATGTATACCTAAACTTATTTAAATTAGTTATATATATATTCCAAATCCATTGAGAAAAAATCAGAATTCATGTATTCGTAAGTTAAAAATTATTTAATCAGCAAAAAAAAAAATGTGTTATCTTAGTTGTGTATAATATTATAGCTTCTTTCCTTCTTCATATTGGTAAGCGTGAGAAACTTAAGTTGTGTAACGTCTGTTGAAGATCGTTGCATAGAAAGAATCACTAGTATTATTTGTTAAATTTGTGTGGTTGAATTAATATTTTATTTGAGTTCTCACTTAGTGTACCAATTTAAATTAGTTAAAAGTTGTAACATATTAATTTATATTAATTTTTACTTATTTTTTTGTTTAGCATTTTTATATAACACACAAATTAATAAATTGAGAAAGTCTTTTATAATATGTTTATTTATATAACATTATATATATTACTACTACTACCGTCAATAAATATAAAATATATAATCTATAATCAAATGTTATGTAAGAAAAATAAGTAAAAATATATCTTTGATCTAAGTATTGCTTATAATGTAACATAAATTGCACTGACACTTCGTCTTCTAAAAATGTTATCAATGTTTAGTTAACATTTAAAAAAATAAACTACATTGAATTTTAACATTATTGTTTACCATAGGAACAATTTGGAAGGGACCTATCACCTTCAGTCTTAAAATTACAGCATCTCCATATTTCTTTAGTGAGATTTGAAAATGTATAGTTATATCTATTGGTGTATTAACATTAATATTAGCTGTTCAAGCCCATAGTATTTATGATGAAGAATTCTTCTTTAAAGCCAAAATAATTAATATAATTAACCAGCTTTGGAAAGGTACATGTCATCGACTATCATCTTATAATAAATAATAAATTTGTAACAATAATTTCCCAACTGGTCAACCTTCAAAATTATATTGGTTATGTTTTAATCTTTAAATTATTATTAAATTTATTTGTACAACCAGTGATAAGTTATTGGTACGGTAGAGACGTAAAGTATTGGAAAGCAAAATGCTTAAAACCAATGAGTTTGAAACCCATAATTTTTCATTGAAATAGCTCCCTTGCTTTCATTAAATTAATTATTTTGAAATTTATGAAGAATAATTATGTTTAAACTGATGTAAACAAATATATTTTCAAGAGGTCCTTGTAAAATATCATTATTTTATAAAATTAGAGGTTTTTTTTGTATTAAGTCTTATTACAGAATTCAGTCATTTTAATAGCATAATTTTGTTACTGCACTGGCCTTGATTATTATTAACTTTTGTATATAGTTAAAATTTCTCTCTAAGGCTTAGCGTTCAAACAATATCTTTCAATTTTCCATAACATTTTTTCATTCCACCATAAGGGTGTCCTGTAGAGGCACAAACTTTTTTTTTCAAATTATGACACCCTATTTTCACTGCGGTATTTCATTGACATGATTTTTCTTTGAAATTTGACATATTGAAATTAAAATTTGAAAGAGTAGTTTTTGACTAATTCTTACTTATGTATTAAGGAAAATAGTCTTATGATATCATTTGTGACAACAGATAATCGCTAGTTGCTACTGATTCGAGATATCACAAATTATACACAAAGAAAATTTTAAATTTGTATAATTCTGAAAGTATTGGTCCGAATTTTTACTATGTTACATCAAAAATTAAATGAATAATATTTTGCATATAAATATGGTGCTGCCATTTGAAATACAAAGTTTGTATATTCACAAGATACCTTTAAGTTAGTATAAAAAAAACCGTTACAGAAAACAAAGGTGGTAACCAAAAAAAAAAAAATCCAAATTTAAACATTTTGATGGCAAAAAAAGTGGGCAACACTGTACAGTAAAATATCTTGGGTAGACATTTCATTTATTCCTGTATACATATTATATTGTCTTGAAATTGTTAACTGTATTTAATTTAAATTTCGGGATAAATATTTTTCTTTATAAAAATATAGTAATATTATAGAATTATATTATGAATGTATTTTATATTACTTGAAATAAAATCATCTTAGTTATAACCAGTCAATAACATTTTAATCTATGAATAACCTATTTATGTTTTATTTTATGTCAGTAAAAACATCATGGCACTTGCTATAAACTACTTTTATGTGATATTTTGTTTACATAATATTAAAATAATTCAAAAATCTTTAACGAAACCAATTGTTATTAGTTATAATTAATAGAATTTTTAAATTAGTGTTTTACTTCGGTTATTTTTTCCTTTGTTTAGGTGTTTAAATGTATCATAGTGGCTGTTTAAATGTCTCAAAGAAAATAAATTTTTAATGCACATCATTTTAAAGAAAATTGCACTGTACAATTCTACAATGTCAACATCAAACAGGGCTCGTTGGGTATTCGACTGTGGCAATTGGTTTCCATCAGAAAATGATTGGTCTATAGCTTCTCGTTCTATACAACTTGAAGAAAAAGAAAGAATTGGTCGATTTGTTTTTAAACAAGATGCTAAACGCTCAATTATAGGACAGTTAATGATTAGAAAATTTTTATCGGAAGCTACTCATTTACCTTGGGCACAAATAAAAACAAAAAGAGATCAAAATAATAAACCCATTATGGAAGGAATTAATTTTAATATATCACATGATGGAAATTTAGTTGTTCTAGCTGGTGAAGAAGATACAATTGTAGGAATAGATATTATGAGAAATTGTTATAAAGGTGGAAAAAGTTTAAATGAGTTTTTTAGAATAATGCATCGAAATTTTCATTTAAATGAGTGGGCTTATATTAATAAGGGGGGAACAGATACTGAAAAAACCAATTCATTTTATAGGTTTTGGTGCCTAAAAGAAAGTTATGTAAAAGCAACTGGTACAGGGTTAACTATTGACCTCAAAAAAATTTGCTTTATACCAAAAAGTGAATTGAAGAAAGATGTAATATTGAGTGATACTGAGTTATTTATTGATGGTAAATTAATGGCAGACTGGAGATTTCATGAATATTTGTTTGATAACTACACAATAACTGTATGTATAAAAGGATCCATAACCCCAACTAATTTTAAGTATATAAACTTCCAAGACTTAATAAATAATGCAGAAATGATTTCGGAAGAAGATAAAAACTATTGTAAATTATACTTGAGTAAAGAAGAAAAACCATAATTTTTATTTATTAAAATAATTTTAAATTTATGTGTTTAAGTTTTTTTGAATTTTGTGAATTTTGCTTCTATCTTTTCAATATACATGAAATCACAGTTTCATACTACCTATTTTAATATTGTTGTTATATTTATAGTATGTAGTTGATTTGTAAATAATATAGATGGGGATAGGTAAATTTATTTGTTACATGACATTCTATCGCATGTTATACAGTAATAGTTGTTAATTTATTAGAATTGGTTGTATATTTTTGTTTTCATGACAATAATAAAAGGGTTTGTGTGATTGAGCGTGCCTTGTACTAAAAGTTCCCTAGTAGGTAATGTTATTGACTGGTACCAAAAAAAAAATTAATTTTGGACATTTGTATAATTTTTATTATACTTATTGTGTTTATAAGAAAATTATATAAGTGTAATATGTTGATTTTGTATGAAAATTAGAACGAATAATACAATATATTTTTCTTAATAAAACATATTTTAGCTAAGTATTAAAGTGTTAATGATTTATAACTTCTGCCTTGACAATCCATAAAATACATTATAATAGTTGATGATGTTCAAACAATTTTAGGGTACTTGGTAGTTGTTTTTTTAATAGTTTTATTTGATTTTATGATGATTAAAAATTAGTTTACATCCCTTAAAAAAGTGTCATTACTTAGTAATAAATTATAATAATTTTGACATTTATAATTTATAAATATACGAATATTTGTAATTATTAATATGTTACATTTTATACTAGTATTAGATAGTAATACCTCATTAATAATAATTTAGAATATTGATGCATGTTATATCATAGTATGAGTCACAATCAAATAAAATAGTGATTAAATTATTTTAATGAAATTTATGTAATGTAAATCAACTGAAGAAATTAGTATTATACATAAGGAATAATAATTAATACTTTATACTATGAAATATTGTAGTTTAAAAATAGATTTTATTATTTTTGCACCTTTAGATATAGTTAAGTAATTAGAGTTTTTTTTTGTTTTTTTTGCTTTGTTGTACTATAGGCCGTAATGCATGGACAGCATTCAGTTCTGATTTTGCTCAGTATCTCATTATAGATTTAGGTCAAACTATGACTATAACATCAATAATGACTCAAGGTAGAGCAGAATCTTCAGAGTATGTAGAGACATTTGGTATTAGTTATGGATCGAATGGCTTAGACTATGCTGAATACAAAGAATCTTCCGGCAATACCAAGGTAAATAACACTGAAAATATCCAAATAATAATTATTAATTATAAAATATTTTTTACCATCTAAAAAGGTAAGATACATGATCTTGATTATTAACTATTGTATTGAAATTAAGTATTAGCATTGTAGCATTTTGGTTGATATTTTCAAAGCATTTTGTTAGGGTACATGGCATGGACTCCTTCATATGATTCTCTCGATCATTCTCTGATTGTTGAGTTTTCGGATAGAATGAAAGTATGCTCCATTTCAACTCGAGGCCGGTCTTCCACATTAGAATTTATCACTGAATATTATATACAGTACTCAGATAATGGGCAGGGTTGGAAAAATGTTGAAGACTCAAATGGCGAAATTGAGGTTTGAGTTTTATCATTGCCTTGAGAGTATTGTATTTAACTCCGTAGCCATGTAAAGTTGTGTGTTCACTTGTTTCTTTTTTTTTTGCAATTGTTTAAATTGTTCCTATAATTTAGATGCATTTTGTGAAGTTTTTATTGTTTGCTTTTAAAAAATAGCTTGAAACAGTTGGAACCATAATCGCAACTAGGTGGGTGCTAGGGAACTTTAGCACCCCCAATTCAAACTGTATTCCTTGATTTGTACACATACAATTTGAATAATATCTACTCTATTTAAATTTTTATTTCAGAATATTTTTGTACATTAAGTTTAATCAACAATATATTGATATTGGGAATTTTGTTGCTTTGTGTGTTATTTTTATACTGCCATCTACGTAACCCGCATGTTTTCTATTTTTGGGCGTTATCTTTATAATTAGTGCTCTGATTTAAATGTCCAAAGAATAACAAAAAATTACCTTTCAATCATTTTTTATTTATAAACCAGATTATCTAATTTTGTGTATTTTGCGTTAAGTGTATTTATATTTAAATATAACTTTCATTTTTTTGTAAAATTACTAGAAGTAAGTTAAAAAATGATTTAAAAATTAATAATGCCCTTATAACATCAAAAATTTCGATGAATGTAGAAAATGCCCCAAACAAGTTCGATTGCCAGCCATGATTTTCTATCACTCGCGCGCAACATAGGGATTTAGATGTTTTATATTTCCAACATCTATCAATTAATGCGATAAGGATTTTGAAAATTAATTTGAATTCTTCGTTAAAAGTATACTTCAGATCGACTTTCCCACTTTATTGATTTTGTCTCCTAAGACTTCACAAAATAGGAATCATAAAAATCTACAAAAGTTAATATTTAGGTATGTTGAGTACAAAATGTAAGTCGATCTGAAGACTACGACGAATTCAAATCAGTTTCCAAAATCCTTATCGCATCAATAGATCGATCGATACGTTGGAAATAGAAAACGTCTAAATAGGTTTTGTTGTGCGTGGAAAGAGAGAAAAATCATGGCTTGCCACCCCCTTATAATAGAATAGTGTATACTTAAAACCACATTTGTATCAATCATTCCAGAAAAAAAATGTTATAGCATTGAAATCCGAGCCCTAGTTATACTTATATTCTTATTTGTTAACTAATATTAAACAAAATATGCAGTATATTGCTTACAAAGAAATAATAATGTTGAAGTTGTGTGTACTTTATAATTATGTTATTGATGATTTTGAGATATATTTATATACTATGGGGGGGACAAAGCCCCCCACGGGTTAGTGAAATATACATAATTTTAGTATCCCCTAAAACGTTGGATTAGTTACAGTGTATTATTATTAGTTCCAAGCATAGCTATAGGTGTAACTGTTACACCTATGCTTGGAACTAATATTAATATAGTGGAACAATTTGTGGAGAATATGATATTGACTGCTATAGAGGGATGTCAGTCATAAATAAAATGTACAAGTATACTTTTGAAAGGGAATGTATAAATATTTACTATAAAAACTATACCTCAAAATAGCTCCTCAATGCATTAAGTCAATTGTATTTGATAATATGAGTATATGACATAAATAGTTTTTTGCTTATTATTTGAACATAGATACCTAATCAAGGGCGGATACAAGGGAGGGGCAATTGCCCCCTCCGTACACAAAGAAAAGTATCAAATATTGTGTTTGAAATTATTTGTGGCAAAAATTTTGTTCATGCAAGTATTTTCTTTATAATTTATACAAATATACAAGTATACCGATGTTCAATAACACTCTGACTTTTTTGTATCAAAATGCTTTTTTTAATATGGTTTAGTAGATATTGAGTTTATTTCAGTATAAGATTTTAATTAAGTTTCATACTCAAAATTAAAATCTTTTGCATTCTAAAATGATAAGACCCATCACCAGTGTTTCTGATGAAAGTATGACCGATCTCTGTACACAATCAATTTTATGCCGATTAATTATAAGACAATTCCTATTAATTTATTTTATTAATCTTATATATATTGCCCCCTCCGTTTAGGACCTCTGTATCCGCCCTTGTACCTAATATTTTATTTGGTTTCTTTAATAGTTAGCTAACTACTTTATCAATTTTATTGATTAAAATTGACAGTGGGTTTTCTTCTTTTTTTCCAGTATTAATTATTAAGTAATTAGTTATTGAACAATGGGCTTACCTTAATAATTCTTTATGCTCTTTAAATTAGTCTACAAACAATTAAAAAGAAGTTTAAACCATGTAGTAATTGATGAACAGCATGGTTTTAGATCGGGTAAATCAACAGTTACAAGTAGTGTAGTAGTATTCACTACTTACATTTTTAATTCTTTTGAAAAAAGAGGACAGGTTGACGTAATATTTATGGATTTCAAGAAAGCCTTCGATACTGTCGATCACGGCCTATTTTTTAAGAGAACTCGCTTGACTAAGTCTTGGTATCTTCTCTTTTGGTTAAAATTCCACCTAATTAATAGAAAACAATTTGTAAAATGATCTGGTTACACGTCAAATTTAACAAATGTTCTATCCGGTGTCCCGCGAGAAGCTTCAATTAAGTCCTCTTCTGTTTTTTCTATTTGTAAACTCAATTGACAAATGGCTCAAATATGCTAAATTTCTCCTGTACTCAGATGACATTAAAATCTACTTTAGTATTGACTCTCCTGCAAATAGTTGCCGCATACTTCAATCCGAACTGTCATTGTTTGTTCTTGGTTTCGATGTTAAGAACTAACCTTAAACCTCAATAAGTGTCATATTATGTCTTTCTCCAAAAATCATACTCCTGTTCTCCACCGATATTATCTAAATGACTGTGCTCTTGAACGTGTTTCCTTTACAAAAACCTTAGTATCTACTAACCCCTTATTTAAACTTAGGTCACATGGACATTATAACTAGTAAAGCTCTTAAGGTTTTATTAAACGAAAAACGAAAATGTTGTCCTCTGTATATGTTAACTTAGTACGGTCTATCTTAGAATATGGAGTAATAATCACACTTTGCTAAGGATGAACAATGGCTAGAATATGTCCAAAACAAATTCCTAGCATATCTATCATACATTGCCATAATCACCCACGACATGATTATTCCATTGTATGGACAAATATTCCTACTTGTATCTTACAGGCGCCTTGATGCCAGTATCGTGGTGACCGTGACTTTTTGGGGCGGTTTCCCGATATTTTAATAGGGGGTAGGTCCTTATCTGGTGTCTGATAATCAATTATCATCTTACTCAAGGTATTTGAAGTTGGTAATATTCTATAATCAATGGTAATAATAAGTTAATTTTAAAGTTTTAATAAATGCGTAGCAGCGAAGCTATACCAAATAAACATTAAACATCCCATAGATTACTTCTAATACTATAGTTATACAGACCACATGTATTTCATTATTATGGTATGGTGGGAGGTGGGTGATGTACTTCATATATTTGCCCGATGAATTTTAACACTTCACCACGCCATTGCTTGATGCTAACCATAATTTTATATCTTCCATTCTTAATGGTTCCCTGGATGTTCCCGACCTCTTATCAATGATTACTTCCCATGTACTATATTATGTAATATGTTCCTCCACACATCACCTGTATGGACGCAATCATCCACTTCACAGGATAATTGAGGGGCGTATCCAGCCCATCTTCGAAGGGGGGGGAGATTCGAACTCGAATCATACTTAAAAAGTATATGCAAAGCTGGGCACTTACTAGTTAATGAGTTTTAATACATAATAACTTTCTAACTTAACGAGTTGAATTGAATGTATAAAATAGTTTTAATCTAACTCGTTAAATTAAAAACAACTCGTAAAAATTCATTAATAATTAAAATTGCATAATTAGTACTTATTTTAATTTATTTGATTAATAGTAAATACATTTTTTTACATTTTATTTCTAATCAATTCTTATTTCATTGATTTTGGCCTTTAGATATAAATAGTATCTATAACAGATGTTTTAAACCTAGTGATGACATGACTCCGAATTTTCGTGGTAGTGTTATTATTGGTGGTTTACCCGTTAATCGTTTATTTATGAATAATATTGTGATTATTCTATATTATAGAACAGCGCATACGCCACACACACAATAGGTACCTACCCATACACGTGAGGATTTTATGACGGATTTGGTCTCTGGCAGATTAAATCCCCTAAAATGTCCTATCGTGTGTGGTGTTCTAGGATTAAGTCCGTCTAGTATAAAAATCCGGCAGATTTAAACCGACGGATCAAGTCTCTCGCCCGGATCCGGCGGACCTTGATAAGAATTTTTCTTTTATCAATATCATTATTATCATACTGTAATCGGTCGTATAAATCCGCAGATCTTTCAGAACGTCTTGAAAGACCAGAGGACTATGTAGGTCCTCAGTACAAAAATCAACGGATTTCCACCATTAACTAGCGGACTTTTATTTTCACGTTAGTGGACACACCTTAGGATCTAGTCCGACGGACCAAATCCATCGAAGACCGTTATAAAATCCTCTCGTGTATGGGTATCTAATATGACGATTGACGAATTTACCACTTACCACTATTACGTACTCGTATTTACGTCTGTGGTCCGTACTCCGTACGCGCTGTTATTTAAATAATAACTGATATTAGTAATAAAATCTAGAATGTGTTTAATTTAATTTTTCAATCATCATCAGTAATTTGAGGTAGATAACTTATTATTTACATTTGAATAAACCACTTTTAAAATTAAATTTTAAAAAAACCTAACTTCTAAGTTAGAAATTTGGAAAATTTCAGTAACTAACTCATATTCTAGCTTAGTTTTTTTTATTAAAGTAACTTGTTGAAAAAGATGACTTACTTGCTTTGATTTGAGTATATGTCTATAAACGAAAGCCCGTTTCCTCTTCAGCCATTATTCGAAGCTATTATTACGTTATGCTTATGAATTATGATTAAGTAGTGAAAACCGTAAGCTACTGCTACACCATACAGTCCGTACTACCACAGAATAGTGAATACTACTGAAGATTGAAGAACTACTGTACGTCTATACTACCATATAAGCTAATCAATTTTTGCTATAATAATTTTAATTTGTATAATTTCAACATTATGCTCTGTGATATCAACTATTTTTCCCGATTCCCTGAAAACTGAATAAGTTAATTATACGGCTGCAGAGTGCTCAGTGCAAATGTCCAATATAATATCGGACAATATAATTATTATAGTCGCTTTATCTCTAATCTCTCATATACATCCATTTTAGTAACAACTATATTAACTAAAATTGTTCTGTGATATTGGTTAATATTGGTAACAACAGCCTATTTCTTTTTCGATTATAAGTTTAGGCTTAGTGATTGTATTACTCATTTTATGAACTTGCACTTTTATATACTTTTATATACTTTTTTTTATAGTAGACCAACCTTAGTATAAAATGAAGTAATTAATTTATAAAATTATTTGAATCTATACATAAAATATAAATGACAAATTTTGAGTTAGGCATAATTGTTTCATAAGTGCTGGTTTTATACCAATATTGAATATAAAAATTTACAAATAAAAAGTGTGTTTGTATTTAAACTATTCCTTAAAAATGTATACATTATATTATAAATTAGTTTTATAAGTACCAACAATTATTAGTATTTTTATTTTATTAGTAAAATTATAATAACAAAAACTGTATTTTAACTGTGTTAATAATACCTGTGTATTTAATTTAGTTATTCAGAGGTAATATTAATGGAGATGATCCTGCAAGAAATATATTTGAAGTTCCCATAATAGCACAATGGATTAGAATTAATCCAACTAGATGGAGGGACAGAATTTCATTAAGATTAGAACTTTATGGATGTGCATATTGTAATTCATCACTTTTTTAAAAAAATAATAAGATTTAGTTATTAAAATAATATTAATTATTATTTCAGCCTCAGATAGTCTTCATTTCAATGGTACTTCATTAGTACGTTGGAATTTGAGAGATGCTCCAGTATCTGCTCACAGAGAAACAATTAGATTTAGATTCAAAACTAATGTGGCCGATGGAGTTTTGTTATATGGTATTGGATCACAAGGAGATTATCTAGCTCTACAGCTTAAAGATAATCGGCTGCTGTTAAATATTAATTTAGGTATAAATTTAAACAAAAAAAAAAAACATAAATTTTAAATTTAAACATCATTATTTTAGTGCTAAAATTATAATTTTTAGGTTCGCAAATTATGACCAGTTTATCAGTTGGAAGTTTATTAGATGATAACATTTGGCATGAAGTTATAATAATGAGAAGGAGGCTTGATGTTGTATTTTCTGTTGATCGAGTTACTATCCAAGGTCGAATTAATGGTGAATTTGAAAGACTGGATCTTAATCGTGAAGTATTCAAATCAAATATTTGAAAATAATAAACACAATAATAATTTTATATTTTATGTTTTCTAATAGATATTCATAGGTGGGGTGCCACATTTAAATGAAGGTCTATTAATTAATAAAAACTTTACTGGCTGTATTGAAAACTTGTACATGAATTCAACAAATATAATTTATTTGGTCAAGGAAGTATACAACTCTGGAGACACTTGGTTGATGCAAAAATATCAAAAAATAAATACGTTATATACTTGTTTGGTATAGATTATAGTTTCTCATTATTAAAAATTAATTTTTTTTTTATTAATATAATTTTAAAGTATTATTAAATATTTAAATAATCTATTAGAAATAATATTAATAAAAAAAAAAATTAGATATAAAGATAAAAGTTCTTGTTTGGAGTATCTCAGATCAGAGTTCTTATTCTTATGACTGTCGATATTTTTCAAATCCAAAACCAACCGTAAAATTTACACATCAAAATACTCACTCTCAAGCTAGAATATTTATTTTTACTTATATTTAATTTTCATTAACATTATTTGTAATGTTTAATAATTTTTAATAAATTATTTATATGTTTAATAATACTTAATTATTATTTTAAGATTATTAACCACAAAACTTTTATTTTATTTTTATTTTATTACACATTATAATTTGTTTTTACTAGGAATCTCCTATTATTCCTGTTACATTTCTAACACGATCATCGTATGCAAGACTTAATAGTTATGAAGGAACAAAAAAAATTAATATATCATTATCATTTCGGACTTATGAAACAAGAGGATTGTTGGCCCATCACAGATTTTTGACAAATGGATATGTTAAGGTAATTTTTGTTGAAAGGTGTTTTATATTTATATTTATTAAAATATATTGTTAAATTTAAAAATTTGTTTTGTCACAGTTATATTTGGAAAACGAACGCATCAAAGTAGAGTTGATGACAAAAGATGATACACGAGTAGTTTTAGACAATTACGAAGAAAGTTTTAATGATGGAAAATGGCATAGTGTTGTTTTAACTCTAAAAACTGATTTTCTAGAACTGAATGTTGATAATAGACCTATGCAGACAATTAGAAAATTAGATTTCTTAGTCGGAACAAATTATTTTATTGCAGGTCTGATTATATATTTTTAAATAATTTTATACTTGAACTTAATACCAAATTACATATTATTTTAGGTGGTATTTATGGTACAGCAGGATTTATTGGATGTATGCGTTTAATTACAGTTGATGGAAATTATATGTTACCAACTGATTGGAAACTTGGAGTAAATATTGATGATTGAAATAATTATACTTGACAATAGTTGATAATGAACATTTAAATTTTAGGAAAGTTATTGTTGTGAAAAAGAAATATTATTTGATGCTTGTCAAATGATTGATCGTTGTAATCCAAACCCTTGTAAACATTCTGGAACTTGTAAACAAAATGCTGATGAATTTTTTTGCGATTGTGCTAGTACCGGATATAGTGGTGCTGTATGTCAAACCCGTAAGAAAATTTAAAAAAATTAATACATTGTATTTTTTAGTATTAAAGTTTGTTTATTATGTATATAGCATTAAATCCATTGTCCTGTCGTGCTTATAAGAATGTTAATCCAGTAGGACAAAGTTCTGACATAAAAATAGATGTAGATGGAAGTGGACCATTAAAGCCATTTCCAGTAACTTGCCAATATTATGGTAGTTATATAATTTAAAAAAACCATTATTTTCTTATATTATCTATGTATTATTTAAAATTATATTTATATAACAAAATAAAAATAAAAAACCTTTTAGCTGATGGAAGAATAGTAACTACAGTTGGACATAACAATGAGGGTGACTCTACTGTAGATGGTTTTCAAGAACCTGGAAGTTTTAAACAAGACTTCATTTATGATGCAAATATATTTCAGATAGAAGCTCTTATTAATCGTTCTCATTCATGTTGGCAGCCAATAAATTATGCTTGCAAACAATCTAGACTATTTAATTCTCCAGGTAATACATTGAAAAAATATTTTCAATCATAAAATATTAATATAATATTACAATTTAAAGCAAATGGATTAGATTTTCGACCATTTGGATGGTGGGTATCAAGACATAATCAAAAAATGGACTACTGGGGTGGCTCAATTCCAGGATCATATAAATGTCAGTGTGGTGTTATTGGTGATTGTAAAGATCCTACTAAATGGTGCAATTGTGATTCAGGTAAAGAAAGATATTCAAACTTATTATCAATAAATTTACTTATGTTCGAATATTCATAGGTTTTGATAGTTGGCTATCAGATGGTGGTGATATCAGAGAAAAAGAACACCTGCCTATTAAACAAGTTAGATTTGGAGATACAGGTACTCCGTTGGATGAAAAAGAAGGACGATTCAAAGTTGGCCCATTAATGTGTGAAGGAGATGGTAAATACTTCATTTATATTGTAATTGTAATAAGGTAACTTGAAATACGGTTATAGAATGTTTATTTTTATTTTATAGATCTATTCAACAATGTTGTTACATTCCGCAAATTAGACTCACAAATTCGTTTACCAACATATGATTTTGGACAAAACGGTGACATTTATTTTGAGTTTAAAACCACTATTGAAAATGCCATTATTTTTGAAAGTCATGGGCCTAAAGATTATATAAAGTTATCACTTATAAGTATGAAATTAATATAATAAGTGCAATTGATATAATAAAGTATACATTTTAATTTAATTTTAGGTGGTCACTCTTTACAATTTAGTTACCAAGCAGGTAGTGGACCATTAAGTGTTCGTGTAGAAACCTCAGACAAACTTAATGATGATGTATGGCATTCTGTTGTTATAGAAAGAAATAGGTAGGTTTTGTCATCTAAACTTATTATATATTAATCAAACTCACTTTTGTGGAAATATATTTTTTGTAGAAAAGAAAGTAGAATTATTGTAAATGGCGCCTTAAAACAATCAGTAAAAGAACCGCCAGGTCCAGCACGAGCAATACATTTAACATCTGAATTAGTCATTGGTATATTGATATTAACTATTATTTTTTTTTCAAATGCATTAATAATATTTGTTATTTTAGGAGCATCTTCTGATGAACAAAATGGTTTCATCGGTTGTATGAGAGCATTCATGTTAAATGGACAATTAGTAGACTTAAAATCATATGCTGAAAAGGGGTTGTATGGTATTTCTCCTGGTTGTATTGGTAAATGTGATAGCAGTCCATGTCTCAATAATGGAACATGTTTTGAAAAATATGATGGTTATACTTGCGACTGTCGGTGGACTGCATTTAAAGGACCAATTTGTGCTGATGGTAATTCCAATTATTAAATACAATATTTTAAGTTAATTTTTTAGGAATTAAGTGTTATATTTCTATATGAATGTACAAATGTATGTGTTTTGATGAATTTTCAATACTAATATATTATTTTTAGAAATTGGTGTAAACCTTAAGGCCAATTCAATGATAAGATATGATTTTGAAGGAATATGGAGGTCAACTATATCAGAAAACATTAGAGTAGGTTTTACTACTACTAACCCAAAAGGGTTTTTACTAGGACTATTTTCAAATATATCAAAAGAGTACATGACGATTATGGTATCTAATAGCGGTTAGTTATATGTCATATGACAATAATTTAATTAAACTGAAATTATTTTGTATTATTTACAGGTCATTTACGAGTGGTTTTTGATTTTGGATTTGAACGTCAAGAATTAATCTTTCCAGATCAGCATTTTGGTCTTGGACAATATCATGATTTAAGAATTAGAAGAAAAAATTCTGGTTCTACTCTTATCATGCAGGTAATATTAAATAAAAACAAAAATGAGAATAATATATTGATGAGTAATACTAATTTTGGATTTGAAACAGGTTGATGGGTCAGATCCCAAAGAATTCCATTTTAACATCAAAGAATCAACTGATGCGCAATTTAATAATATTCAATATATGTATATTGGGCGTAATACATCTATGACTGAAGGATTTGTCGGTTGTATATCACGTGTTGAATTTGATGATATTTATCCTTTAAAATTGTTATTCCAACAAGATGGCCCACCAAATATCAGTGGCATGAATAGTAAGTTTTTTAAATTTAGTATGTTTATTATTTCTATCACAGTTGATAATATAAAGTTAATAGTTGGTTATGAGTTTATGACTTATGAGTATATGATATAATGAAATCTATTCCAAGTATTTTGATTCATCAGAAATTTGTTTTAGTCAGGACAGAAAAATTAATTAATTATATATTAGCATGATTATGAATAATATTGTATTAATAATTAAATAAATATTCTGTTAAAAAATCAACTATGTATAAAATAAGCTATAAAATAATATGATATTATAACCCTGATGTTAACCATCAGTATTTGCTGTTTAATGTTTATTGTTTCATTGATTAGTAAATTAAAATTGTCTAGCTACTATTAAAGAAGATTTTTGTGGTGTTGAACCTGTTACACATCCACCACCAATAATAGAAACAAGACCACCTCCCATTTTAGATGAAGATAAAGTTAGAGCTGCTTATCATGAGACTAACTCTGCATTAATTGGTGGTAAATACTCATGTCTTTAATTTTCTTTTTTTTGTGATAAATATTTTAATTTTACTTTTTTCTAGGAGTTTTTTCTATAATTTTGATTGCAATTCTCATACTTGCATTTTTCATTGGTCGTTATGTAGCTCGTCATAAAGGCGATTACATAACACAAGAAGATCGTGGAGCTGATATAGCACTGGATCCAGATGATGCTGTCATACATTCAACTACTGGACACCAAGTACAGAAAAAACGAGAATGGTTTATATAATTTAGATATCTTTTTTTCGTATTTTCATATACAATTTATTACTATTATTAAATTGAACAAAAACCCTCTACAATTTAATTATTTTTATTTTTAAAAACAGGTTTTTTATGGACTTTATTTAATGCTAAACTTATTTAAAACAATTTTTATTCTTATTTGTACACTTTTTGTAACATTCGTTTCAATAGATCAAATTTACACAAGCTCATTTATCTATGTGCAATTTTCATCATGTGAATATTTTCAAAAAAATAATAATAAAACTTTTGCTGAATATATTTTATTGAGTAGATAAAATGTAATTTATGCAAATATTATTTAAATTTTTTTAAAATGTTTCTTTTATATATTTTTTTAAAATGTTTCTTTTATATATTTTTTTAAAATGTAATATTTTAGTATTAATTAATGTTATACTCTATAAGAAATAAGTATTTATTTTATTACCAATGACTATAGTTTATAAATTGTTTGAATCTCGTTTTACTTTTTTTTGCTTAGTAACATACTGACTGCCTTAATAATAATTATTAATTATTAAGCATAAGGCTTCAATGTAAGTGGTAAAATATTAAGGTGATTTAATTTTAATATCCAAAAATTAAAATTTTTAACACAGCATTTTGTTTAATACTATATTTTTATTAACATTTTTAATTTGTATTTGTAAGGGTTGCAAATGACTGATTTTTAATAAAAGTATATTCACCGTTAATATTTAACCTCTTATAAGGTATGTCCAAACTTAATTAATTAAATATTATTTAAATTCCGTCCATATTATAGTATTTAAATGTATAATTTTTATGAAATGTGATATTTTATTAAAATTTTAACAAATAATACTTTTATTATTTATATACTTGTATTATTTTAATTTGCACTTTTGTATTTTATGAATTATATACCCTGTGAATTTACTTTAATAATGCAATTATTCACTTATTTAATAGGTTTTGTCTTATTTTAGTACATAAGAATGTTGTCGTGTAGCAAATCATTTTATCAACTATACATTTTTTTTTATATAAATACAATTATTGTAAGTTTGTAAAATTAAGGTGTTTTTATTTTATAGCAACACATTTGGCTTATTAAAAATATATGTGTATTTGAATCTTCTGAATATTTTTTTTATTCAAATTTTTGTTTTTCTCATTCAAATTTAACAACTGAAATCAAATCATTTATTATGAAATTTAGGGGTCTTCTATGATATTTTTTCAGTCTTGATTTAAAGTTACAGATAAATCGATATTGTTGAAGACCTTTGTAGAATTTATCAAATTATATTTCAATTTTACTATTTATTATTTATATTATATACTACTACAATTTATAGTATAATTATCTTAAGGTGCACCTGTGATTAACCGCTGATAGATGTTTTGGAATACTTGTATGGTTCTTTTATTTGAGTTATCAGCAGAGCCCCAGATTACGATGCCATATATTTTAAAATAAAGGATCTATTTTAAGTATTATCAATTTATCATAATCATATATTTTTGAACATTTTTTATAAAAAATCTACGAGAAAGTAAAATGTATTAATATATTTATATACATATTATTTAAATAATATACCTACCTAATGATTAGCTTTATTATTATTAAAGTTGTATACTTCTATGTTATTTCATAAGCTTAATAACGTACCCAGACTCCAATTTTGTGTATCTTAGTCCGTGGTCATATCTGTCATATGTAGAGCCCAAATTACATTAAATTAATTTAAAGACTGATTACTTATACTTTATAGGCCGAACAAAGTAAATACTAGTAAGTAGAAGACAGTTGAAACTAAAAACAGTTGTTCTTAATGACTAAACAAACATTGTCATATTGATGTCGTTTTCGATGATTTGATCAATCTAGTGAATTTTTTTATTATTGATAGGTTGTATATGGATTAATAATAACGAAAATTCTACAAATAGAAGCATAAGTTTCTCTGGACTTTATAGACTAAATAACACAATAAACGCTTGATATAACTAAATAAGTATAAGCTATGGAATATGGACAAGTCATATTTATACAATTACACAATTAGAAATGAAAATAGATAAGCTTTCTAAACATTTTCTCAGGTAAATTTTTATTTCAAACCTATGTAGTGTTAAATTTTAAAAGGTAAAGCGGGCCTATTTTCTGGTGGTTAATACTATGACCATGGTTTAAAATTCACTACCTTTTGTTCCATAGACACCAAACCTTTCATCATGGTTACACATCTATAACCATGTCTTGCATACAAAATTATATTATGATAATTTCCAAATAGTCTATGTTATCACCACGTGTAAGTGAAATTGAATGAATCTCTGTGCGAGTGTGCGACTGTGCTCTCAGTGTACGATACTGTTGTAGCTTTGATTGTTTTATCAATGATAGTAGTGAGTAATGACAGTGTTGTGTAGTTGTGTACTTTATAGTATACAAGTTAAGTAGTCAAGTCACTACATACTCACCAGTTGGTTGTCGGTATTCAGCTGGAACTACTGAATTGTACGAGGTGTGTAGCCGTTTAGTTAGCCATTTTACAGCCTGGTGTTCAATTTGAATATTTTCAACGAACTTTACAATTCTCACTGAACGACTAAACACAACTATTGACATGATTTCAACATGTTATCACAATCTGAGATATTTATCCCGTTGGTGATAGACAAAAAATAATGAAACATCATATTCATATCTTTCAAAATAATGTTTATTGAGTATGTATGATGAATAATTATGCAATTTTTGTTATCAAGTCAATCTTAAATCGTAATGCATTTAATTTTTAAGACCTAAGTACTTATGTAAAACGTTATCAAAATCTTTCAAAAATCTTAGCATACCTTAAATTTTGTGATTATTACAAACTGAGTTTTACTAAAACTAGATAACTTTTACTATTTTACTTGACTTTCTTATGGTTGTATATATAATTAACTGATGATTGTAAACTTTAAACTGTACAAATTTACCTTTACTATGAATAAATAATTTATATTGTATAAACAATTAGAAGAATTAATGTACTAGGCAATATAATTTTTTTCATGTAATTGATACATTTTTTTTTAGATAAAGTCTGTTAAAAATTTTAAAATATGAATTCTAAAAGTAATTCTTTTAATGAACTCTGTCATATTGATGATCCTCGTTTTCGAATAACTCCAGTGCAACAAATGGCTGCTGCTTGCACAGGAGCTTTAATTACTTCATTTCTTGGTTTGTTACCTATTTATTTACATAAACTATATAAGTTATAATTTTCAATAATATTATTAATTAAAAAATTTTAGTTACACCATTAGATGTCATTAAAGTACGCATGCAAGCCCAAAGCAGAATTACAGGAAAACACAAATGTTTTTTTTATTCTAACGGCTTAATGGATCATATTTGTCCATGTAATGACATTAAAAAAAATTCCACTAATGGTCCTTATTACAGAAATGTTCAATGGTTTGATAGGCCTACACAATTTAATGGAACGCTTGTAATGAATTGAAATATTATTAAACATATTTGAAAACTAATATGTAATAATTTTGAACTGTGTAGGATGCTTTTAAAAAAATAAGCAGAAATGAAGGCTTTTTATCATTATGGAGTGGCTTAAGTCCAACTTTAATTCTTGCATTGCCTGCTACAATTGTTTATTTTGTATCATATGAACAATTACGTTGTCATCTTCAAGATTTAACAGAACCCCATGTGGATCAAAATCATTCATTGTGGATTTCTGGTGTATCAGGATGTATTGCTCGTTTTGGAGCTGCTACATCAGTTAGTCCATTAGAACTTATACGCACTAAAATGCAATCAAAAAAACTTAGTTATTTAGAAGCACATCAAGCATTGAAAAGTTTATTAGAGTATCATGGCTATAAGGGGCTTTGGAAAGGTCTTGGTTCTACCTTACTTAGAGATGTCCCTTTTTCTGGTAAGTAATGTATTTTATATTATTTAATTTTATCATTTAAACAATTTAAATAATTTTCTTTTTAGTTTTTTATAATATTTTTTTTTAACACAAAGATAATAGTTTTATTTTTAAATAACAAAAATGCTAATAAATATAAATTTATTTGTACTGTATTATAATAATACTATCAACTTGTTATCATGGAATTTAATGGTGATAATTTTGAGTGGATTTAAATTTGTAATTATATTAATTTTGTTAAAATCTGTCAAGTTCTCCTTAAATGAAATTACTCAAAAATTTGACTATTGACAATTTGAAAACATTCTTGACCTCCCTTTCTAACACAGTTTTATAACCACAGATTGATTAAATATTTTCCTTGTTATAAAATGCCTATGTTATGAACAGTTAATTAATATTAAGTTTAATGGAATCTTAATTTTCCGGGATCCGACCAGCTATATTATTTTCATTATTAATCAAAATAAAAAATACATTTTAAGTGTTATTTGAATTCTATATTCCAACAAACCATCTAAATTATTAATACATTTTCTTCTTCTTCTTGTGGCCATACTACTCTCTAAGAGTTTTAGCCGTCACAACAATATCCTGCCACTTTTCTCTGTCTTGAACAATTTTGTGCCAATCTTCTATGCCCATTTTGTTTAGGTCTTCCGTCACACCATCAATCCACCTCTTTCTGGGACGTCCCCTTGGTCGTTTTCCTACAGGTTTCCATTCGAAAGCAACCTGTAAAGGGTCGTTTTCTTTTCTTCTTAGGATATAACCTAATGATACATTTTGATCGTTTTAATTCAAAATTTTTGGTAATAACTTAATCTCTCATTTTCTTTTATTTAAATAAAAATAAATATTTAACTATTTAGTGAGTAGGTATTTGTTTCATATTTGACCTAAGACATCTTTGAAAATGTTATTTTTAAAAATAAAAATTTTATTTTAATCATTTTTAAGCAATTATCTTAATTATGAATTTTATAATATAATATTGTATATTTATTATAATTTACAGATTAGTCTATAACTAAATTAATTATTAGTTTCAGCTAAAAGCCATTTTCAGGTTACATATAAATAAATAAAAAAACATACTAAAAACAAATTAACATTACTTATGAAAAGTCTAAAATTACTATTTATTTAACTATGGAATTAATTGTATATTATATTATTTTTTAAGGAATATATTGGGTTACATATGAACATATTAAAAAAGTATCTGGTCAATCAACAACATTTATGTACAATTTTATGGCCGGAAGCATAGCTGGAACAGTAATATATTTGATTAAATTGTTATTGTCATGATTATTAATTATCGGTATAATATTATTTAGATGTAGTCATGTAGATAATAAATAAATATTTCATTATAATGAATAGTCATTTGCATTAATTTATATTTCATTATAAAAAAAGAGAATCAAATTTATCACTATAATTTGGGTTATATATTAATTTGATAACAATTATTTTTTTAATATTTCAGTTGGCTGCAGCATTAACAACACCATTTGATGTTGTTAAAACTTTTCGACAAATTGAATTAACCGAAAAAGAAATTATGACTGGTTAGTTAATCTAATAATAATACAATTATCTTTTAATATATTTGAATAAATGAAATACTTAGTAGTTATTTCAGAACCTCCAGGGAAAGCTTCTGGTTGGACAGTTAAGGCAATTGTTGACATATACCAAAGGAATGGTGTGCGTGCCATTTTCAGTGGTTTAGTTCCTCGGATTATCAAAATAGCACCTGCATGTGCCATAATGGTATCCACATTTGAGTATGGAAAAACATTTTTTCAAAATAGAAATATGCAAGTACATTTTACAAATTTTAAAGAAATTTTATAACGAATATTAAATAGAAAACATTCTATGATTTTTATAAACTGTAAAGAAAAGTTGAGGAAAATTATTATTTTTATTGTTTTTAGTTACCATCCTACACAAAATGAAATAACAAATAAATCTAAGTGATATTTGTGATTATTATTAATTTTGTGTATCTTTTGGTTCTTTTTTATTTTCTCACCTTATCTTTGATTTTCTAAATCAGTATTTTCTTATTATGCTAAAGTAAACATGACGAAAATATTGAGCCTTTAAGAAATATCACGCCTGAGACACATTGAATATGCCAGGCACCGTGTAGTGTATATACAAAGCTGTGTAATTGTTATTTTAATTATTTAAATTACAAATATTTGTTGTCAAATTGTCATTATCCAAAACAAATTTCACAAAAAAATGTATGAAATGTAAAGACTTATAACAAACAATATGTATTTAAAGAAAGATATATGCTATTGAGACATTATATTTACAATAATTTAAAATTTGAATAGAATTAATAATATTTATGATCAACAAAAAGCAAGAAAAATCCTAGTATATTATTGAGTTAGATTGAGTATAATTTAAACAAAATATTAAAAAAAAAAAAAATCTTTTTTTAAGGGTCAAACATGTTTAGAACAAATCAAATAGAATACAATTTAAAACAAAAATGAGTATTTTATATTTTTAATCTTTAGGGTAATGTTCAGAGTATTGTGATATATGATGTTCCAGTGAATTCATTTGTTCCCTAAAAAAAAAAAAAGATTTCAAATATTATGTTCAAATAATTAGTTCAATTTCTTTGTTACCAATACAATTTTCTGGGGTAGATCTATAAATTGTCTTAGTGGAGTGTAATTTAGTTGTTAATATTCTCTAATAGTTTTAACTAGAAGAATAAATTACTATGAAGACCAGTAAATCAAGGAGAGTAAGGTTTATTATGTTTTCTTTCATATCTGCTACTGTTAATACTTATTACATTTTTATCTTGAAATTATTAAAAAGTAAATTTTAAAAATCATGTACAATAAGCTTTTAATTATGAACCAGCACTGAGGGAAAACAGCTGATAAAAAGCTATGTTTATGTTTCACATGTGATGACTAGTGATATTGACATAACAAAAACATACATTAAAAACATTTTTATTTACAGAATATTATATAATTTTAAATTTTAAAAATATCAATAAAGAAAATGAAACTTATAGGATATAAATACTTACTGCAGATGATCTGGAATTTCATGATAAACATCATTAAACATTTCTTTCCAATTTGGTTTGTTTTTCTTTGATGCAATTGCAAATACTCCCATAATCTTAAATAATAGAGTTCATATATAATAAAATAATTCTTATATTATATTGATGTAATTTACTTGTTTTTTAGTGTCTTTGGCATATTCTAATTCATATTGATCATTCCAAAGGTTTTTTTTCTCTAAAAATTTTTTTAACCTAGTAATTGGATTTTTATTTGCCCATTGTTGTATTTCATCTTTAGATCTATAAGCAGTACTATCATCAGAAGTGCTATGATGTCCACGCCTAAAATATTTAAATTAAAAAATTATTTTTATTACCCTCAAAACCAAATTATTAAAAAAATTACCTATAAGTCATAGCTTCTAATATCAAGGGTCTCGTATTAGTCATAACATATTCTCGAGCTTTTAAAGTCGCATTATAAACTGCAAGAATATCATTGCCATCAACACGAATAGTAGCAATTCCATATCCAGGACCATGGCTTATAATACCATCTCCTCTGTACTGTTCATTCGCAGGTGTTGATATAGCAAATCCATTATTACGACTACACATAAAGTAATAGAGTAAATTTAAAAGAAATATTCCAACCAATATTTGACTTACCAGAAAAAAATGATTGGACAGTTAAGAGTTGATGCAAAATTAAATGCAGCATGTGCATCTCCTTCGCTTGCAGCCCCCTCACCAAAGTAAACAATAGTACAACGTTTATTGTTTAATCGTTTATAAGAAAATGCTGTTCCAACGGCTTTAACATTTCAATATTACTTTAAATATTTTATAAGTTTAAAAAGTATAAACAAATTTTACCTTGAGGTAACTGAGTAGTAAGTGGAGATGAAAGAGTTACAAAATTAAGATCTCTTGATCCATAATGCACTGGCATTTGCTTTCCTTTGCCAAGATCTTCTATATTGCCAAAACATTGATTCATGAATTGTTCAGGAGTAAAGCCTCTGAATAGTAAGACCCCTGTAAAAATATTTAATAATTATTTTTGTAAAAATATATTATTCTGATATCCTATGCATACCAGCTTCTCTATATTGGCCATAGACCAGATCATTGAAATGTATCCCTGCTGCACTACCAATCTGTGCAGCTTCTTCACCTTCATTTGTCATATAAAAAGATATTCTGCCTTGTCTTTGAGATTCATATAAAATTTTATCCATAATGGATAATAAAACCATTGATTTATACATTTTAAGTAATTCATCATTTTCTGGTATCTGCATTTAAATATTTTCAATATAAACCTTACGAGTTATATAATTTGATATTAAATTACTCTGAGAACTTCTTAAGTAAAACATATTTTCTTATATTTTACATTTTTACTTACAATAACAGAATTACAATTGTTTACAATATCCCCAGTCTCATTCAATATTCTAAAAATAGGCACCGAAGTTAAAGGTGGTTCATTTATATCTAATGTAGGAGTAAAATTAACTTTGTTAATTCCTCGATATATTGAATCTTCAATATTATTTGACATGGAACTGTATAACACATATTGTTTCTAAAAAATAAATATATTTTTAAAATTAACATTAAAAAAATTAATTGAAACATTCTAGCAAAATAAAGAATTCGCAATTAATTACATTTTCATTAACAACCTGTTAATTTTAAATTTTGTTTGAACATTCTAAAATTACAGCAAATGTATTCAAGCAATAGGACTGGAAGGTAACATTTAAATGTTAAGGAAATAAAATAGCCAAACAGTTAATGTTTTTTTACTTATAAATTATTAACGTATCATCATTATTGTATTTTTCGTAATCATTCATTCATTTATTTTAATACTCAAACGTACCTACTAAAAAGTAGTTCGTTAATAATTGAATACCTTTTTTTCATACATCTGAATCACGATTTAAGATACAACTTATATATAAGGGTTTCTGATTAGTGATTAGAATACAAAACTTAAAAAAAAACCTGTTCTTAAATTATTTTAATTTAATTAAACATTAATTGACATTTCCTACTTCCTAGCTTTTGCTATCTACAATTGGAAGATTTTTATGTAACGATGGCGGTGAACTTATTATATCTGTGGTTTGTTTAGAAACGGCGATTATATTTTGAATATTTGGATAATTCGCTAGTGTAATGAATACAAATTTTTTGCCGCCTTGCCGGGTATTGATTAGTCGATCTATCTAACGTATCATAAATTAAAAATAATAATAATTGTAGGTATAAAAAAAATATGGTATTATAGTTGAACATTATTACTTTAAAGAAATTGAGGTTGGTCAATCTCTTAAGCATGATACTTGAGTACATCACGAGAACTCGAAATTATTATAACAGAAAAAGAAAAAACATGTAATGTATTCAATTAAAACAGCCCAAATGTTTGACGGGTTACTCTGGATCAAAACTGCACTCCTTACATACATTTAGACATAACAATGTTAAATACTAAACGGGCATGAATAAATTGTACTTTTTAACTATTAAGTAGTGTGTCAGCGAATAACTATGAGTATTGACACCTGTAACCTGCTTTATCTTCGTGACCTACGGACCCGCAGGTAGCCAGGGAACATGGCCGCATTGACTTATACTTTTAACGTTTGTACATGGCCGATTGCCTACGGGAAGTCGGGAAACAAGCGTCCCCGCCCACCGGCTTTGGCGCACGCAAGCGACATGATGCATGTTTACTGTTTATTTTAGTCATTACGTCAGTAATCTGTACTTGCCAGTTGTAGTATTATACAAATTACTATTATATATTTAATATTACAATAGTCATTAGTCCATTAATATGATTCAAATAACCTACTAAATTACCTACTAAGATAATAAATGAATTATGAATACAATTTACGGCGTCATAAATAATATAGGTATGTAACATTGTAAATTGTAATATACATTATACACTTGACATACGTCCCGCTAGTGCAGTGTGGCCAGCACGTGGGACAGCGTGCTTTCCAAGACGACAGGATTGGACATACTGTTGCCGAACTGACGCCATCGAAGAGTCGGGTTTGTTGATTCGTTTGTTGTTTGTTGTTGTGTTTGCGAAGTGGTTCAATTAGTTATTATTTCTCCCTGTGGCGTGTTTCTATTTTTTTTCCGCATCTAGTAAATAATAACACTCATTATACCTGAGTATAATTGTCGGGTAATCCCCGTTATAAAGCGTTAATATTGTCGTCTCCTCATTGGACTTGTAATCGGCGATCGGTTAGAATTTAGTTATCGGTATTGGCTGTTATGGGCGGAACGCCGAAGAATATTCTCTGGTTCCAAAGAGTACCGCGCGTTGACCGCTGCTGAACAACACGTTAAGGTAAATACAATAAGGTATCTCCACGGTTTATTTCACCTTTTCGTTTCGCCGCTCGCGGGCTCGATCATCATAGTCACTTTCCATTCACTTTCTTCGTTGCTAATGGCCCTTATAAGCACTAACCTGGTATCTACCCTGGAATACATATTATGGACTTATACATTCTCCGAATATTAACAATGTTTCAGCGTTCTATTTGCCTATAAACTACCCGTCTCGTCTAACTGCTTGGCGTAGTCATTACGACTCCTGGCAAGCCAAGGTTTGATCAGTGTCCAAAATTTGAAATATTGATTTGGCATAGCGAGAGCAGTTAAAAGATACGGACGCAATTAATGTGGTTTGATCATTATGCATAGAATGATTCACTGTTTTTTCCTTCAAATCAGTTGTTGGGCATTATAATTTTAAACTAAAACTTGCTTCTATTGGCCTAATAATGTTATTAAATACTTGATATTGTAAACATTTTATGATAACTTTGATTTCATTCTAAGTTGTCTTTAAATGATGGCGAAAAATACTATCTTTTAAAAGTAGTTTGGTTTGGATAACATAATTAAATGAGTTTTAATTAAGTTATTATATTATACTCTAAGCTATCTAGTAAGTTTATTTCACATTTTATGTAAGTATATCTGAGTACCAAGCTAACCCCGACAAGTTATAGAAATATGTTAATCAATTATTTTCAATTATCAATATAGATATTTTATCAAAAATATTTAAATACCATTTTTATTTCTGAGTAAAGTGAAAATGTTGCTATTCAGCGAATAAACTATTTAAATGAATATTAAGGAATCTTGATAATAATAATTTCAAAAAACTATCTATTAAAATTAAATCTAAGATAAGATAATTGATTTGAAAATAAAATTCCATTGTAAAAATTAAAACATGTAAATTAGGAATGACTGACATAAACATTTTTAAATGATTTATATTATTTAATTTAACTGACATCCTTAAGTATCTTTATACCTTAAAAATGATTGAAAATTACAATATTGAAAAAGTCAGATTTTATTTTTAGATACATTTTATCACTATTGTTATCAAATTTTATTTTTAAAAGAATAATTATGTTCATTAAACATTTTATTTTTCCTATTGGTACTTGTTGATGTATGATTAGAAAATATATATTGATACTAGGTGTTAAAGAAATAGGCATGTATACAACTACTAATTAATTATATTAAAGAGTAAAACCATTATCTGTTTAATTATTCTCACAAAGTATTACAAATACTTTTAAAACTTCTAAATTATATATTAAAATTAAATAGGTATGTATTTTTTTATAAACAAAATTGTAAAAAGTTTAACTAATTAAAGACTTAAAAAGAAGTATTAATGATACTTAATTAGAATTACCTGACATATTATATAATATTAAATAATAATACTGCCATTATTTTACATTTATTTCTTATTTCCAGATTGAACTTTAATGAATAAAAATGAACAGTATTGGTGCAATGAGTTCTCCAGTAAAGCAGCCTTTGCCAACAGTTTTGGCTCCTCCGACTATTTCAAGTTCTTCACCTTCTAAAGTACAACAACCACCAAATTTGACTCCCCTAAATTTAAATACTACATCTCAGTCAGCCCAACCTCTGAGTCTTGTTAATGAACATAAAAATGTACCAATTGTTATGACTTCCGTTGAAAATATTGTTCAAAAATCTACTACTTGTAATGGTTTACCTGATGTAAAACCAATTGGAGAAAAAATCGAAGAAGCCTTGCCTAAAATTGAATCACAAACACCTCATAGTCAGGTAAATAATTCTGGTAGTATTAAAAGTTCTAATGAAACTCCCATTTCTGAAATAAAACCACAAGTATCTGAAGTTGAAAATTTATCTCAAAAGAAAGATGATAAAAATCATTTACCAATTAGTCAAATAGAAAAAGTTTTGCCTGAAGTGATTGATACGTCAAAGGACTCTATTAAGACAGAAGAATCTCCTAAATCAGAAAATGTAGTATCTAAACTGAAAGAAAATGATGCTAAAGTCAAGCAAGAATCAACTGATATGCACGCTGCTGCAGTGTCTATAAACCAAGGACAGACTGGTTTATCTGAAAAAGTTGAGCAAGCGTCATCTAATACTTCCAAAGGTGCTATTCGGCGAAAAAGAGAACATAAAGTAAGTCTTATAGTAATTTAATAACTGAACGTTAAATCACAATACTTTGTTTAATATTTTAACTAAGTGATGCAAAGACTAATAAATCATGGTATTGAGTATTTTTTATATATTGTTTTGACCTACTGCAGCTTTTAATAACTTCATTTAAAATGTAATGTTATTAGGTTCAGTGGCGCCCAACCCTATTACTAGGTGTAGCGGTCGCTACACCTTGAAAATATGGGGTGGGTGGGTACTAGGTAATGGGTATAATAACATAAAATTATTAACTAATAAATATTAATATATATTGGTATATCTCTTAAAAATTAATATACCTTATTCTGACAAAACCAGATTATATTGGTTGGTACCTTAATATTTACTAATATTATCAATTAAAATATGATTAAATGTGTAAAATAATATTATTTTGAGTTTATGAGGGGGGGGGGGGGGTAAAATTATTTCTTGCTACACCTGAAAAATATATCTTGGGCGCCACTGATTAGGTTAGTTGGTTATATTTAATGTTTGAGTAATTATTTTTTTTGTTTATTTTATTGAAATTATATTATTATTTTTTCTTTATAATTCTTTGCACTGAGTACAGATTAAACAATAATTTAATTAATATTTAAATATCTTAATCATAAAGAGTTAATCAACATTAAACATTTTTTTTTTTTATAGCAACTAGATCAAGATGACGAAGAAAAGAAAGAAAAAACATTAAAAAAGGAAACACCTGCTGAAGAATTAAAATCAAAACGTACTAGACTTCCTACCCAACCTTTTCAAATATCATTGCTACCAGAAATGCATCTTATCTCCAAAATTTCAGAAAAAACTGCATCTCCCAAAATAAATACTGAAAAATTAACAGTATTTTACAAGTAATATTTTATAAATCAGTATATGTTTCATAGATTCTATTATTCATCTTTTTATTGTTTTTTATGTAGAAATGAATTTTTGGCTGTACGAAATGAAGATGGAGGATTTTACTTGTGTCAGGCAATGCAAAATATTCATAGAGCTAGTCGTCGAATTCGTATTCGGTGGCTTACTCAACATCCAAATGATGAATTTACCCCTGATTTTTATGACCATACAGGTAAACATATTTTTGCTCTATGGTTCAGTTCGTTTAAAATAGTCCATCAGATTAATGTATAAAAAAAATTCCATGACAATAATGAAACATAAGAGTTGTGAGTCCATCTCATTTTAGATTCTGATTGAATATTCTGATGAATGAGGAATGTATGGTTTTACTATGATATGGTTTCTTTTGTGTATTTCATCAACTGTCAGCAATTGTAGGATAGGTTCTTTTTTGCAAGAGATGCTGAAAACTGAAAAAGGGAAATATACAAAATGTCTTTTTCGACCAAATAATTGTATTGCTTTTTTTTAGAAATGATTTAAGTATTAAATTTTTTTGTACTCTTGAGAGCAATTTTAAATTTGAAGGTTTTCTTAGTTTTTTTCATAAAATGTCTATATAAAAATTAGTTTGATTTTGAAATTTTAATATAATGTTTCTTGTACATTGTTCTTACTCGTGAGAAAAAAACTGTATCCACAATTTTTATTATCTAGGCATTTGTTAGGATTTAGATCTTTTCAGCGAAAAACAAAAATTGACTGGAAAAGTATAATTGGGTATTTCTGTGATATTGATTAAATTTTGTTAGTTATTTCATCATAATTCAAAATATAGTTTGAGGGACTTGAAATTTTTATTGGACATTTATGTAAACATTTTTTAGAGATGCAGTCAATTTGAAAATATTTCAACAATTTTTATGTTATTTGTAAGTATTTGAAATGTTGATACAATGACAATCAAGGCTATATATGTATTGAGTAAGGATTCCAGTTTAAACTGTTATCTTTATATAATTTTTTAAATATAAGTATTTTAAACTCATCCTCCTCTTTCACTCAGGATCGTGTTTTTGAAAGAAATGGGACATTGGTCTTAAAATAAAAAGACCAATACCGCACCGCACACCCTTTTTAGAAGTAAACTGAAAGGAAAATATAATGCAAAACTGGTTTATTTATGAAATTTATCCTCTAAGATAAAATTTTAAAAAAAAATAAGAGTATTTAAAAATTTTACAGAGTTTGATTGTATACTGACAAATATAACGTTAAAAAAAATTCAAAAAGAACAATGGAAACTTCCTGAAAAAGAAAAATTAAGAATTGAAAATATTTTGAAGCGGTCTATTGATGTTGAAAAAGGTTCGGAAAAACCTTCAGTTACCGAAGAGCATCCAGATGGTTGTATGTATTAAAATTAAATTGTTTAACTTATTTATTTGAAAGAAGTTGATATTTTAACTGATTTCAAAAAGGACAAATTGTTCCCAGTTAGGTTTAATATTACTTGTGGAAATCTGTAAATAAGGATAGGATAACTCAGATGTCCATGGTCTGATTAATCTTCATTCCAATTTTATGTTCTTTTTTTATTAAAAATTGATGATATAGTCTGCACATAGTGAATTGTTTGAAAAATTAATAGCAACCCATTTCTAATAATTAAATTTTTTTATATCAAATATTAATTTTGAACTTCTAATAACCTAACTCTTTTATATCAATTTTCTATAAAAATTATGTTGTTTTTAGTGGATGTAAGTTTGTTCAAAGATGAAGCTCAACTAACTAAAAAAAAAGGAATCAAAAAAAGCATAACTATTAAAAGGAAGGTTTCAACAGATGAACAACCGGTCAAAAAATCATCTAGACTGTCAAAGAAAAAACCCTCTTATGATTTTGGACATTCATCATCTGAGAGTGATGATGATGAAGATGATAACAGTAATCAGAAAAAATCTACAAATAAAAAAGTTATGAAAAAAAAAGTTAATGTTAAAGAGCAATCTAAAAAATCTACAGCTAATGTGACCAAACCGAAAACAGCAATTAGAAAAACTCAAGCGCCCGCTAAACCTACATATGTACTTGCATCTGTTTCATCAGCATTAAAAAAGAAAGAAATTACTGCTACCAAACAGAAAAAAGAAAACAGTATTTTAGAAAAAAAGTCTTCCAAGAAAGTTGAAACAAAGACTTCAGCCGTTCCACTTCTTACATCAAAAACTAGAAGTAAACATTTTTTTTTCAAATACAATTTTATGTTTAACATGAATTAAATTATTTTATCCTAAATATAAAAATGCTCCTTTTTAATGTATGGTTAAACATATATAATTTCCTTTTTCTTTGCTATAATATGTGACATAATTGTTTATTTTATTGAAATTAATTTAATTATTTTTTTATTTTTGTTTATCTTAGTAAAATTTACCACTTTTCCTTGCTAACTAGAACCACGATTATTTTCAGATGCAGGAAATGCTGTCTCTGCAAAAATAACTACTGCTGGTATTGGAATTGTGAAAACTAACTCTAAGGATCGAAAAACATTGAGGAATCGTAAATGATAATTATCATAATAGCACCTCTTGTAAGTAATATAGCCTACTACTTGTTTGAACAATATTTAAAGAAAAATCATTTTGTTAATATTAACCGTAAATTTAGTTCCGATTTCTGAAAAAGACTTTTATGTTGTAACACTTACCATATCACAAATTGTTTTGATGTGTGAACAATACACATTCTTGTTTAACTTTTATAATTTTATACTTTTTTTTCGTTTATTATTTTTATTAAGTTTTGAGTAACTTAGGTAGCTAATAGTATTCGATTAAAAATAATCAGCAAATATTTATGAGATAATGTATAGTTTTATGGTTGTTCAATTTTTTTTTTTTCAATGATAATTTATGTAACATTAAATAATTCACTTTATTGTGTATTATCTTTATCACAGTAGATTAATTTTGAATTGATGTCAATGTCATTTTAAAATAATATTGCTCATTTTTCCATGTAAATTGTATACAGACATAAATAGGATTAAAAAAAAATATGACATGTACAATTATTTCTCTACATTTAATTGAATTAAATATGTGAGAAAATATAACATAGTATTCCTAATATGAGTATATTTTGTGGGAGAAGTCCGTGTGATATTTACTGTACATCATTTTAATTATCGTATAAATTTTAGTATTTTAATTAAATAATGATCAAAATTCTGTATATTTATTTAATATAAATTGTTGACATTGACGTCATTAGATAAAGAGCTTTTAAAACTAGGTTTTTCACTACAGTAATTTAATCTGTATACTTTTTATAATTTATATTTTAATTTGTATTTTTTTTATGGTTTCAATTAGAATTATGGATGTGCACCAAGTTCTAAAATGTATTATCTTTTTATTCCTTACGCACAAAAAATTATATGAATACTTATTGTTCCAAATGATAATTTATTACTGACAGTACAATTCAATTTAATGTAATTATACAAACAAAAATTGTAAGCTCTACACAATGTGTTGTACATATGATTTAGGATAATATAGCCAATACATATTATATAAATGAATAATAATATTAGATAAAAATGTCTACATCAAATATTATTAGTTATGTAAGTTAAAAAATGTTTGTTCTGAGTGACGTGGTTTTGCCATATTTGCAATATCGCAATATTTTATTAATTTACAAGTATAAAATTTTGATTGTGTCTGTATGCTGTAAATAACCTTGAGTCTAGTATTCAGGTCTTGATGTCAACCTGCTTTGATATTGTTATTAAATCTTTTGATTTTATTATATTATTACAATACCAACAGTAGGGATGTGCACCTTAGAAAAAAATTTATTTACCATCGACTTTTAATCATTAAAATATATATATATATATATATATATATATATATATATATATACACACGAGGTAAAGTTATAACTGTAAATATTACAAATTTGATTAATTATTGTAAGTGAATTTTAAAATATATTCAAACAATTTATTGTACATTATTGTGTTTTAAAATGTAAGAGTTTACTTTTTTATCATCAAAGACTTCAGGTTTAATTTGGATACTTTTGGAACATTTCTTATAGTTAATGATATACGTTTGCTTCTTAACAATGAATCTCCGTTTTGCAAGTGTGATCCGCAAAATTTTAAATTTGAAATGCTATCATTTATAATATCACTTGTTATCTCCTCTATCCCATGCATATAGTTGTTGTACATCTTTTCCTGTAAAACAAGTAAACTTCTTCTTTCTAGTAGTAAACTATATTCCTTCTTGGTTGAAAATTTGTTTACTTCTTCATCAATCTACATTCAAAAATATTTATTTATATATTTGTCAGATTTGAATATACAGTTCACGCTGATTATAAGACTCAAATTCACCAAGAAAATTCCTAAGAAAATCTGTTACAAGACTCAAATTTTGCCCAAGAACCATTATCATTTAGAAAAGTGTTAAATAAGTTATTTGTGTTCTAGAATTTACAATGTAGCCTGCAGCCGTGGTTTCAATTCATGCCATATATATATATAGTGCAATCATTTTTATCGCATTTAGTTTATATTTATTATCGTTATTTTAATATTAAATTAAAGTATGATTAGTTTATTGGCAAACTAGTCTAAAGTAACAAACAAAAAAAACAATTTTTTTTTAATGAATGATTTCAATTATAAATTTAAAATATTTCTATGTGCTAGACACAAAGTGTCTTATAAGCGGCATCAACTGTAGTATTAAAAATTAAATATTTCATTAATTAATTATAAATCAGCATTTTTTATTAATAAAATGAATAACATTTTAAATTATGTGATATAATAATTACTTACAATGTTAATTTTTTCAAATCAATTATTTTCTATTATATTAAATTTAAGTAATGTTTTTTAGTAAGTATTATTCTATAATAAATCTAAAATATGTTAATATTCTGAAGAAGCTGTTAAAACAAAATTTTAATTGGTTATATCATTTTTGAATTTTTGATAATCAATAATCAAATTGATAATCATAATCAAAGCAGAAAGGTAAACAAATTCTAATCATTAAGAACCATAATTAATGACAATTTGAATTGGAGAAAAACAACTACTGAAAATTCTCCCCTAGATTCAAAATCTTCAAGTTAATTCTTAAAAGTTATATTAATATTGAAGATTTTAAAAGGCGATTGACAATTTAAGAACAGGTAATAAGTATCATGACCTTACCTCAGTAAATGGTTTATAAAAATGCAATACAGTATGAGATCCACAACTTATAGTACTTATGGTTGGAAAAAATAAATTACCATCTAGATGAGGCTAAAGAATAAATAACATTAATTAAAAATAAAATTATCTAACATATTTTATATGAGTATACCATAATTCCTTGTCCTGGTAAGTATTCATTAATTAACACGTGATTTGGTCTATTTGTTTTAGGAAACACTTTTAAACATTCTAGTTGATCAATAAATCCATTTAACCACTATTTGAAAATATGCACAAATTACAATTTTATCCAAATAAATAATTTACTAAGAGAACACGACACCTGCATGTGTTGGCTCTGTCTTACTAACACACAACATAGCGCAAGTATTTAGAAGATCCAATTTTGTATAGTTAGCTTTAATATTAAAGTCAACTGACCTGTTATCATACAAAGGGAAGAACATTATCTATGTCTTCATAGGTTTTTTACAATAATAACATTTTTAAGCTCATATTTTCTTGATTATATAAAATGTTACTCATATGTCATATAACTCTCTTAAAATATTGTGAAAAACCTATGAGAAGACAAAAATAATATTGTTTCCTTTAAGTTTAATATTAAAGCTAACTGTATAAAATTGGTTCTAAAGAATACAGATTTTCTATTCTACACTAGTATGCCCATGGGTATAAGGTTTACTCTTTTAAAAAATTGTTATTAAATTACTAAATAATCGTTAAAACTTGCATTTGGTATATTTTCAGGTATAAGACCTTTTGCGTGAACAATGCCGCCCCAATTTTGAAGTCTTCTATTTGACAATTGACACCATTTTGGCTTAGGCGCACTATTAACTCTATCTATGATGTAATTTTCCTGTTCTTCAGTTATGAAATTTGGTATATAATAAGCAACATCTTCAATCTAAAACAACAATAATTGTTAGCAATAATTCCTACACTAATTCAAATAATAATTACCATATTCAATTTCTTTCCATTTAAATCTATAGACACCATTTTTACATCAAATCACATAACATTAAACTGGTATGTGGGATGTAAGCAACTTTTTAGAAACTTTGGATGTTGTTGGTTTTTATTGCGAGTAGATATAGAGAAAAGTATCAAAATAAAATACAATTCAAATTCAAACGTGTTTGTGATAAGGCATATCATTGATTAGTAAAATATCTAGAGAATAGGAAATCATTGCGTTTAGAATACTTTAGAGTTTAGATCACTTCGAGTAGACCACAGACTATGTATAAAAATAATTTGTATTCTGTGATACAGCAGTTGAGTGGTCAGCAGATCAATCAACTGATTTGATACTTTGATAGTAAAAATAGTGACTACATGTTATTGATTTTCATTGGATTTTTTTTATAATTGCACCTTTGGACTTTGTAGTATCACAAGGTTAAAGCCAGGTATTTTCAATTAATTATTCATCATATTCATAATTCACATGTTGTAATTTTGTGGTCAGAATAACTGAAATAACATATTCTTCTGGCTACTACCCGGTCTTAGAATTGTAAGTATGAACTCTAAGTATAAGTTTCTGTAATTCCCTAATTCATTATAAATTAATAAATTAATCATTATTTATAATAAAATAAATATTTTCCTTTAGTATAATATTTTTTTTTCTTTAGTGTAATTCATCCATCATGTTCAAACTCAGAGTAGGAGAGGTATAATACTTATTACTTAATAACACAATTATTATTAATAATCGGAATTTCATTGAACATAGATTGTGTAATTTTAAAATAAAACTATGGTCTATAATTCTAAATAATTATCTTTGAACTATAGGGTTTTATAAAAAATACCAGGCGATGCATTTCAACATCTTCAATTTTGAGGGATGTATTCATTGTAAGTGCCTCAAGAACTCCAATTGGATCTTTTGGTGGATCATTGAAAAGTTTATCTGCTACTAAATTAGGAGCTATAGCTATTCAAGTAAGTTTTATTTTAAAAATCTTATTTGAATTATTTATTCTTTTATAATAGTTTTGAGGGTAAAGCTAATAAATACTTTTTAAATACATACTATAATTGATTTATTTAAACTATAAATATTAACACTCATAA
Organism: Periphyllus acericola; assembly: GCA_949715065.1. Classification (NCBI taxonomy): domain Eukaryota; kingdom Metazoa; phylum Arthropoda; class Insecta; order Hemiptera; family Aphididae; genus Periphyllus; species Periphyllus acericola. The sequence continues at coordinate 40,596,425 of OX454265.1, read as the reverse complement.
TTGGAAAAAATATACTTGCTGTGTTTTAATGTATATCTTCAAAAAAATATATATATAATATTTATGTATACATATATGTTATATGTATGTATTTAACTTTTAATTATTTGTAACAAGTGTTTGTTAGCTGTTAGGTCATTTATTTATAATGTATCTTATGTGAGAACATATTTGGCAACATCTCTCCACTTTTGTGACCTTTAATTTTATCCAACCCATTAAGTTGTTAAGATTCTCTGCACATTTATACCAATAGGTAATGGTAGTATCCATTAGGCAATAACATATATGCTGACTTCATATAATTATTCCAGCAACATATATTCTCGTAAAATCTCGTTTGAGATATTGTATAATTAATCTTCCACATTTACCCCAACCACTTTAAAAAAGTGAGTTGGTAAGTATTATATATATATTTGAATATCTGGTTAATTTGATAGCCAGATTTTTTATCCCCCAAGATTGTTTACTTTTTTTTGTACCTAAAAATGAAAATGTATCTATTAATTTAGTATACTATAAAAGTATAAAGTATAAATAATTCAAAAGTTTCAAATTAGACAATTTTTGATTTGAAACGGTTTGATGTGTTAAAATGATATAAGTTCTGAGTATTAATTATCAATTTCTTTAATAAATATTAATTATAAACAATATGATTTTTACTTGGATTGTATATCATCAGGATTTTCCAAGTCTATTTCTAACCTAATACTTATATCGTATATTTCATACTTTAAGCACTCAATTTTTACAAGATTGTTGATTTATCATCACTTTGAATTAGCAGTGTTTTGTGATTATGGGATATAACTATTTACTATTCATAATTTTATACCTTTAATATAAAAGCTTGATTATTAAAATAATTAGTTTTTGATTTAAATTAAATACTATTATACTAACACATAATTGATAAAATATTTAACAATCATATTAGGCATGTATATAATTCATTTTTTTTTACAGTCTGCTGTTGAACGATCTGGCATTCCTAAAGATGAAATTCAAGAGGTTTTTATGGGAAATGTATGTCAAGGTGGTGTTGGACAAGCACCAGCCAGACAAGCTACAATATTTGCTGGTGAATTTAAATTATAACTATTCATTGTCTATTTGATATTGAACCAATAAATAAAATTGATTTTTAGGTTTACCTAAGTCAACCATATGTACTACTATAAATAAAGTTTGTGCTTCGGGAATGAAATCTGTTATGCTGGCTTCTCAAAGTCTTTTGTGTGGCCATCAACAGATAGTAATTGCCGGTGGCATGGAATCAATGTCTAATGTGCCATTTTATCTAGCCAGAGGAGATACAAAATATGGTGGTGTGAATTTATCTGTTCGTTTATTATTCATATCATTCCATTTATAGATTTACTAAATATATTGAATTATTTATATTTTATTTAGGATGGAATTGTTTTTGATGGTTTAACTGATGTTTACAACAAAATTCATATGGGAAGTTGTGCTGAAAATACAGCTAAACAGTGTGGCATTAGTAGAGCACAACAAGATGATTTTGCCATTAGCAGTTATAAAAAAAGTGCTAACTCATGGGAACAAGGAATTTTTACTCCAGAAATAGTTTCAGTTAGCGTCCCACAAAAAAAGGGTATTTAGTTGTTTTATATATATATATTTGTATATACATTTGAAAATAATTTTAACCTTTTTAGGTAAACCTGATGTTATTGTGTCTGAGGATGAAGAATTTAAAAGAGTTGATTTTGATAAGTTTAAGAAACTGAATACAGTTTTTCAAGTAAATATTGTGTAATAAAAATGTTGTATATTTTATATTATATTGATGTTCACGTTTTATTGTAGAAAGAAAATGGAACAGTTACTGCTGGAAATGCATCAACAATTAATGATGGTGCTGCAGCTTTGGTGTTAACAAATGAAAATATTGTGAAAGAATGGAATTTGAAACCTTTAGCTCGAGTGGTTGCATTTCAAGATGGTGCTACTGATCCTATTGATTTTCCTATTGCTCCAGCATTTGCGATCCCGAAAGTATGTTTGTTATTTGTTTGTACTTTCATCACTATAAATATTAATTACTATTATTTATTTTCAGTTACTGAGCAAAAGTGGCGTATCTAAAGATGACATAGCATTGTGGGAAATAAATGAAGCATTTAGTGTAGTTGTTTTAGCCAATATAATGAAATTAGATCTTGATCCATCTAAAATAAATGTACATGGTGGTGCTGTTAGTTTAGGTCATCCTATTGGGTAAATATATTGCTATAATAAATAATTATAAACCAAAGAAAACAATGTTTTTCATAAAAAAAAAAAACATTTTATTTTTAGTATGTCTGGTGCCAGGATTGTTGTTCATTTGGCTCATGCATTGAAACCGGGACAAAAAGGTGTAGCTTCCATCTGCAATGGTGGAGGTGGAGCATCATCAATTCTTATTGAACGTTTATAATTTTTGTTTTTATAATTTGTAATAAACACTATTATTTAATTTTATTTTATTTCACAAATATTATATTATAATGAATACAGTGAAACCTCTGAATAGCGGACACTCGGTCACCAATATTTTGTCCGTTATTCAGAGGAGATACATTTTGTTAATTTACGTTCTTCATTTCCATTTTGAACCCACGCTTTATAAATTTCTACTGAGTTAGACACAATATCCGCAATCTGTGTTTTTCCAACTTGAAATTTTTCTGCGAGTGCACGAATTCCTACGTTTCCGTTATTTTTACGGTAATCTAAAATGTCAACTTTTTCGCGAAGCGACAACCGCTTTCGTTTTAACGTAGTCATCACGTCGAAAACCGTCACTAACTGACATACTTTTGTCATAGAACTCATAACCGTTTCACCGATAACCGAATTTGTCGTAATCTTATCGTCACATAACGAGTTTGTTATCGTAATTACATTATTACGAGAGTACATACGAATTTGAATACGTATTATTTTCAAATAAAGATAAAAATAATGTCCGCTATTCGGAGGTTGTCCCATTGAAAAGTAGTGAAAATGTCCCAGTTTCCAAAAAAACGTCCGCTATTGGGAGGTGTCCGTTAGTGGAGGTTTCACTGTATAGTGAAATAATGAGTTAAGACTGCAGTTTGGAATTATTTATTTTTCTTATTAATAAGATATGGTTATTTTCAATGTATACAATAAAATATAAGTGTATTTGTTACATATTTAAATACCAAAATTGATCAATTTGCTTTGAAAATATTTAAAAAATTTGGTTATATTTTCTTAGAATATTTTTATTTTTATATACAATAAAAATGTTATTATGAATATAATATAACAATATTGACTTCATTTCAAAATATTAAAATAGTTGTTTTTGACATATTGAATTACATCATCTATTATCTCTTGTGCTTTATATTTATTTTCTTGTTTTATTTTGAATTCAGTGACTTTAAACGCAGATTTGTTTTTAAACTTAATTGGTTTTATATCAAATTTGTTCCAGAAATCATCAAACCACTTCTCATTCTCTGGGACTTCCTGTAATTAAAAATAATAATATATATATATATATCATAATGCTTAAAAAAACCGAAATACCTTTGGAATTCGAAAGTAAACATGAATTTTCTTTTTGTTATATGCTAAAAATAAACAAGGTATGTCACCACAAACATGTATGACATCTTCAAAATCATAACAATCATCAAAAAAAGCAGTGTCACAATCTACAAAACCCACAGCATAGGCATTTTCACATAATTTTTTAACTGCATTTTCTAATATTTTTCTAAATACAGCAGTAGAATAAAGTTAATTTAATAATATTAATTAAAAGATAATTTATTATAACTATCATTTACTTTTTCTTTTCTTTTACTAGTTTCTGAACATTTCTTTCAATAGCAAAAATTTTCTTTTTCATTTGAATTTGAATATTTAGTGGAATATAATTTTTAGAAGTATTTTTCAGTTCTAATTTTAATTGATTCATATGATCTATTAAGTCATTAACCTAAAGTTTGAAAAGTGATTAGAGATGCTGATTTAATTAATATTAAATAGTATATACTATTGTTACCTTAGTTGGAGTTAAGTTGTTTGTGTTTATTGAATTCAACAGATCTTCAAGATAATTCAATTTTTCTAATACTTTTTTACCATTAATTCTTGTATCTATACATAAAGGTCCAGTTACTGCTATTAAGGTACATTCATTAGTGACACATTTGTATTGAACTATGCAGAAGTCTATCACATCCAAAGTATTTTGAATGTGTGTACCACAACACGCTTCTCTTGATATATACAAATCATCAATATCATTATAAATATCTATGACATGTACTTGATCATCTGGATAAACTTCTCCTGGGAGTAATGTGACATTTATTTGATTTAAATCATTAGATGTCATTGTTGTTCTTTTAACAGATACTGCAGATTTAATGATATTGTTAACTTTTTCTTCTACCGATAAGGCATCTACACAATTTATGAAAATGTACCATATAATATTAATGCTAAGCTTGAATAAAACATCTTGTTAATAGTTATTTACCTTCTGGAGAAAATATTTGACCAAAGAGTGCAAATGAAAAAGACAAGAAATTATTTTTTACACAACTTGACAATTGAGTAGTAACTACCAAATATGAGTTGAGAACTGAATTTAATATGTGAACTGATGAATGAGCACGCATTAAACCAAGTCTATGATTTGGATTTATTTCAACTATCAATTCTTTTTCACTAAAAATATATTTGTAATTATTATAGTTATTAGTTAAATATTTAAAACTCTAAATGTAAAAATATTTAAGTACCTTAATAATATTGGCCAATCAATTGAATTGATATAATGTAACACAATTCCATGTTCTTGTTTTTTTTCAACATCATTAACATTAAATACTTTTCCATTCTTAGTTTTCACAGTACCAATATCATGCTGTTGTCCACCAGCTTTACTATAAAAGCAGGTCTTATCTAATACTAAGGAAACCATAACTCCATGTTCTTTTATATCAGGCTTAGTCACAATGTTACCATTCATATCTATAATTGCTAGAAGTTTAGCAGTAACTACAGGTGTTACATATGTGAGATTGTTATGGCGAATAATTTTATACTTGAAACTGTCATCAGTTTTAGGGATGTTTTCCATCGTACAATTATTGGATACTTTTTGTACACATTTTATGCTTTTCGTTTGCAAGTTTCTTAACTGCATTTCATATTCATTCCAATTTACTGACAGGCCTAAAAAAAACCAAACAACCTAGGTTATATTAAGACTATAATATCATGCATTTTTTACCCATAGCTTCAGCTAGCTTTCCAATTGTTTTCTTTTCAAGACCAAATGCATCATACATTGTAAATGCTGGCATTTGATACATATGTTTGTGTTTAATTAAGTAATTACAAGCTGGAACAAATCCTGTACATTCTTCAAATGGATTAAACTTTATTAAAATTGGACATTCTTCAACAGCAATTTTCCAATCTTTTGAAACCGACGTTCTTAATTTGTTAAATATAGTATATTCGTGTTTGATTAAATGTTTCACCTACAAAAATAATTGCACAATATAAGAATTTTTATGGACCATGTAGTATTATTATATTTAACTTTTTTATTATTTTTAATCAATTCAGGATAAGCATCACCAAGACTAATCGTTATTGAATCAACAATATCACACAATAAAGTATATCCTGGTTGAGTTTTAAAATGGGTTTCAGTCAGTAAAAATGATTTCCGCATGATTCTTCTTAATTTATGGCTGAAATAATTTTAAAATTGTTTTATTCAATTATTCCAACTTTAAAATTATAAAAAAAACAACTTATGACTAGGTAACATATTATCTGAAAGAGCAACTGTAATCATTCTTCCATGATCTGCCAAAACCCGATAATAAGTATCCAAACCGGATTTATCAAATAGCCCTGTGTATTTTGATATTCCACATACCTATTAGATAATTTTAGGTATAATATTAGTAGAGTCATTTTTTTTTTCAATGGTTTAATTTCTCACATTAAATATATTGTTGAATATAGGTGAAAATAAATCTGTATCATATGTAGATGTTTTATTTTGCAGAACCATAGTCAATCGTTCCAATCCCATACCAGTATCTATGAAATAATTCGGTAACTTTTGTATAGAAGTATTTCTCTCTCTACAGAAAGCCTGCTTAATTAATATTTGAGTACAAAGTAAATTTAACTAATAAATAATAATTTACCGAGAATATTGTATAAAAACGATATTCCAAAGTTCAATAAGATTCTTTCCACCTGAAGGAGGATAATCTATGTGTATTTCTGTACAAGGACCACATGGTCCAATTTCACCCATTTCCCAAAAGTTATCATTTGCTCCACACATTATAATGTTATTGTCACTTACACTGCAATAATACACAAAATTATATACTTTCAAATTTAATATTAAGCTTCACACTACATGTAAAATATAAAATATTAACCCGATCTGTTTCCATATGTGACGAGTTTCATCATCAGACTCTATACCTAGAGTTTTATCTCCATTAAATACAGTACAATACAGATGCTCTTTGGGTATATTAAATGGTGATGAGGTCAATAAATTCCAAGCTAAACCACACGCTTCAGCCTACAAAAGATAAAATATAATAGACTTTTAAAATACAATAAAATGTATTTATTTAACCTTGCCATAATGTCCAAAAGACCAATTTCCAAGCATTTCAAAAAATGTATGGTGATATCCATCAGAGCCCACAACATTCAAATCATTGTGTTTGCCACCAACTCTTATACACTTTTGACTATTTGCAACACAATTAACCCCTAAGGTTCTTTGTCCAAGTAATACATTCTTGAACTACACAAAATAAAATGAATACATTTTTTTTAAAAATTATTTTAACATTCTTACCTGGCACATGCCAGCATTTACAAAGGCTATGGTTGGATCATTATATGGCACTACTGGACTTGATTTGATATATTTATGACCATTTTCCTTTACAAAATAATCAATAAATCGTTTGCGTATTTCATTTGAAGACAAAAATGACTTGTATCGTTTACTATTATTAATATATTTTAATGGTTTAATCTTGAACTTGATCATTTAATTTCTTTTAGTTGACTGTATTATTGTACAAAACTAAGCATTGTCTTCAAGGATATAATGTATTCTTTTTTGCAATAACCACCAAGTTGTTAGTCATAAAATATTATTATAGTATGTTTCCTTTGAACATCAAAAATGAATAGTTAACATTTTAAACTGTAATTCAAATATTTTTAAGAACGTCACTTTATTCATAAAAGTACAAAGTTATATCATACATTCCTTTTATTCACGTAATCGTATTTACTATAGTAACTATTAATTATTATATTAAGCAGGAACTATATACTAATAACTGGGAGTTAGACCTAATCCAACTTCTCAAAGGATTAAATTCAAGTTACATGTAACTATGTAAGAACCATGACTAAACATATAGAATGGTAAGAACTAAGAACTAAGAAATTTACAGTATGAATTATAAATTATAAAAACAAAAATTAACGTGTAAGGTGTAAATCGTGAACTCTAATCCGGCTCCGGGCATGAAGTCACGAGGGTAATCAAGTTATCAACAAATATAAATTGATAAGACCACGACCAACAGCTGAGAGCTGATCCGGTCGACCGTGGTCGAGATTGAGAGGCTTCCAGACTACTTACAGAGTACATAATAAAGATATTGTAGTATTGTACACATCTTAATTCGTAGACACGAGTGACACGACTATACAAGTAAACGTTAAGCGGCTACATGTCTATTGCCTACATAGTACATACTGTAAAATATAGTATATACATTATACACAAGGGTCTAGAAGATCTTCTAAGACCGTGATTTCAGATACACTGATTTAAAGAATAAAAAATAAAATCTAGATAGTAGATACATATTAGCATTATAAATACTAGTATTTATTATCAATGATATTAGACACATATTACACTGACACGCTGCACAAGTAGCTTGCTTAAATTGGTAAATTTCTAATTTTTGAATATCACTTTTACAATAATTTACATATTCCATAATTGTACCACACTAAATTTCATTATTTCAGATAAATATAAGTACAAATAGGAATCTAAATCTGTTAATAATGATGTAGTTTTGCACTTTTGCAGTTTATTGTAATATTAATTTTAAAAATATGGTCAGTGAAGAGCAAACTTTGCAGGGATTTAAGCATTTTAAACATGTTAAGAGTGAGTTTGCATTTTGCACTTATAAATGGGTATTTCAGGCATTATTGATTATTTGCCCTCCGCTAGCCAAACATATTCAAACATTATATTTTTTTAAAGCTACCTATATTTAAAAATACAGGTCATTTTTTATTAACATTTTTTTTCTTGAAAATTCTTTTGAACCTAAAAAAATTAATCCGCTATTTGGGACCTAAAGCATGATGAGTACAACAATAAAAACTCAAAACATAATGCGTGGGAAGCAGTCATTAGTAAATTTGTTCCCAATTTCAATGATATGTCTGAGGCTGAGAAAAAAGTAATTGGTAAGGAAAACATTGTTTATTATCAATTTTGAAAACATAGATTTTATGGTAAGCTGAACATTTAGAAAAAATAAAAATACAAATTTAACCATTTTTAAATGAGCATTGTTAAGAAATCACCATGTAAAAAATATTGGTTTATTTTTTTTTTTTGAACGTGCACTACTTCATTAAAAACCCACGGCTGCCACTGATTTTACCATAATTTAATAAAATAATCTTCATAAATTATATAAATTATATAAATTATGGTTTACTCATACCTATAAGTTTCGTAGAAGTATTCCTCAAACCTAGGTCCACAATAAATAATAAATAAATAAATAATTGAACATGATTTAAAATCTTATGAATTTATTTTGATTTAAATTTATAATATCAATACAACATTGATCAAACACAAATATAATAAAAATTTGGTAAGCAATATAAAATAAAAACAACACATTTTAGTGATAAAACTATAAATATTAACACTTAATAAAATATAATTTTGTTCATAAAATATTTTGGTAATAAAGTAATTTAATTCTGCCCCATTTTGCATTATAACAATAATTCACTAACATAATTTTGAAAATAAATAAAAACAATAAATACCTAAAACAATATTTCTATTAATAAAATAATGTACATGCATCTACAAATAAAAAGTAGTAAAATTGTGTTTTTTCTTCAATGGTCTAATATTCTCAGATTTCCTGACACAATTTTATTTTCTAGTGTTGCATTGGATGGAATATCGATCCTATCTCCATGGTTAGCAATTATTATAACAGTACCCTAAATATAATACATCATTAGGTACTTTTTAAACAGTTTACAATAATAGGCCTCAATCCTTACTTTTAATGAAACATTACGACCAAATGTTACATCGCCTGATACTGTCAAATGATCCAATTCTAGTATGTCAGGGATGGTGGCAAACCGAGACAAAAAGTCCTTAACTTTAGCAAAATCTTTATCACCAAGTTTCACTAATGGAGTTGTTGGAAACATTCTTAAAGGACTCATAGACAGTGATCCATTTCGCATATGATACAAATTGCTCATCACCAGTAAAAGATCGGAAGTTTTCTTGACTGGCAAGAAACGACTACGAGGTACGTTTATACCTATTTCAAAACAAGTAGGAAATTAGGCAAAAAAAAATGTAATAGTATAAAATAATAAAATCTATCTACCAAGACCACCATTAAATGATTTCATAGCTGCACCAACAGCAGTTTCGAGTTGAATAATATTTAAATTGTTATCTAAAGTCTTATTGTTGACAATTATCTCCAAATTCATTGATCCTTCATTCAAAACTTTTTCTATAGCACTGAGTTTTATCCAAAGATTGTTTGTGTTGAAGAACTTAAATTTCTTAACAGACTTAAACTCCTCCAGGTGTTCTTTTGGAACTTGTGCAATTTCTAACAGCCGCAATTTATTCTCATATTGAATCAAAGTACCACCTTTAACATCAGCTTTTGTTTTGTTGGTAACTTCCATTACAAATTCTGGGGAGTTAGTTCCAGGACCCAATAACATGTTGAGAATATTTAAGTCAACTGTTGCACCCAAGTTATCTATGTTTGAAATGAAACAATAATCTCGACCCTAAAGAAAATCATTATAATACTATTGAAATTATTCTTATAAATTATGTAATAAAATAAAAACATACGGTATCAACAAATTTTTGCAATAATCCTGAATTCTTAAAGCTATCATAGAAATCTCCATGACCAGGTGGGTACCATCTAAAAGTAAAATGAAATTAAATTTAGGTTAATATCAAATTTAAGTTTGTATTTTTAAACTAACGCTTCTATGTTGCCTTCGATATCACAGTTTTGTGCAATTGGTAACAGCGACTCTTTAGAAACTCGTGGAAAACAGCTTTGGTTAAAAGTATAAATCTCTACTTGAAGTCCTTTGTACTTTCGAATAATTTGTTCAGTATCTTTATCAGTATTAAATGAGTTCATAAGAACCAATGGCACATTTACATTATACTTTTTATTTAAATGCTATTTGAAAACATACAAATTAATAGTATCATAATAAAAATAATAATTGTATTATAATATTTACTTCAATTTGTTGTACTGTCAAGTCAAGAAATGTAAGATCATTTCTAACTTGTATAACAGATTTTGGCCCACGGCACCCCATAGATGTACCAAGGCCTCCATTAAGCTTAACTACCACCAATTTCTCGAGCTTTTTATGAATGTCATCAGGACTTGGTTTGGATAGTGTTTCGTAATCTCGGATCTAGATTAAAACAGGTAAAAAATATTTAAGATAAAATCATAAGTTACTCTATATTTAATTTATGTGTTGAAACATTCATACTTTTTCAAGACATAGACAGTAAAATAAAAAAAAAAACAACATTAAAAAAACTTGAAAAAGACTTTCTCATAATATGTACATGTACTTTAAAAATTATAATTACATGTATTCAGTATAATATACTAGTCCTTCACAATATTATGCCTAGTTTTTATTTTTCAATATTCTTTCTCCGTAATAATTAAGGTTCGTACTTATTTCACACAAATTGTAAGAAATATGCATTTAAAATATATGTGCAAAAATATGCTACTGAATTTTTTTAATTATAGCAATTAAAAAATTTGATTTTTATTAAATTTAAAATGTAATCAATTTTTTTCTATTTAGTAATTTTTTGTCAACAATAACAATAAGTCTAAAACCATAAGATTATTTTGTATGATCGATTTAATTTTCGATTTATGACAAAAAAAAAAAATAGGTACACTAATTGATACTATTTGGAAACAGATTAAATAGTTTCTAAATAATAATAAATCTAGCAAGGTGAAGTATGAGATTCACTAGATTGTATATAAATCTCTAAAATCTCTTATTTTATAGAAAGTTAATAACAGTATAAGAAAATAAGATCATTTGGTTTAAATATTTTTCTAAATATTTATAAGTGTATATGTATAACTTATAAATCATAAATTCCAAAATTTGTAATATAAATATGATATAATATAATATAACATAATATAACATAATATAAAAAGTAATAAATTATGAAATAGTCCATAAGAACATAAATCTCTCTATATCCTGTAATAGGTCAATTGAAAAAACTTATCAAAAATGAATGCAAGATAATTAAACAAAATATTATCAGTAGGTCAAAGAGTAGGCTTATACAATAACATATGAACATTAAAAACCTATTGTGTTATATTATATATACTTACAGCATCAGCAGGTAATTTTTCAATTCTGTCCCAATCAACTGATGGGCCAGATTCTTCTAGAAATCGCTGGAATAAACGTGAAAATGCGGTAAATTGTGATTTGGCTAGTTCTTGTTTATCCTCAGGTGTAGTCTTAAGTAAGGACAAAAGTTCTTTTTCTAATTGCACCAATGAATCACGTTGAGTAACTTCCTTAAATTCTTTCAAGTCCGTGCTAGAAGGGACACGAGTGTGTCCTTTCGGCTATAAATACAAATTTTAATACAAATAAATAACATACAAATTCTAAGCTGCATTAATAATTTGTAAACCAAATGTAATAATATGTCTTGTAATATTGGATGTTGGTAAATGCTATTAATATAACACTACACTATAAATATTAATATAGAACATTTATTGAGAAGAAATGCATTAATATATATATTTTAGAATATATATATACATTATGTTTTAAACATCATTATAATATAATATATATATATATATATATTTAATTATAATATAGTATATTCTAAAATCAATGGTTTCACTAAAATATATTCACTATAATGTACGACTCCATGCACATTTGTAAGGTTAATTTAAAAAATCAACAATACAACATAAGAACCCCAAATTCCCAGCCCCTCCAGCATACTTCTGAGTAAATGTTTAGGTATGTTGTTGATTTAAATAAAATTATTAATACCTACAAAGATAGAACAAATAAATTTTTTTCCAAGATATTTTAATATACCTTTGTATTAAATATGAATTTGATAGATTTTGTATTTTTTATTAATATAATTTACATCTAACAGGAATGAAAAATATGGTATGAATATAACACTTATTGGAACATTTTCCCAGAATTTTCAAATAGGTATTCCTAAGAATATCATACATTTTTCTTCTAAAGGTACCTTCAAAAATAATATGAAATTTAATAACTGTTGATAACTGTTACTCAGAAATCAAATAAATGAATTATATATTGTATGTCATGTCATCACCTAAATAAAAAATAAGTAATTATCATAAAATATGTATATAAAAACTTAAGATGGGCATGGTGAGACAAAGTGGTTAGGTGCAGTCGCTGATCAGTGCTTCGGTTAAGCACAGTCTGGCATCGCGTCATCCATCCGGAATTTTAGCGATGAAGTCATGCACTGTATTCACATACATTTTTTAAAAAAAATAAAAACCTACCATTCCAAAAACCAAATGTTACTACCTTACAGCTAATGGCCTTAGTTACCAAAGCTAAAGATCAATAAAAAAAATACTTAAGATATTTAAACTACTCAGTCACATTGCGCTTATACTAGATATTAAATATGTATCTAATGAATATTACTTCAACTACAAAAATTAATTATCATACATTTAATTTAATTTAATTTGTTCATTTAAATTTTCAGAAAAATAAATCATAATAAGAATAAATAAATTAGTTATATTTGTCGTGAAACCAGATTATTTACTTCTAAAATCCAAGCTGTTATTCGAATGACATCTATAAATAATCTAATTAAATAAATGTAGTACACTATATTGCCTATGAACAAACAATGAAACATATAAAAGTAATTTATCAAACAAAATGGGAATAAAACTGAATACCTACAATAATTTCATCATATCGCCAACATTTTTTAACTCGCAAATTAGATTTTGTTACTAATTTTATTTTATTACCAAAAATCCATTTTATGAAATAATTATAAACACGTGCAAAAATGTATAATGAGAATTACCTTAGACGCATTGGTGGTAATATTTATTCCAGAGTATCCCATATTTGTTTCCTCGACCATCTTTTCTAACAGAATTTTGTAATATTTATTTCACTTTACTAATACAAGTCGCAACGTTCAACGAACATCCGTCACAATGAACATAACATATACTGGCCTTCCCTCACTCATAAAACCAGTTTTTATACAGCTAACTCATATAGTATTTCTACAGCCTTTATCTAATCTTCAAAACGCAATTGTACCGTGTCGATTGAAAGCTCTCAATATTCGTAGTTCGTACGTTTTTTCTTTCCGTAATATTTAAATGGTAGTACGTCCGAAATATTTATTTGTCTTCTGTACAATTAATTTACCTATTTATCTAATCTACTACTACCAATTCAGAGCTAAGGACATATTAAATTAGGCCTTTTTATAACAATTACACCTGCTGTAGTGCTTGTAAGTGCAGTCGTGCAGAAGCTTAACATAAAACTTAATTTTAGTTATATGCTCTAATAAAAAAGATTAAAAATAATCGTCTCTATTATAAAATCACAATGGGTACAAATCGAAACAAATAAAATACCTAATCCATTATCCAATATTCATTATCAAAATAAATAACTTATTTATAATATTTACCTGTTCCTTATTATAACATTTAAAAGAATATGAACCAAATTGAAATTTTTTTTGTAACTCTGTCATTATTTTTGTAATAGTAATACTTTATTTTGATTGCGGAAAATTAAGAACGATTTCAATCACTAAATTAACGAATGACAAAAATACTTCGAAATCCAGTTTATTTAATTGAATTATTTATAAATGAATTGCTATGATACGTAATTTACAATTTAAAATAATATTTCGTAGTTTAAAATATTATATAAGACATAAGTTAAAACATATATAAATTAAATAATTTTAAATGTATCTAACATTGTTTATCAACCTCGTATTTACTGACCGTTCTTACTTTAAAATATTTTATATGACGTTTACAAAAAAAAATTTTTTTAAATAATTGTAATTTGTATGAAATAATAAAATACATTGATTTTTTTTTTTACAACTATATCTTAACAAAATTAAAATATATTGCTATCTGTTATAATAATATATACATCAAAAAATTAAAAAATACATTCAAAACCTTGATCAAAATAAACATACGGAAATAAGAAAATATAAAATTGTAATAACCCCTTATAAGAATTGGCGTGTTATTGTTGGTTATTAATTTATTAAATTGACATATTTAAATTTTCAAGGTTAAGTTACCTGTTTTTTCAACGACTAACCGTTAATATATTATGGTTTGTTAACATGAGTAACTGGTATAGAGAATCAGGTAATCCTCTTTTAAACTTCAATAAATCAACTGAATAAACTAATAAGATATACCTAACAGGGTTTTTTTAAAATTATAGTTACAAAAGAGTATATATTTAATGAGTATTATAGTGATGTATTTTTTCAACATAGCAAACCATAAGATTCCAATATTTTTTACGTTTATAACGTTATTTAAAAAAAAAAATTATATAATATATATATGTGTAAGTATGACATGTCATTATAATTGATAAATAATTATTATTCAATATATTTTTACGTTACATATATATTTTGTTTTTTTACCTATAATTGAAGACATTAAATGGCTCTATAAGTTATGTTAGGTTGGAACATCATCGCTTGCATTAATATTCTTACAAATTGTAATAAAACATTGTTTTGAGAACGAGGGTATTTGCGGTCAAAAACGTTATTGATACATTTTAAATTAAACCAAGAAATTTTTTTATTTTTTTTTTTTATACTGAGCTTGTATTTATTATCTATCTAGCTTGATAATTAAATTATAACATATTAAAAGTACAAAATATTAGGAATAAATAAAATAATTATTAAAAACTAAAAACGTGCAAATGACAAAGCCAGACTCTTGAATAAATGAAACAACAATATTACAACCTGATCAGAGTTGGATTTTAGCATAAAGGAGAGATTAAAGGAAACGTTTAAGGAATTGAGAGAAGTGACTAAATTAAGCCGTTTCATAGAAAATGAAGGACAGCCGAAAAGAATATGCAATAAATCGTAGATGCTTTCCTCCATATAAAGCATGCAAATGGGAGAATCGTTTAATTTTTAGGCGTGAAGGGGTAAAAGATTATGACCAATACGTAAACGGTTGAATTGTATAATAGCAGATCTGGATAGTGAAAGATTTTTGAAACAAATATCATTATCAATACTAGGAACAATAGATTTAAAATTTGGAGGCAAAATTAACAGGTAAGTTGTTCCGATAAACGGACCAGAGATTAGAAACATGTTGTCGTAGGAGAGGAGTGAAGTATGACAAAGGAATTAGAGAAAAAGACGGACTAATAAAGTTAGAGGAAAATTTGACTAAGGAATCGGCAATCTCATTGTCACGAATCTTTACATGGCTGGGAACTCAAAGGAATTGAATACCAAAACTTTTTGGCCAAGGCTAAAAAGGATAGATTTACGGAGAATTAGAGGAGATAGGGAACATTTATATCATTAATAAACGATTTTTAATCAGAATAATGTTAAAAATGTAGTGTTTTAAGATTTTAAATAACAAAATACTTTACTACAGGCAGAAATCACAACTCATAACTCATAAGTGAACAAGACTGCATAATCTATTTATAATTCATCATTCGTAATTATGGAGATTTCATATACTTTGATTTTGTAATGGCATACATTTCTTTCTCCTTCAAGAACCTCATTCTCAAACTTGAATTGAGGATGCCATGACATTATTTAAAATATAAAACAATTATACATATTTTAACAATTTAAAAAAAATTATTTGCGTAAGTATTTAATCCTGTAATATTATAAAATAGATTATATAAAACCTTTTGTGTGATATATAATCTGTAGTCATACTATTAATGTTATATTTATTTTCATTTTCATTCTAATGGTTTCGTTAAAAGTAAATTCGTTAAGGGCATTTATTTTAATAAAATATAATAATATATTTGGTTATACCATTGATTATAAAATATATACCTATTTATTCTATAATCAAAGGTTATACCCACCCAAAGATAACCGAAGTTATAAAATATTAAAATATAAAGTATAAATAAACGATATTAAACTATTACTATAGATTGCCTCCGCATTTTTAGAAAAATAGTTTAGGCCATTTAGGGAGCTGAGAGTCAAAAATGGTTGGCAACCTTTGGTCAGTGGTCTATAGAAATGACCACTGACCAGTTTATTTATGCAGTATTTATACCGTAGATTGTAGAGTGTACGGCCATACATTTCTAAATACATCGAATAACCTGTTGAAAATTATATAAATGTAGGTAATTTTTGTAATTCCAACAATAACATAATTAGTATATTTATTTTTTCAAGTAAGAAGTAGAACACAAAAATTACGATTCATAGTCCCTTCATTAGAGATAAGATATTATAAGATATTATTTTAGGTACTACATTTTAAGACACTTAATATAATTTAGTTTATCGGTGATTGACACTATAATTTGAATTGTGTAAAGTTTTTCCTTTGAAATTAAAATATGATTTTACCGCATCAATGATTGGAGATAATTTGGAATTAAAATTAAATTTTTTTTTTTTATATTTTTATTAGACATAAACAATCTGTACAGTATTGCACATGATGGGAGTATTTTGACATGAAAGTCGTGAGTTAAGCAGCCACCCATTAGTGACTCTTGGCTATTGAATTTGAATTGAATTAGTTAGTTATTTTTTATTTTTTTTATTTTTTAATTTAATTTAAGACCATGAGACGTTAGATATTAGGGTTTTGTAAGAGGTCTCTGCACCATTTCCTTTTTAGTCTGCGGTTAGGATTTCCCGGGAGAGTAGGGATGGAGAGATCTTTGATGAGAGGGTTAGGATTGGTTTGGAGTCGTTTATGAAATCGTGTATAAAAAATGCGTGCCTCCTCAGCTATTGTTTTCATATGGAGATCATTATGGAGAGCGTGGTTAGAAACATAGGGCGGAGCATTGGATAACCGTCGGAATGATATGTTTTGGAACGTTTGGATTCGATTAGTGTTAGATTTTTTGGCAGCGCCCCACAATTGTAGCCCATACGTCCAAATTGGTTTAAGTAACGATTTGTAAATTATTAGTTTAGTGTTTAGGGTGGAGCACTTATTCCTAATTAGCAGTGGACTAAGCATACGCATGCGATTATTTAGGGTTAGTCGTTTGGTTTGGAGGTGTTTTTTCCATGTGAGTCTTTTGTCGAGGAATAGCCCTAAATATTTAACTGTGTCAGATTTGGGAATGAGCACATTGTTGAGAGTAATGTTTGGAGATATTCCTTGATTGAGTGTGAATGTTGTGTGTATAGATTTATTTTGGTTAATTTTGACACGCCATTTATCATACCACTCGGATAAGTGGTTAAGATGTACTTGTAAGTTTGATGAGGCAATTATAGGATCTTCATTGATAGATAAAATGACTTTGTCGTCGGCATAATCCGCTACGACGGTTTGCTGCATGGTTGGTTGATCTGCTACATAGATGTTGAACAAAAAAGGGGAAAGTATACCACCTTGTGGTACACCCGCTCTGATTGGTGCGATTTCTGATGTCGACGAATTAAATTGTACTTGGAAGTGTCTATCAGTTAGATAAGATTTAATTAATAAGTATAGAGGGGAGGGGAGGAATTTTTTAAGTTTGTATTGGAGGCCCTCATGCCAAACCCGGTCAAATGCTTGAGCTACGTCTAGAAAAATACAAGAGCAATAAAGCTTTTTTTCGAGGGATGTGGAAATAACATCAACAACTCGATGTAATTGGTGTATTGTACTATGAGAGTTGCGGAACCCGAACTGGGTATTTGGAAGTATGTTGTTAGTGATAATATGTGGAATTATGCGTTTTAAAATAAGTCTTTCTAAGACTTTTGATAGGAATGGTAATAGACTTATTAAAATAAAATTTAGTATTTTAATAAATTGCATGATTAAATAAACAGAAACCTTATTAAATACAAATATTTGTAGAATATATAAATTGTTAAGGAAATACCATAGAGCTGAATAAGAGCAGATAGTATCTAAATTTTAATATATCAATGGTTGATTTTGAAACTTTGAAATTTTAATACAATGTCCCACATATGTCATTGTTCTTATTCACAAGATAAAATTTATAAAATCCATAGCCACAATTTTAATTAATATAAGTGTTTGAATTGAAATGTTGATAAAAATCATTAAAAATCACGTAATCTGCCTACTTTTTACACTTCAATATCAATACTTAAGACTTGAAAATGTAGTATGATGTAGAGAAGTTGCTCTTACCAGCAAATTAAAAATTTACCAGAGAATCGCAAAGATATTTTATAAGAGTTAGAAAATTTAAATTTAATGAAATCGGATGTTTCCAAGATATCAATAAAAGTGTTAGTTAATTCATCGTACCTCAAAATATAATGTAACAGAACACTAATATAAACATTTTTTAAAGATTGTGTAGGTACTAGGTATTTAACATTTAGATAAAATGACAATCAAGACTATATATTTTCTACAGAGATTCCTGTTTAAAAAGTTATTTTTTCCTTTTTTATAAACACAAACATTATAAACTGATCCTCCAACCTCTTTCACTCAGAATCGAGTTTTTGAAAGCAATGGTACATTAGTCTCAAACTTAAAAGACCAATACAGCAGTATAATTCATCCATCCCTTTAAATCACCCTACCATGAAGTCTTACTCGACCTAGGAGCTCGCCTTTTTTAAACTTTTAACCTCTAGTTTAACATACTAAATTAAGTTTTCAATTTTCAATTATTATTTATTTTGGATATAATGATAAAATTATTTTCTATTTTGAGTTGAATGAAAATAATTGTTAAGTAATAATATATTTAAAATATATGTAAAAAATATTCATTTCCATAAAGTTTGAATTTAAAACTGGTTATCTATATTCTATATTAGGTGGCTCATCTTTCACGTGATCAATGTATAATATACATACATTCATGATATACAGTTCATTGATGATGTAAGGGGACAATAATTCTAAAAAATAACTCAAAATTATTTACACATTATTTACGTAAAAAACATTCAATAAAAATAAAACTCAAATCAACTTTTGTTTTCAAATATAAATACTTTTATAAAGTTTGTTTTCATACTTCATGATTATTCAACATTTTAATATGATACCTATTGGCTAATACCACTACTTTATCTCAATTTCTGACTTAATATCAGTTGAACATTATTTTTTTTTAAATAAATTTACTATTGAAATGAAAAAAAAATTTAATTACTTACGTCATGTTGTGTAAATCAGCCTTATCTTTATAAGTAAAAATATGTTTGTATATAAAATAACTACCAAACAATTAGTAATTATTTTACAAGTTTATTTTGATTTCAAAAATGGTAATTTACATTAAATTATTTTGTCATTAAAAACTGTTCAAATATAAAATTAAATAATCAAATAATGAAACAACATTACATACTTACATTTAAATAGTCAAGTACTTATGTTTACTGTTAATAAACTTAACATAAAAAACAGAAATATTGATCAACATTAACATAACTTAATAGTTGATTCAATGATTCAACTAACTAATAAATGCATAAAATATAAAGGGACTACCCTTTTAGTCAACACCAAATATCAATTAGTTATCTGTGTCCAGCAACATTAATAATTATTAATGCTTCACAATAAAACTGTAACGGGTAAAAATATATACAGTAATTTTATATATTTTTAAAAACAGAGCTGATGTTCCTTTTAATTTGATTCCCAATTAAAAAATAAGCTAATTGACATGACATACAAATATATGTAAAGATTCATTGTATAATATAATGTTGTTTGTGTTTAAAAAAAAAATAGTAAAAAAGTAAAATTAATAAGGAGTGCATAACAAAGGATAAGAGTTTCAGTTGATACCTGTGCATGTGATGATAACCTTACATTTTAATGAATTATTCTTTTCAGAAGTATATACCACACTATTTACATTTTTTTTTTTTAATAGATATTAGGTTATTACTTATTACGAGTTAATGCAGTACCTAGTAAACAAAAATCTATGAACATTTTAAGGTTTATAAATCATATGTGTAATTTAAAATAATATAAAACCTTGTTCAATTTTTTGAATTAAAACTAAAAATAAAACTATCATTGATTACAAAATAGTATATCAAGTATAATATTTAATTATAATAAGAAAATAAAGAACATTTTGCAGCATACAAAAATATTGAAATTTATTTGACCTTGGTCAACTTAAAATAATTTAATAAATATTAACTAAATTTTGATAAAATTTTAATAATTTCACGTAAAAAGTTTATTTTTTCAGAATTTCATAATAACAGTTATAGCTCTTAATTTGTAAAACTCATAAATATTTTCTTAATAATATTTAAGTTAATTTAATATTTATTGTAATAAATTAGAAAATATAAGTATAGTATAAAAATATTTATGAAGGTCAAAATAATATAAAATATTTAGGTAAGCATGTTAATATAATTATGTATTTTTATATTAATAAAACAAAAATTAAAATATGATAAGTACTGCATTTAAAAGGGATATCAAATAAGATCAATTATTTTTTTTCATTTCTTATAGCTGACTTTTGTAATAATTTTAGTTTAATCAATAATATCACATTTAAAAATTCAAAAAGCCATTAAAATACCATAACCATCATGTATGTCAATGCATTTTCTTAAGCTTATGTTAACAATTTTAAATATGAAATATATGAATAATTAAACATATTAAATTAGCTATAAATTTTAAATAATTGAAAGTAAAAACAACTAACTAGGTATTAATAATATTAGACTTTGTATTTCACATCTGATCATCTTTAACCTGCTGTTATTCATCAACTACAAGAAAAATAATTAAATTTGTTACATCAACACGTCTTAATGGGTTCAATGTTTTTACCAAAACGAAATAGACTTATTTGTTGGTAGATATCGAATAACACATATTAATCTTATTTCTATAGGTAATATTAACAATTGAACAAGCTAAGTATGGCGTAACTACTTCAAAGACACAATAGAAACAAATATAGTTTTATAATTATCATTCAAGTACAATTATTTTAATTAATTAAATTAGTGTAATCGACATGTTGTTTTAAAAATAGGTTCAGCATTATTGGTTTAAACAATATGTTTAATGATAATTTAATGTCACAAGCATTTTAAATATTTTATGTAACATATTAATATATTATACAACAAAATAAAAATATTACCTGATGTTCATCTACAGATAATAAGTTTGAAAACATCGTTCAGCTGTGTGATATACTAATATGTAAATAAATATTTGATCAATGATATTTGATGCATAAATTGTATACTTGAGATGAAATTACTTAAATTTTAAAAGAATTATTGTTTCTACGTCTTACCTCTCAAGTCACAATATTATAATTTATAATAGAAATATCCTATTATCGTTATCGTCTTATGGGTTACAGCTTATCTGTATAGAAAATAAACGTTATCTTTACAGATGACAAAATTAAATAATTCAAACGATTTAAAATCTCATCAGCTGGAGTATGGAGTGAATTACGACACTGAATAAGTAATTTAGGTGGTATAATCATCTACTGCAGTGGGCAATTAAATAATAAAATTATTAAAAATAAAATATACCGAGTTATAGCCTAGAGGTACATTGGTAGAAACAGTACGAAAGTACGCAACACGAAAATAAAAGTACACAAAACGAATCAGCGCATGACAAGGTCACTTGACAATTCCTAAAGTCAAATATTTTGTAATTTATAACTAGAATAAACAAGGCTTGTTACTTTTTCATCTTGACAAATAGTAACACTGCATTATATGTTTTAACATAAATTAAATATTAAATTAATGGTTCTAATAATTATAGGTATGGCAATGACATTAACATTCAGGTTCAAAATCGAAGACATCGGAGTCTTGAGAAACTCACTACCTACTAAGTCACAAAATAGTTGTAATTTTTACACAGGTATCGGTTACCAACGGTTCTTTGAAATGAAAATTCAAGTTCAGTACCGCAACCACAGACATAAATACCTATATATGTATATATGTATGTATACATTGTACATGACGTATACATTTACTATACTATAAAAAATAACTACTTAAATAGTTATTAAATACTTTTATAAAAGTATATTAACACAAATCACAATGTATTGCAGTACAATATAAATATCAGCAATGGGCATTGGGCGATGGGCGACGACTGTAATTGTGTAACCGGATTATGTGAACATCTATATACGGCTTGAGGTTATGACGAACCGGAAAAAAGTTTCAGGCCCGGTGTAGGTCTAGCATGTACGTACTCGTATTATACGAGTATACATACGATTTCTTATTAAGATTGTCCATCGACATGCAAAGGTTTGATTAGTGACCGTCTTGTTTGGCCCCATACATATACATTGAAATCTATAGTGGTTACTTTCTAATACCCATGCACCAATCACCCATGTACATTTAGTATTTATTATTTACAAATTACAAAATAAATTAAATGATGTCAAATGTAAGCACACGCTTTGATGAAAACGAAGAAATTTATGAGGTAATTTGGCGAAAGATGTATTTTTTTTGGGCTTGGTTTTTTTACGAATAAGGACGATTTAAAATCGTAGACTTATTTTAATCTTAAATTGAATACATAGTTCATAATCGTATAATGCTCTAAAAAACTTAAAATATGCATGCATTTATGCCCTTAAAAATGATCATATGTGCTCTTTATTTATATTTATTTATTAATTATTATAATTATTTATTATTTTAATTTCTTCTTCTTTTGAGCTTGCCTTTAAACCAAACAAAAAAAAAAAATTAAATCATTTGTGTTTATGAATTAGTAATTTTAAAACCCTAGGTAGACAGATTATTTAATCATTTATATTTAATCATTTCAATCTTTGTTTTTTCCAATTTCTAGAATATTCATATAAAATATTGTATTATAAGGGTAAAATATGTTAAATATGGATAAAATATGTACTAAAAATAAAAATTTAGCAAAATATACACTTATTGGAAAAAAAGTGCTAAATACGCAAAACATGCAACATAAAAATGATTGCCCTTAACTCTAATTATATGAAACAAATTTCTATATGATTTAGCTATGTTTTGAATGATTATTGAAAAATATGCAAACTCCTATAAGTCCCTAGCCCCACTATTTACTAATAACTAATAATAACTATAGAGTAATTTTGTTTATTGCACTTTTGGTACACAAGCATATTATACAATTTTTTATTACGCAGGTTTATTGCGTTATTGTGTTTACATGTACATTGTACATACATACATTTATGTATTAGGTTCTCTGTTAATATTAGATTATTACACCGATCTGCGTCATCGTTCAAGTTCATAATCGGGATTTAATCATTGGTTCTGAAGTTAGGCAAATAAATATTATCACACTATAGTACACTACAATTACATTTATAGATACCTTTATACCTACACAAAGTATAGACATCAAATGTGGTGGGGGGGGTAGCAGGGTGTGCACTCGCACATCCATGCAATATAATAGCTGGCCTATGCGGGAAGCGGGAATGCATTACTCATGCACTCGATAGTCGAAACATATTTGTACATTTTTGAAATTTCGATTTTTTCCCCGCATTCTGTCCGACGGAGGATAAAATTATCATTAATAATAAGGGTTTGATTTTTAAGATTATTTTTGCAATTATTTTTGAACAATTTGAAGCAAACAAAAATGTATATATATATAATATATGTATATATACCAATAAGTTGAGAGATTTATTAATCATCAAAGAATTTCTTGAGGGCTTCCTTAATTGATATGAAATTTGGTCACTTAAAACGTTTGCACACCCTTATAAGAAATTGAAATAGCGCCACTGACACAAAGTTCAGAAACCAGAATACGTTTTATTCGAGTCGATTCTAATTTTTGATTTTATAGTGTTTTGTTTTGTTACTGAAATATATTCAACAAATACACTACCTCAGTAAAGTTATCACAGAAATACCAAATAAACATTACTTGCTTAAAAATTACTGAAATACCTACTTAATAATATGTAAATATCAATTTTGCTCAATGATCTTAACCTAAACATCCACGGGTTCTAATGTTTGCCCTTTATGGCTATGTATAAACTACTATAATCTTTTTAGACTATAACAGTATATCAGTATGTATAACATTTAACCAAGCAGATTATATTATGAAATTAATATTCAAAATATACATTGTTTGTGGCAAAACTACGTTTTCGCATTGACTATAAATACATACTACATAATAGTATTTACTATTTATAATCAATGGTTTCGTTGAGCTGTATTAGTGTTATAACTTAAAGCTATAAAAAAAAAAATTCAATGGTTTTACTAAATTTCTTATCTAATCTACAAACAAGTTATAAGATAAAACTTTACATTTATTGCAGACTGCAATCACAGAAATAGAGAGGTTATTTAACTTTTCTGTGCTGTTTCCTGAAATCCTGAGTTCCTCTCCGACATCGTTAATTCGTTATATTAAAAATTTACAACTTTCTTTTAATTTTCATAAGCTACCTACTCCAATTACTCCAACTAGTAGTACAAAAAAACAAAATGTTTTTAGCCATAAGGTGGTTGCATTGATTTAATTTTTTGTCACTGGGATAGTTGTCAGTTTATACTAAACGCCTTATGTAAATCGTGCTATTTCTGTTATTTGTAAACCATACAAAACACAAGCAGAACTGCAACATTTCCGAGTGCAATAATAACATCCTTGTCAATCAAACATAATAAATTGTTAATAAAGTATAGGAATTAGTTAGAATATTTGATTGGCTATGTACTTATAGAACAGTTAATACAATTCTGCAGTAAATATTTTTCTATTATATCTTAATAAATAAAATGAGCTTATACTGTTCTGATGCGTACATTTACATATTGATGTATTTTGTTGTGATTAGAACATTTCGGATATTAACTACAGGTATGGATTATTTTATCTATACTAAAGATTATATATTATTTTAGTGACATTGAATACATTTATTCTCAGTATCATAAAATTACATTTACTAATTATAAGTATCACGCATTGTTCAGGTGTATTTTTACTATGTTAGTAATGTCAATTAAAACATTTTTTAAATTAATTAATTCAAGTACTTGTTCTATACTATTAACTGAATGTTGGTTGTACAATTTAATTATTCAGAAGTAAATGAGTCATTAGTTGTTATATAATTATATGCCAAGTAAAAAAAAACCTATAATTGTTGATAAATTAGCTGTAATGCTTGTTTAGGTAAAATTATTTTTAATAACAATTTCTATAACTATATTACATGCTATATAACACAAAAATAAATACATTTTCAGGTTAGCATTTTTAAGATTATTCTTAGAGACAATTAAGCCATCAAAATTATTTCCATGAAAATACTAAGGTTGAACTGGCCTGAAATAATTTGACCAATTAATTATAATAAAATGTCTTACATATATTATAAGGCAGAATGCACAAGATAACAAAATTGTACAATAGGCAACTAAACATTCATCCTAATAAAACACAATATAATATGACATATGGTGTATGATGGCTGCACATCTTATATATTTTGCTAATATAGTCTTTCTAATAAACTTATTATTTGTATCATAATTTATAATGTATATGTGTAATACTACTAATACCCCATAATATAGGATTAACAAAAAGTAAAAAAATAAAATATACCTATTAAAACAAATAGTTTACATTTATGAATGGTTTAAAAGTTCCATAACCTATTTGTTCAGATTAAATAATTTTACAAAAAGTTTTCCTTTTCTATTTATTTTAAACTTTGTTTCAAAATTGTAAAAACGATGAGTAATTGTTTGAATTATCTTTGAAGTATAATCAAAATATAACATTCTACATCACATAATTTAAAAAATGAATTATTAATACTCTTGGTTAAGAAGTTTTCTTTTAAAACAAGAAATTAACCATCCTAAAACACTAATGAAAATAAATAAATTTATTGAAAATGTTTTCAGGAATTTTTGTAACAGTCTGTAGTAAGGAATCTGTATTTTAGTCAGATACATAGATAAATTAATTTATATTTTCATAAATCCAAATTTATTAATAATAAGTCAAATTATATTAAGGCTATTTATAGAGTAAAAATGAATTAGGTTTGGGTATAAGTTTTAAACTTGTTTATTTGATATAATGTCCACTTAAAACAAGCATTTAGAAAAAAAAAATCAAGATAACCATATATTTATTTTTTATTTATTTTGTTTTATTCTTAAATTCAAAAAATATACAATTATGGTTTATTTGAAGATATTTTCTCATTAATTAATTAAAACTTATAAAACTTCAGATAATTTTATTTACTTAACCAGGTTAAGAAAACCTACAATATTTATACTATATAAGATACTTACTATTTACTAAGTAGCTCAATGCAAAAATGACATTATTAATTCAACAATGAAACTTTTTTAACCTTGAAATTTGTAACACTATTTAAACCAGTTGTTTTATTATTATTATAAGTTACTAAAAATTATATTTAGCGTTATTAGGTAATTTTCAAACCATGAAAAAATAAAATAAATTTCATAATTCACAATTAACTTTCATCAATCAAGAATTATAATCAACCATACAATTTGAAATATGCACTGGTATAAATCATAAATGAATGTCAAAACAAATATTTTAGTATATTTCTGGCATCTACACATTTTTTATTAAAAATTATGAAGAATTATATTCTGAAATAGAAATTGTTAACAGACATTTAATTTTCTTAGGAGAAATTTAATATTATTCTGCAATGTGTAATAATAATTAATCCATATACAATAAGGGTATTTTTTTCTCTCTTTATTTCATTGTGAAGTCTACCATTTAAGGAGCATTTCAAAGAATGCAAATATTTTTTGAGATTAATTATTATGCTTTTTAACAATATTGAATCTAAAAAATGGAACTGACAGAAAGAACATTTATGCTTTAGCAGCTAATGCATGTAAATCTGTCATACACTTTTTGAAACTCTGTTTTTCTTGTTCACTTGTAAGAGACTTCAAAACATTTTCAATAATCCAATTGACCATATGTCTCTGTTGTACAGTGCGTGTCAAGTTTGCCAACTCCAACTGATAATCCAAGCGTCTTCTTACCTATAAAATAAAAAAATAAAAATTGTTTTAAAAATAAAACTTAAAAAAAGATCACACAATATAATGTATACAAAACTTGATGATTGTAATACCTGGTTGTAAACTTGAAGGGCTCGTTCACGGTAAATAGTTTCCAACTGTATAGATATATTCTCTCGTTTGGCTTGGAATATATGTTTTTGGGCTTCAGTTCTCCATATTTCTTTGTTCTGGTTTTCAATAAGTTCTTTCAAAGAGTCAGTTTCATGTTTTCGGCTGGAATTACATTCTGCTTCATATTCCTAGATGCAATCAAGTATACAAATAAATAATTAATTAAAACAATGTAATAAATACAAAAAATTAGTTATCACATACATCAATTTCTTTATCCAGGAATTCAGCTAAAGATGTTCCAAATTTCTTCCATCCAATATAAAACAACCCAATTGTAGCTAACACATAAGGAAACTCATGTTCAACTACCCATATTTCTTTACTTAATACATAAGTAGTGATACCAGCAGCGAAAACATATGGACCTAAATTAAAAACATTTTATGTGTTAAATTTAATTAATAATAATATACAAGGTCACAAAGGTGATGGTTTTACTTAATATAAAAAAAAAATATTTTTTTTTAAACATTTGTTACATAAGACATTAAAATCATAAATGAAGATACTCCAAAAAATCTATAATAAAAATATACCTATTATTTATATAAATATTTATTTACATATCTCTTTACATCCCGGGATTCTTTTTTTTATATTATAATAACAAAAGAAAATAATGAGTTTAATTGTCCAGCTCTATAAAAACTCTCCCCTTATGGAATAATTTGCATTTTTTAACTTGTGCATTGTAACTCAGAATGATGGTGCAACATAAATTTCTTACATAGACTTTGTTTCTAGGTTATATCGTTTTAAAGTTTACTAATTTATCTTCAATAATGCACCCCAAAACAATGAATATAATGTCAAAAGTACAATTGTTACATGCTTATAGATATGTTCAAAAAATAAAAATTTACTATTTTCAAGGTTTTGGTAAAGTAAATATAAGTAAGCCAAGTGTAATAAAATGTATACCTGTGACTCCGGTCTTTTTGTAGAATACTTCAAACCACTCTTCTGGTACACTCAAATACCTAGTTTTAGATGGCTCTTCCAACCTAACCATTCGAGGAAAATTCACTAAATCCCGTTCGGGTCCCTCAAATGGATTCATTTGTGGCTGGCCATTGGGCTTAGGGAATCCTGGTACAATGATTGATTCATTAGAGCTAGTAACTGCTGGCTTGGTTTGTGTGGAGCGTACGCTGGCACATAGAGGTGCTACTCGGAAGAGTTCTATAAAACCACATTTCAATCAAAATAACATAAATTTGTCGTGTGTGTAACAGCTTACCTGAACGTAGAGCCAACCTGGACAACATTGTAGAACGATTTATTTTTGACAATGCTTCAATTTTAGAAGAAAATGGTCGGCGAATCAAACTGGCACTCGCAAAAACGATGGTGGAGTAAGGGTGAAATGATATTCGGAGAGGTCAACAACGATATGAGAGAAAAACTATTTACAGCTGATTAAAATTGAAACATAGCTTGTGCTGCTTGTAGAACAAAATATTATCAATTTTTTTTCACAAGGAATTTCTGCATATTACTTTCTTCCATGTCTTGTTATCTCCTGAGTAACCATTTGGACGGGCGTGGATCACGTTTAATACCATAGATATATACTAATACTAGATAGCCGTCTTCTCGTTATCAGTGAAACACGTCGCCATATGCAAAGAAGACACTCGATAAACAAACGTTATCAGATACATGGACTAAATTATCACCTATTGGACACCGACAATATGAAATATTGTTCAAATAAAATATTTTAAATTATCCCTGGTAAAATAAATTATTATTTAGGCTTGAACCTTATATTTGATTGTTATAAAACTTATTACTTAATTATAAGACGGAAAATTCTCATTTTTATATAATAATAGAATAAAATAAATGTATTATATTGATAATAGTCTAATATTGATAACGTTTGTTTACCGAGTGTCTTCTTTGCATATGGCGTCGTGTTTCAGCTCATTTTGTAGTGGTGTATTCGAAGACTCGAAGACGGCTATCTAGTATTAGTATATATCTATGTTTAATACATAAATATAGCTGCGCGTTTTATCTTTGGTCGCAAACTCCTAACCATGATAATTGTGATTCGTGGTCATGAACTAAATTCACTGTGCTTATATATTAAGTGGTAAGGAGCGATTATTTAAATATAATTGTATTACAAAAATTATAAAATATTATAAAATTAAATTTTTCTTTTCGATCTTGGTAATTGGTTAACCAATCAGATTATTGCCAATCAAACTGACTGTAAATTAAATCAATTTTATATTGTCATTTTATTATTATAATGCACTACATTTCAAATTAATTTAAAACTCGCCTATGATTGCATTGTACACAAATACATTTTCATTAAATTAGAATGAAATTATTAAGTCTGTTATCAAAACTTATTTTAAATATTTTATTGATCTTATGATATTATGTTATTTTGAAATACTAAAAAAGAGTACGTTCAAGGTTGGGAAACTTTTATAGTTTTATGGTTTATCAAATTAATTCTAATCCCTTATGGAAATAGTAAATATAATAATATTATAAATATGACAGATTTTATTTGTTCGTTTCTGCAAGTTAACTGTTAATTTTATGATTACTCATGATTTAAAACTGCTACTTGCTAGTTAATTTTAGTTCATGCAACACATTATTTTCTATATCGTACTGGGATCGTCATTTACAAAGAAAAATTAAAATAATAATAAATAGATTTAAGTATCTATTGTACATTGATCTAGTTATGAAAATAAAAAATCATTATTTAGATACAGACATACAGTCGATGTAAGATTCCAGAATGTCATAGAAAAAATAAAAAAATATAATGCCATAATGCCAAAAAGAGAGCTCGTTTTTATCTATAATATACTACTATGGTACTATCATTGATTAAACATATGTATGTTTTACGAATGGTACTGTTAATTGTTATCTTCACTGTTGACATATCATTTTTATCACAGTGATAGTATCTTGGAATACAAATAAATAGTCGCCTTTTGCCCTATTGTAGTTATAAATTTGCATATACTAATTGACATTAAAATATCGACAGAACAACTATTGGGGATATTATATTATTTGCTCTTGACAACGTAATAAATGACTATTCTGAACATCCTCCGACCGCCAAGGAGTTTGTTAGATAGGTAATTAATAAATACCAATTTCTATGGCTTACTAAAGTTACTAATATCATAGATTAAATATGTTTAGTTATTACGTACTTATTAGTGATTATTCAATAAGCAGTTCTCATTAGTAATTAGTGCTCCTGTTGAGTGTGATTATACAAAACAGCCTTCTGAAATATTATAATAGTTCATAAATAAAATAATTTCAATTATAATAAAAAATAAGTTTTCAGACCATTAAGACCTAATATTGGAAAAAGAAAATGTATTACAGCTTTTTATAGCTTCACGAGATTATTTTTATATTATCTGGAAACCTAAAACATAACACTTGAGTTTGTTTAAAATTTGTTTTCTTATAGTAACAAACTATAATATTCTTATTTTGTAGTAGGTAAATATTATCATTTAGCAGTATAATGGTTTATTGTTTTATTACAGGCTGCTGTAGTAAGCGGATATACCAATTGATACAATAGGTATACTATAACACTCGCTGTTTATGTATTTAAAGTACAGTTATTGATAAGAAAAAGCATGTTCCCTGGTTCCTTTGGTAATAAATAATAAGATACCTATAAATATTTTGTTCTACGACCATATCACCATAATGATATTTATTTATAATATAGAGAAAATAATTTTTATATTAATTGATATTTTTAAATAAATTTTAGTTAAAACATGGGTTGGAATATTTACAAATTGTTGTGTTGCTGTGGTAGTTCTAATGATTCAACTGTAGTTGACTTGGTAAACAGATAATAGGTTTTTTATTTTGTGTTATAAATATATGAATAAAATTGCACAGGTTATTGCTCGAGAACAGCAGGCTGCAGCCGCAGAAAAACGTCTGAGAGAACAAGAAAGACGAGGCATAAAGAATCCAGAACGTGTAAAACGTAAGCAACAAGAACAACAAAAACGCGATGAAGAAGCAGATAGGGCTGTTAACACGGGACCGAGTACTGGATTAAAAGTATAATATAATAATAATTGCATAATTAATTTTATCTTTTTAACTATACCTAATAAAATATAAAAATACAGTTGGATGTTAGTAGAGAGGTTTAAAATATTTTAATGGTTTCAAACTTCTGTAAAGAAAACTATAAATAAAGGAAATCTATTTTTTATAAAAATATTTAAATTAAATTTATATTTTGAAAAAAGTGTTTGTGATATCAGAGAAATATATTTCTTCTTGCATGATAGGATCCAATGTATTTTTCAGGTTGATTAACATATCACATTCCAACTACCCTTAATTAATTTGAATTGCCTATAATTTTTTTGTTTCAGTGGCAAATGAATTAGTTCTTCAAAATATTGAGTGACAACTTACCCTGTTTAATTTATTTATTTATTTTTTATTCATTATTATGTACTATTTGAAATTTAATTGCTTTTCACAGGCATTTTATTGCCATTAATCATATGTTATAAATTGCAATTTTGCATTTTTTTTACCCAAAAATTATACATTTTAAATCAATAAAGTATACTTAAAAATTGAACTTGAATCTTAAAACACCATTAATAAATTTTGAAAATTTACTGAATGTCATGAACTTTTGATGTATAATGTCTAAAAATGTAAACAAGAGTTGAACAAATATACCACATTCTTCACAATAATGTAAGTTTATAATAACTTAAGTGAACCGTATAATTAAATTAATCAACATTGTCAATGTTTACTTAATGTAACAAGTAGTTCCATATATTAAAACTATTAAACATTTTTATATGTAATGCAACTTTATTTGATAAATGTACAGTAAAATAATCATTTGAAATCATGTTTGTCTGGAGTGTTTGGCATCTGTGTCATATTTGAATTGATTTCTGAAAAATCAAGTACTAGACATTGATTAGACGGAGTATGTTGTCTGAATTTTATACCAGACGTATTAAACATCCTTTTAGCAGCAATCATTTCAGGTGTGAAGCTGTATTTATCTGACAAATAAACAACTTCTTTGATACCAGATTGAATAATTATTTTGGCACATTCATTACATGGAAATAATGCAACATATATCGAACAATTCTTTACATCCATTGAATTTTTATTTAACACCGCATTCATTTCAGCATGACATACTGAAATTTTTTAAATGTGAATTAATATATTGTATTATTTTATTGATGTTATATGAAATATAACTTTATTACCATATATATATTTGTTTTCTAACGGTGATGGATTATTTTTTCCCCATGGAAAATCATCATCATTGCAACCAATAGGCATTCCATTATATCCTGTACCGACAATTTTTTTGTCTGGAGTAACAATACAAGCACCAACTTGAGTTACAGGATCTTTACTACGTTTAGCTGCCAAAAATGCTGTTGCCATAAAAAAATCATCCCAACTCAAATAATTTTTCCGTTTTCTATGTATGGAAAAAATTTAAAAGACAACAATTTATTTAAATACAAATATTTTTTATAATAATTTTACTCATTTGATAATTTCTTTGTACTGGTATAATCATCTGTAACAGTAGTACAAGGTTTTGGATTATCATTAACTATACCAATATGAGCTTCAGGTTCATTATTCATATTGAGTTCCATGATATGATCAACACTGTGTACTTGGTACCTATTCTGAAATATCATACATGAATGAAACTAAAATTTATAATTAAATTAGTTTACTATGTAATCATATATTTTTAGATTTATATATATATATAGATTATAGTTAATATGATTTTTTTTTACAAAAATAAATGCAATTTTATTAAAAAAATAAAATTGTATCAATTGCATTCAGAAATTATATTATAACACAACTTATACAACATATAAAAGTAACAACTTATTACAACTTTTTGTTTTGTAAGCAAAATTTTGTTGACATTTAATTATTAGACGTTATATTTAAGTTGTCAATGACACCAACAAATCTCATTATTTATCTGTTTTTAAGTCATTCATAATTATTGAATAGATTGTTAACTAAGCTAAATTTAGTAGATTGCAATTAAAATGTAAGAAATATACAATAGAGTACATAATACATACCCCAGATTGATAAATCTAACGATTTTAGAAGAAAAAAACTGATCCTTGAAATTTGAATAATTAACACAAAATTTAAGTTTAAGTAACTAACGTTCCACTTGTCCGCTTTGTCCGCTTTAAGCGCTGACGAGCACTCACATTGCGTTCCATTTGGCACATGTGAGCGCTCCCACTCCTACCGTGACGTCACTGAATTTGAGAGTGACGTCATCGTTCCGCGCTTACAAACGCTCACACGAAATCGGTAGTGCGTAATCGTTTCTAATCAGTTTTTCGTTATCACTGTAAATAATCTGTTTTTGTATCTAATCTGCGTTTATAATTTATTATTGTTAATATACTAGCTGAATTACCCGGCTTTGCCCGGAAAAACTCCTTTTAGGTGTAAAACGCTGTGGAAGCGTTGTCAAAAAGACAAAATTCTGTAAATATTACCACACGGTATCATGCTGTACAGTTCAAACCGTTGCCAGTTGTTACAAACGTATTGTACATTTGTACGACACTTGCCCGTAAATGAGGCGCATGTGAGACGATGCTATACATATGATATGAAAGTGAATAAAAAAAACATGTACCGTCTCCCTCCACATGCAGAGCACGGTGAAGTACCCAGGCCCGACGAGAGGGGGGGAAGCCAGGGCTTGGGCCCTGGGGCCCAGTACTCAAATAGGGGCCCAGCCAAAGCAATTAGGTCTTATATTTTACCGAAATATTATATTAATATACACATTTTTTTTAGTTTTAATTCATAATTTTACTTAAAATTTTAAAAGTATTTAAAAGTAAAAAATCTAAAAATGTATTATTAAATTTATAATAATAGTTTTTGGAAATATTTAGTTTTCTCTGTAGTTGCACATCGACATGCGCTGCCATACGTTTTTGATGATGACGGCTATTCCATGAATTAAAAAAGACCAACACTATTTCTGATTTCGTTATTTCGTTATTTCACAATAATCCATGTATATCACGATATTAATTATCGTCGTCCGTCTACTTGTCTGCGATTAAAAGTGAACTAAGTGATACACTACAGCCGTCTATTCTCTACACACGGAGCTACTCATTAGAAACTAAACGGGTTTAACTTAAATTACTTATCGATTACTAACGCATTAGTGACTCGGATCCGCACACGATCATACTGTAAAGTGATCGAAATCACTAGTGATTTATACTGTTAGGTTATGGAAGGAGGACCTGTATCACGAATTTTTAATACTATGGGTGATTCTAATGACGAAGAAATGATTATTGATTATTATTACTATTACCATACCAAAAGAAATAGAAAACGAAGAAGTTTTTGGGTTCTATTGAACTTCAAATTCAATTTACAAATTATTTTTAAAAATGTCCATAGTAAAAAATTATTTTAACATATTGTAATTTATTATTTATTAGACTGGAATTGAAAAATTTGCCGCCCCTCAAAATTTGCCACCTGGAGCAGCTCCATTTGCACCTAGTATAATGCGGCCCTGACAATAGTCACAATAAGTTATTAAATTAAAATGGGGAAACAACACAAATTCACAATACATAGAACGTTTGACGTAAGATTAAAGAGCGAAGACTGTTAATCGTCAATTCTATAAATTGCACACGCGATGAAATATTAAATTAAAGGTCCTCGGCCATCTCTGAAATTTCAGACAGTTGTTTATTTTTAGTTATTAACGCATGACAACAATAATTCGGGACTAATTTTAAGAAACCGGTACATTTCCATGTCCCGGCCGGGAGTTGAAAAATATCGGGACTGTATAGTGAAAACCGGTAGTGTCCCGGCGAAATCGGGACGAATGGCAACCCTATATTGAAAGAAATTTTCACCATCGACTATTTGTTGCCGCGCGAGAATTGAATCTTTCTCAAAAATATAACCAACCCTACTGATATAGCAAAAAATATCCATAACTCCTGTCACATTGCACGATCTGCCGGAAAACACATATCCTTCATGTGGATCCCCGGACACTGCAATATAGCAGGCAACGAAAAAGCTGACGAGGCCGCCAAACTCACACATATCACCTAAAGCAATCGCTATATCAAATTTCTCCTATACCGACGCAAGAAAATATATAAAAAATAACACAATCGATAGGTGGCAACAATATTGGTCTAATCAAACAACTAAAGTCAATGAAATCAAAAAATCAATTATCCCATGGCCCCCTCCTCCTGGATGTTCCAGAAGACAAGAAACAATAATAAACAGACTTAGAATTGGTCATACTTCATGTACCCACCGACATCTTATGAATAAAGAGAACCCTCCCAACTGCACCACCTGTGGGGTCCAACTCACAGTTAAACATATACTTACTGAGTGCAGAAACTACCAGCAAACCCGAATACAAATCCTTGGCACCACCCATCTATTTGAAATACTCAGCCCGGAAGCAACCACAACACGCAAATTATTTATGTTTTTAAAAAAAACCAACTTATATAAAGTAATATAACCCCATAGTCTACGCATATATATGTATAAATGGTAATACTTATGTCTATTTATAATGTTAATAATGTAATAATAATAATATTGTAATATTGTAATGTAATGTAGACCAATGGCCAGAGTCGCCGCGGTCTTTTGAGATCAATAAAAAAAAAAAAAAAGAATCTTTCAGACGCAAAATGTTTATGCTTTTATCGCATGTGTAAAGATATTTTTCCAACTTCGTTCCATGCTATTTCCGTCTCATCCTTCCTAGAATAGCCAGGAAGAGTGAAATTGTAGAGAATGGGATGTTTCTCCACTTCTTCCACCAATTTTAAATTAATTTTTTGTTCGTTCATTTTTACAAACGTTCGTACAAAACAAAAAAAGCTTCGTTGGGCAGCGAAATATTGAAGAAAATTTGTAAACGCAACTCAAAGGTGACTCGACAGTGAATCACTTGGAACTTACCACTAACGCGTTAGTAACTTGTTAGTAACCAGTTGCGCCGTGGGCGCCGTCTGTTGTGTTCCATTGATTAACATTGGTAGTGAATCAACGACCAACGTGGACTATAATAGTATAATTAATTAATTAATTAAGTATAATAGTATATATTTTTTATAGTTAGTGATTCGCGTCACTAATCAGTTTTTAATGAGTAGCTCCGTGTGTAGACGGCCTACCTGTTATAAAATTCAATTATATATATTATATATCTGTATATATAAATTATAAAACTGTAAGCTGATTGACTGATCTATCAACGCACAGCTCAAATCATTGGACTGAAATTTGGCATACAGATAGCTATTATGGCGTAGCCATCCGCTAAGAAAGGAATTTTCGAAATTTTGATTTTAAAGGGGTAAAAAAGAGGTTCAAAGTTTCATATGTTAATCAAGGCGTAGATAAATCACTGGGTGAAAATTTAAAAAGCTAACCGTGGCAAGGCAATGGAGAGATAACTAATAAATAGAATTTGTATGTGTACTGGTTTATGTTATCGGTGTGCATTTTATCGTTCGATTATACTCGTATAATAGGAGTATTGGACATTGGTGTACGCGCGATGCATGAGGTTATTTTTATCGATAAACAATTTATTCTTCAAGATTAAATTTCGCTATCAGCACGAGTCAAAATAATCGTCGTACTTTAGAAGTAATTCTTTCCCACACGACTCATCAAGCGGCACGATTGACGATTATTCGCCGAATACACGAGTCGTGTGAGACCGACTTTATCTACACGACGACGACGGACAAAAATGATAGGTCGCAGGTAGCTGGAAACCCGCGGGCCGCCGTGCCACACAATACGTATTGGCGGTGAATAATTATAATTGTTAATTACTCCACTAAAACGCAACATTTTTGAAAATCCTTTCTTATTGTACGGTGAAAATATGAGAAGAAGCTCTATTCCAAATTTCAAGTCCGTACGTTGCGTAGTTTTTGAGATACAACGATCAGTGAGTGAGTGGTATTTGTTTTTTATAAGTATAGATATTATAATAAACTTAACAACTATAGTATAATATTCAACAAAATATATAATAAAATCACATAATATGCACTACGCATGGCGAAAAGGTAGTTTCTCACAAATGTTGTTCCTCTTAATTGCTCCTCGACGATTAACTGGCAACAACTCGCTGGCAGCTGGTACAATTAGGTTTACCGATGGATCTTGAACTACATCAGGAAACTCATCATCTTTTAATATGCATATATTATGTAAGACACAACATGCAATTATGTAAGATGGAATGAGATCCACACGTTTCATATCTAATGTTGTTAGAAGGCTACGAAATCGTCCTTTAAGGAAACCAAATGACCTTTCAATAGCCATCCTTGCAGAGGAATGACAGAAGTTGAAATTCCTTTGCTTTTGTGTTAAGTGCCCATTGTCACGATATGGTACTAAAAGATTTTCATGTAAAGTATATGCAGCATCATCAATCAAATGACAGTTGTTAATTTTTTTTTTTATTCATGATAAGTGATAAACTGATAACAGTGATAACACGGACAAGCGCTCATACACGTTCCACTTGGAATTGTTAGCAAAGCGATTATAAACGTTTTTTTCCAAATGGAACGGTTTGTAAGCGAGAGTATGTGCGTGAGCGCTGTAAGCGCGTAAGCGTCCAACCGGAACGCACCCTAATACCATTGATTAAGTATACTTAATCAATGCTAATACTACTCCTAAGTCCTAGTATCAATATGATCCTATATTCCTATCATTATTAATCTGAAATGTAGTAAACTATAGTATGTAGTATGTACAAATAATGTTTGTAATAAGCTCGTGACTCCGTTATGTCTAAAATGTTGTGGACTACAAGTTACGAGAGAAGAATTTATTAAAGATGAAGTGTCGAGTGTTGTAATTTTGACAGTTACTAAGTATGTAGAAACTAGAAAGTCACTGCTACTTATCACGGCGACTTGCCATGTAGCAGTAACAGTGACTGTCACTAATACATGGAATAGCTGTGATCTACATCTGATCACACTGTCGCTGTAGTTATCAGTTATCACTATTAAACCGTTAAACTTTACTGTGAAGAATCAAAGATGTCTATAATATAGCTGTTACTATGATATTCATGATAAATAGAAAAAGTAGCATTTCGAAAAGGTTTCATATCATTGAAACGACTGTTCATTTAGTTTTGTAAAGTACTCAATAGTTCAAGAAATTGTGTTTTCAAACAAGTGGGCACTCCGACATTTCCGGCACAAAATTAAGTGTCAGTAAATAAAACAAATAGCAAACACGGTTTTTATTAAGTAATATTTACCAATTTATTTTTCCCAAGTTCCTACTGGCTTAGGCCGGGCGCACACCAAAAGAGCAAAACTGTGTTAGTCATCGTAAGTCATTTTTGACTAAAGTCAACTAAAAACAATTTGTTTTGGCCGGTCGCACACCGAAAGAGCAAAACTGTGTTATCGTTTTAGTCACCAACATGTCTTCCGACGAAGATGAAGTTGTTGTCCTTATTTTGTGGTCTTTGTTGTTAGACATCGAAAATAATGAAAAACAAAAAAGAATGTGGGTTCATCCTTTAAATAAAAAACGTTCAACGAATAATTTAATTAAATTTTTCTTATGTGAATTACGTAATGACGAGCCAAAATTTAAAAATTTCACGAGGGTAAGTCCGGAAACATTTGATTTCATTTTGAATATAATTTCTGAAGAAATTCAAAAAGCTGAAGATTTATTTAATATGTATATAATTACCTTCATATAGGTACTCAAAATGTATAATATACAAAAAAATATATATTTATAAAATATATTAGTATATTAATTAAAACATTAATATATATGTGTAAAAACAGTATTACAATATAATAATTATATGACGAATGACCGTTTTGTAACGACTACGGTATCCATACCATCCAACTAGTTTTGACTGATAAAATCGTTTTGACTGACGGAATAGAGCATTTTCTATTTTGACAAAACACGATTAGTCATGACTAGAGTTGACTGAAGAGCAAAAATGTTTTGTTTTGACTATGACTTATCAGTGTGCAGGTTTTCACTGAATTGCATGTGTTCTATTTTTCATTAGTCATAACTCATAATAAAGCTGCCTTAGTCTGCTTTAAGCAGTTTTGCTCTCTTGGTGTGCGGCCGGCCCTACGGAACCTTTGGGTTCCGCGGAACACCTGTTGGGAAACCCTGAGTTCTTCCTAATAAACTTTAAATTTACATATATTCACCTTGCATGGACTAAAACTACAGATAGTTAAGTGTGTTAATTGTTAATAAGGAGCAAATTATCATACAGCGGCGAGGCAGTTTTTTAAGCTACTGCTGAATTAGCGTGTAAACGATTTGGTAGTGTGACTGCGTAAAATATAGGTGTTTTTATACTGACCTGTAAATGCATATCTTGTCTGCTTACTACCTAGAAGTAACCAATAATAATTTACAATGCGATTACGGCCGGCATTTATTTCGCGACGAAATATAACCCAACCAAAACACTCCGCAAAACTCCGTGTAAGATAACGCTAAATATAGGTATATAAAAGAAAACTAAAAGTTATGATATAATTTAATAGCTAAGAGCCTTTGAATAATGAATACAAATTATATGCTAAGAATTGAAATTAGCTCGGGGACTTACATTT
This sequence comes from Periphyllus acericola, assembly GCA_949715065.1. Lineage (NCBI taxonomy): Eukaryota > Metazoa > Arthropoda > Insecta > Hemiptera > Aphididae > Periphyllus > Periphyllus acericola. The sequence continues at coordinate 40,555,670 of OX454265.1, read as the reverse complement.
AATTCTAAAAATAAAGCATTTCGGTTTTGTTTTGAGTAGGTACTAGCATGGAAAAAGTGTAATACCATTGATTATAGAATATTTATAATTTATTTATAGTTTATTCTATGACAATCAATGGTTATATGTTAAAATATACTCACAATTGTTATTATTATTAAATATATACAATACATCAATCTTGATATCCATCACCTCCCTAAAAAAGACACAAACCCTTATATATATAAACACAGGTTCAATGAAATCATAGCTAAAACCGAACCACACACACAGATATACACCGATGCATATATAACAGCTGATCATAGAGTTGGAGCTGCAATCATATGTGGTGACATCGAAATTCAAATTAAACTATCCGATAAATGTTAAATATACACTGCTGAAGCCATATCAATACTAGAAGCCATCAAATACTTTACACAATCAGTCGACGACAAACTATGTATTATACTTAGTGACTCACTCAGTGCATTAACAAGCCTCAAAAATATAACCAACCCTACTGATATAGCAAAAAACATCCATAACTCCTGCCACATTGCACGATCTGCCGGAAAACACATATCCTTCATGTGGATCCCCGGACACTGCAATATAGCAGGCAACGAAAAGGCTGACGAGGCCGCCAAACTCTCACACATATCACCTAAAGCAATCGCTATATCAAATTTCTCCTATACCGACGCAAGAAAATATATAAAAAATAACACAATCGATAGGTGGCAACAATATTGGTCTAATCAAACAACTAAACTCAATGAAATCAAAAAATCAATTATCCCATGGCCCCCTCCTCCTGGATGTTCCAGAAGACAAGAAACAATAATAAACAGACTTAGAATTGGTCATACTTAACGTGACCATACGTCCCGCTTTGGGCGGGACAGTCCCGCTTTCGAGCTAAGTGTCCCGCTGTCCCCAAAGAACCTAAAAATGTCCCGCTTTAAGAAAAGTCGACTTGTGGTAATTATTTATTGATCACAAATCACAATCATACATTATTTATACATTTATACTGAATAGACGTATAGTATAGTTGAATGGGGAAAACTGAGAAAGGTTCCCTCGTGGGAAGATGTACAAAAAGTGATGGACTTACTTATTGAACAGAAATTTATTAGTAGCAGTCAAGACACAGGAGTGTTTGGCGAGTTTTCACTAATTTCTAAGTATATAACAGCTCAAAAAATATACGACTGGAACACCGGGAATATACATACTGAAAATCTTTGGGTGGAAGTATTTACGCACTTTAATGCTAATGATCTCTCACACGTGAATTTTTCTATAATTGTTGAATTAAAAGTAACGCTCCAGTTGAAAGAGTGTTCTCTCTTATGAATAAAATATGGAACAGTGAAAAAACTCAGTTGGGAGTCGGTGTATTAACAAATTATGTCAAGAGTTCCATTCTTACATAAAAACCAAACAGGCTACTTTGAAGCAGATTTGTGGATCCGGCAAATATAAACCAGCCGAATAATATACTCTATTATTTATTTTTACATTATTATTTATTATTATTATTATTATACTTATTAATATATTAGTTCTGTTTTTCTGTTGCCATTTTTTATACAAATAGTTTATGTTTTTTTTCCAAAAAAAAAAATTGTTATTTTTCGCAAAATGATGTGGTTTCCTTATTAAAATGTACAGGTGTCCCGCTTTGAAGAAAAAAAAATATGGTCACGTTAGTCATACTTCATGTACCCACCGACATCTTATGAATAAAGAGAACCCTCCCAACTGCACCACCTGTGGGGTCCAACTCACAGTTAAACATATACTTACTGAGTGCAGAAACTACCAGCAAACCCGAATACAAATCCTTGGCACCACCCATCTATTTGAAATACTCAGCCCGGAAGCAACCACAACACGCAAATTATTTATGTTTTTAAAAAAAACCAACTTATATAAAGTAATATAACCCCATAGTCTACGCATATATATGTATAAATGGTAATACTTATGTCTATTTATAATGTTAATAATGTAATAATAATAATATTGTAATATTGTAATGTAATGTAGACCAATGGCCAGAGTCGCCGCGGTCTTTTGAGATCAATGAAAAAAAAAAAAATACAATATTTAATTAGATCCAAACCCGTTAAATTTCCAAGCAAATAAACAAATATTTAACTATTTACCTGTCCCTAATTAACTTATACTAAATAAAAATACTAAGGAATAATATTATTCTCAATAGTTAATGGGTATTCAAAGTATCAGTAGATAGTTGTTCAACTCGGGCCAGTGGCGTAGCCAGGATTTTTCAATGGGGGGGTTCAGGTCTATACAATAGGAAGTATACATAAAAAATATTTTTTATTTTATTATACTTTATTTAAAAATTTAAAATCATAAAATATTTTAATTACATTACATTAACCGTATTTTTCTTGTTGTTGATGCTAATTTATTTAGGACGTCATCAGGGTGCAATATGATGTTGTGTACGAAAGTCACGCACATTCACTAATATTCGAGACGAAAATGCACTATTTTTCATGTAACAATCGCACCGTGATAATATGCATCGTTGTAGGCAACGAAACAACACAAAATGACCACTGCTCTATGATTGGTCACCATTGGTCATCTACTAATGACCGCCGTGCATTCACGGAATGAATAATAATTTAAAAAATATGAAAATACAAAATAATGCTTGAAAATCCATGGGGGGGGTTACAACGGATTATGAAGATGGTGTTTTGACGAATGGTTTTTTGTCGTTATCAAGTGGCTATTTGTCGGGTGGCTTTTCGCGGTGTCACCGCTTGTTTCACTCTTCTCATGGAGGAGGAAACAAAATGCATAACCATGGTATATATGATATGTTTGCCATATTGTTATCATTCCCCGCCATTTCTAAGCATTTAATCTCAGAAAATGGGTTCTATCAAGTAAATAGTTTTAAATTATCTTTTGTCATCTATCGTATATAATATATATCAATATATGATTAACAGCGTTTAACTGTTCCCGTCCGTGGTTAATAATAATTTTTTTTAGTTATCCAAATTTTATTTTCTATTTTAACTTTTCATCATGACCACATTATTGCAACTTTGTAGTAAATATTTTGATTCAGACAATTTGTATGAGGTGTTGAAAATAAATAAAACAGCTACAGACAAAGAAGGTATGATTAAGTGTTCTTACATTATGCTATCTGACTTTATACATTTCAATTGATTTATGCCTTTTTTTTCGTAGTTCGTAAAGCTTATTATGTGTTGTCAATGAAATACCATCCTGATAAGGTTATAGAAAAGGAAAAAACTGAAGCAACTGAAAAATTTAAAGTGATAAGTCGAATACATGCATTACTTAGTGATACAGATAAAAGGAATCTTTACAATGATACTGGTAAGATATAAATTATAATTATTATTGTAAAACTAATTAAGTACTTGATTTTTAAATTATATAATTTTCCATTATGATTTTGAAGGTTATATTAATTTAAATGATCTAAATTATATTTTAAATATGTCCGAGTTTCAATGAATCCAATGAAATCAATGTTATGGTCATTTAGATATTGAGTTGAATTATGGAAATACAATTAAAACTCTTAAGAGGCCATTAAAGTTTTTTTGATTTGATGTAATAAAATTGATCTTATATACTGCCTTTCAACCATTTTAAAATGGTAAAATAGTAATCGTAATTGTATTAATATTATAGAGAAATGTATTTATTTCTAATACCCTGAATAATAATTATTAATAAAAAATATTCTTTATTATGTGATTCACACAATACTTTTATCTATCACAACTATTTGATTGATATAATTTAGGTATTTATTTAGAACTGTCTAATTTTACTCTTAAATAATAAAATGTATTTTAATTATAAATCTGTATAATGTATGTATAATTTCTCGATGTAGTATACTAGAACTACTTATATGTTTTATAAATATTATATTATTACAAAATCATCAATTACCATGTATGATCTAATAAAACATTTACAATTTTTTTTATAGGATCTGTTGGTGATGATATTGATCCTACTTCTGCTACAGAAGATTTTCCTTGGGAAACATATTGGAGGTCAATATTTAGAAAGATAACTGATGATGATATAAAAGAGTATGAATTGAAATACAAAGGTATGTATTTAATGAAGCTTTATGTACAATTTATTGGTATATAACTAAAGGATTATTTAATTTGATTTAGGTTCTGATGACGAAAAAAGAGATCTTAAGAAAGGATATCTTGCAGGAAAAGGAGATATGGATTTTATTATTAATATGGTTCCATTTAGTTCAGTATACGAAGAAGATCGTATTAGGGAAGCATTAGAAAAAATAATTGAAGAAGAAGACTTGCCAAGGTATGAGGAATTTACCAATGAACTGCCATCAAAAAAGAAAAAACGATTAGCAAAGGTTAGTATTGTATAACTGCTTTGAATTATTATTTTAATCATATTAAAAATATATTATATTAATTTTAGGCTAAAAGAGAGGAAGCCAAATGTGAAATAAATATGAAAAAAGAAAAAAAAAATGATTCCAATGATTTAATGATGGCAATCAAAAAACGATCAGCTGAACGTGCAGAACAAATGGATAGTTTTATAGCTCGAATGGAAGCTAAGTACTGTCAACCCAGTACAACTAAAAAAGCAAAAAAAAGTGTCAAAAAGACTAAGTAATTTTTAAATGAAATTGTAAATTATATAATAGAATTAATAAAAGCTCCTTTTTTTTAATAAAAAAAAAAAAAAAATATAATAGAATTATTTTGTTTTTAATTTTTGTTTAATTTTCTTTTTTTGTGTTGTATATATCATTTATTTACCTTATAATATGTAGTGTTAAATTATTACTTTAATTCATTAGACATTACTCATTACTTTAAAATAAAAATATTTATATGGTATTTAAATGACCGGATATACTTAACAACCTACTACCTAAGCTACTGGATAACCTATTTTGGTAGTTTCAATATTTTTGTTTATTTACTTCAGAAGCAGTTGAAATTATGGAATGAAACCTTTTGCTTATTGTTAGCCTACAGTTGCCTTCTTGCTAGAATCCTACCCACTTGTTTTTAACAACCATTTTTGTACACTAAAACTAATAACTATTGTAGTGTATGTAAATGGAAGAAAAAAATATTTAAAATTACATTTGTGTTTAAGTATAATTAAAATCATTAATCAATATTTCGTTCATTATGTTTGTATTGTATAATTTCCACTATTACATAGAATTATATAGTAAGAAAAAAGTTGAAAATTTGATATACCTTAAATTTCACAATAATAAACCAAAGTGAAGTGCCACAACAAATTATGTTTAAAAATTTAAAAATAAATAAACTAAAATTAGATCACTGACAAATTTTGAATAGTTTACACAAAAGCAAAAAGTGGAATATTTCATAGTATTTTACATGCACATTAGTTTTGTGCGGGGGAAAGAGTGCTCTGAATGCATAACTTGTGATGCTATGAAAGCTCTCAAGAGAAAAATGCGAAGGAAAAGTTAGGATTTTTGAATTTAATAAATATACAAGCTATAGTCATCAGCTAAATAACAAAAATGTTTCAAATTTAAATTAGATTCTTTCTGATACTAATATTTAATTTGTAATTATTTTACCTAATTGAATATTTTATTTCATCTGCATGCAATTATTACCAAAAGCAATGCTTCATTACTTACTTAACTTTATCATATTAATGTTATTCTAAAAAAAAAAATTAAAAAGTGTTTATTTTAACAAATCATAAATTAAATATAACCTATTTAACGATTTTAAAACAAAACAGACAAGAGGTTAACCTGGGGGCCTCACATTGCTTCTAAATTACAACAAGCATACTAGCGCCTCTCAATGCTATTCCCTATCCTACATAAAAAATCAGTTATACAAAAAAAATGCTCAATATTAATTTACAAGCAATTTTTACGCTCACTAATTACCTATGCTTGTCCTATCTGGGGCAACTGCTCAGCGACACACTTAAGAAAAATACAAATTTTCCAAAACAAAGTATTAAGAATAATAACAAACGCACCATGGTTCATACGCAACGAAAATCTACATAAAGACCTCCGAATCATCAAAATTCAAGATCATATAAAAGCTCTTGCTGAAAATTTCCATAGTTCACTCCACAAATCAACTGGCTCAATACACTTCAATTTACACATACGTCCACCACCTCAAAGACGTCTAAAACGCGGTCGTCCGCACGATCTTATTCGATAATGCTATTAAATAACTGTTGTCACTACTGTAATTATCGCTCTTAATTGTAATTGTAATTACTTATATTATCATGTTAAAATTAGTTAAAAAAAAATTATGTTATTTATCTATAGATGTAGATAGCCTTATAGGCTAGGAATGTCTTATTATAATTAAAATAAAAACAAAAAAAAAAAAATCTACTCTACATCTTAAAGTCCCATCAATGGATAGTTTACAGAACATTACTTAAGACGGCAATCTCAAATTCTCAATATGTTTATCTATCTTATTTTATTTTATATTACCTTCATGACTTCTCGCTTATTGTTTAAATTACTTGACTAACTCTTAAGTTGGTCATTTTTCCTATTAATATTAGTGGCTTTGCAGTAACAAAAGTGATGTAAAACTAATTTATTATAGGAATATTATCATGTGTTAAAGTTAAACTGATAGTTTTTCCGTCTTATCACTGTCTTTAGCTAAGAATATAAAATAAATACCATAATACCCTAGACAAATGTAAGAATATTAGATTAAAAATTTCTTTTTCAAACGGTTCTACGTTAAAATTATATTAAAAAACAAATTAAAATTTCGAAAACTGTTAAAAATATTTTATATCTACAATTAAATAATACTGTAATACTTGCATACTTGTATTATGTACAGTATTCTATCAGATCAAAAGGCAATGAACATTGTTATGAGACAATATTTTTACAAAAATATTATTCGACAAAATTCGTATTTAATTAAAAAACAATATGATTTGCGTTAGATTTATCAATTATAACGATTGAAGATAGACAATTTCCAAATGGATTCACCCCGTTATGTTTTTACTATATAATGTATACATGATACATATACTTATTAACATATAGGTATACGAGTATGTATCATTGATATGTCGAAGTAAGAAAATTATTTTAGACTGTTGATATTTTACGTAACAGTAATATGAAACCATAGATTATTACGAAGTACGAAAAAAAATGACGTTGAATCATACATAATGAAAAATTTAAACATGTCGAAGACAAACTCCGAATAATATGGAATCCGGTTTTAGATGGAAATTTAATTTGTGGGTCCCGCGTCTTCAAAAGTTTTCACTGAAAATGGCCAATTTTCCAATAAAATTTTTTTTAAATACATTTTGGTGGAAGTGTTTGATTAATCGAAGCGGGTATACAAAACGGGAATCGAATAAATGAGTGTCGACTGTCGAAACTTAATATATGTATAGTATAATTGTAAAGTATACAGTGTATACTGTATGCACTATGTATATTAGTCAGTGGCACACCCAATGGGTAGACTCCGGGTTATTCTGATAAAGCAACACAACTTCTGAAAATAGATTTAATGGGCTGGTCAACCATAAGCATAACATTCATCGAGTATAATAACTAATAAAGCTGCGGCCCCACTGGGAGCGATTCTGCGATTCTGCGATTTTATACGCGCGATGTCCACTAGCGATTTTGATGGGGACACTTTAGCGATTTTACATGCGTTTCTAAATTTTTTCCATGGCGCGTGTCCGTTTTAGTTTTCATTTGCTTATTCGGTCGTCAACCAAGATGACGTCCCGAAAAATGTTACTGGCTGAAAGTGCTTCTTTAATTGATATTAAAGTAAATTTGGTTAAGAAACGTTTATGGGTTCACGAAATAAATAAGCATAGACTATCTGAAGGGGAATTTCATACACTATTCAGTAAATTAAAAAATCATCCAGTCAAGTTTTTTGAGTACTGTCGCATGAGTGAACCTACTTTTTATTTAATTTTGGAAGCTATAAGAAGCGAAATCGAAAAAAAAGACATCAACTTCCGAAAAGCAATACCTGTAGAACAGTGGTTCCCAACCTTTTTTATTCCACGCCCCCTTTGTAAATTTTCGAAACTCTCGCGCCCCCCCCCCCCTTCTATAACATGAAAAATATATCACTTTTTTGTGTACTTTACAAAGAAATTATAAAATATCCAAGATGAATTCAATTTTATTGATGATAATAATTATAAAATATAAATCATGGTAAAATAGTAAGTATTATAATATAATGAAATTTACAATTTATTAATGTGAAGGCTGGCAACACTTTTCTTTATAGAATTTTTTTATGTCTGGTTCAATGTTTGTTTATTAATACTTTATCAATATCTTTATTGATTATATTTATGTCTCTTTATCAATACTCAATAACCGGTCGTCATTAATTTTTCATATTTTCCATACATTTTAAAATAAAAACGGTATTTTGTAATGATTGCTTACGCCCCCCAAGAAATGTCTACACGCCCCCCAGGTTGGGAAACACTGCTGTAGAAGAAAGGCTATTTCAACGTCAAGTTTCAACGATTAATCGCCGAATATCAAACTATTTTGTTCTTTCAGCGATTGCCGCGCGTGTAACGCTACACGCGACACATGACACGCGCTCAGTGGGGCCATTACATATGAATTACATAGTTTTGTTAAAATCGCTAAAACGCAAAATCGCGTTCATTGTGGCCGCAGCTTTATTAATGTCGTAGGTAATATCGCTTATCGACTATAAAAATAGACGCAATAATAATACATATTTTTGACCAACACGTTACTATAATATTAATCATGATAGGATGATAAATATTTCCATCATGGATCATGGTTATTGTGCCGACTACAGAAATATAGTATCTATTTCTTACGCCGCGGCCGCGGCGGTCACCGATTCGGTTGTTCACATTAATTGTAGTTTGTACTCTTGTCGTTATATTTTTTACGTTCAACTTTTTTCTATAGATACTATATTTTTTAATATGTGTGACAATAATAAAAGGAAACGCAAACGCACTAAATTCGAATGTTTATCATGTGGATGTTCGTTTGACTATGACTATCGTCGTAAACATGAAATAAAAATGCATGGTGGTAATCATGTTAAAGTAAAAGACTTGGAATAGAAAATAACCCTTTTATTGCGGCCCAATTGAATTTCCAACGGAAAACTCAAGTAAGTAAACATATCAATTAAGTATTTAAAAAATTAAAAAACATAATTAAAAATGTTACTATAATAGGTTAGTACCTTTATTATTAATTTAATTTTTGGAGGCATATTAATTGTATACCATTTATTAATTATGGAATAAAAAAGCTTAGATTCACTAAATAAAAAATATAAGCGAGTAATGCAATGAATAATTTAAATTGGTGAGTAAAAACCGATTTTATTTATTAAAAAAAACCATGTCCTGTAGGTTTATACACATATTACTATAGTAATTCTAATGAAATATGTCAAGTATTTATTATTTAATATTTTAAATAAAAGTTAAATTTATAATAATAATCAAATAGATCTATAAACTTATAGATTATTTATAAAACTAGAAACAATAGAATATTAATAAATTAACTTATAGCCAGTGCCAAATTGTTTTGTCTACAACTAGATATTTATTTTGATAGAGATTTTAATCATCATCATAAAAAAGATTAAAACCAAAAAAAAATTGATTCAAATCCACAATCACATGTACACTTAACTTATGAAGACTTTTATAGAAAATAATTTCTTCAAGTTTTGGACACATTAATAATTTTGTCATCAGAAAATTTGAAATCCTGTCTGGTTTGTATTCAACCACTTTTTAAATTATTATCAGTACCTATAAGTTCAAATATAACAGTAGAAGATGTAGAAAAAGCATTTGCCTTGTTTCCAAAAAACAGTGACATGTCTAATGTAACAGATTTCAATAGCGCACTATGTGAGATAAATAAATTAAGGTTTCAAACTGAAAATGTTAAATCATTAGCAAATGTTATGGATGTAGCTAATAAATGAAGGACCATAATTCCTATGGCTAATGCACTTTGCCGTTTGGTATTAACATCACCGGTCACCACAGCTTTAAATGAACGATGTTTCAGTCAATTAAAATTAATCAAAAATTATTTGAGAACAACTATGAGCAGTTCGAGATTAAATGATTTGATTATACTTGATTCTGAGAAATATATTTTAGATAATCTTGATTTAACAAAATATATGATTAAAATATGGGCTTCGTTAAAAGAAAGAAGAATCTCTGTGTGATATTTATTAGAATTTCTGTTTTTTGGTATGTTCATTCTGATTATGTTTTTTTTTTTTTTTATTTAAATTAAGCCTCGTAGTCTATGGCCATTGGCATACAGTGTGTTTTAAAGGTTCACATTTTCTTAAGATCCATTATTTACATATTATACAAGTTACAGATTATACATTATTGATGAGATTAGACTTAATTATAAAGGTGATCATGTGGTTTATGTTATCTGGGTGAAGTGCTTCTGACAGTGTGTTTGATACCCCTGCTTCCCGTTTGTCTGTTTCGAATGAAAGGCATTCGGATATGATGTGTTTGATTGAGAGGAGTGTACCGCAGCTGGCACATACAGGTGGGTCTTCTTTCTTCATCAAATATTGGTGTGTTAAAAACGTGTGTCCTATTCGCATTCTGTTGATTGAGGTTTCTATTTTTCTTGAGAAGTTAGGTGGAGAGGGCCATGTGTGGACGGTATTTTTGATTTCGTTTAATTTTGTGGTGCTTTGTTTCCATTCCCGTAGCCACATGTTTTTCGAGATTATTTTTGTAATGGTTTTAGCGTCGTGTAGGGTAAAACAATTTAGTCTAATAGCATCAGAGGAGGTTATTGCTAGACGAGCTTTTTCATCAGCTCTTTCGTTTCCCGAAATTTGATTGTGACTAGGGATCCATATCAGGGTGATTGAGTAGCCGGAATGTGTAAGATCGTAGAGTTGATTTTGAATTTTTCTGGTGATCTCATTTGGGGTGGAGATGTTTTCAATACTCCTCAGAGTACTTAGTGAGTCACTAAGGATTACTGCTTTGTGTATACATTTTGTTTTTATGAGATCCAAGGCAAATGAAATTGCCACTGACTCAGCTGTGTATATGGAGCAAAAGTTAGGTAGTCTCAGCATGGTAACGTGGTCCTGGAATACTACAGCTGCTCCGACACCATTTTCCATTTTGGAGCCGTCAGTGTATATTTCGGTATAATCGTGGAAATCGGAGATGATTGACTGTAGATGTTGGTTGTACATTGAGGGTAAGGTGTCGTTCTTCGGAAATTCACTTAGTTCTCTGTTGGTGTAGTTGTTTGGTGTCCAATGGGGTGTCTGTATGATTTCGTTTTTAATAACGTCCAAATATGAGAAAGGGATATCTTTTAGGGTGTCTGTGATTTGTTTCGATACCTTGAAGTTGTTTTGTGTGCGTCTGGTTGCGAGTAGCATGGAGCTATGAACCCTCCTGATGTCAAGAGGGGCTACTCCGGCTGTATTAAGTACGCTTGGGATAGGGCTGGAGCGAAATGCTCCGGTGACAAGTCTTAACCCTGTGTTGTGTACGGTATCAATCATTTTAAGTGCTGATGCCTTTGCTTTTGTAAATAGGAATGAATTATATTCGAGTTTAGATAGGATGAGTGCTTTATATATTTGTAATAAACTAGAGGAGTGGCTTCCCCACGATTTGTGAGCCAGACATTTTAGGATATTCATTCTTATAAGTGAGTCCTTTCTGATAGTCTTAAGATGAGGTATCCACGTGTTTTTTGAATCGAACAGTATTCCTAATATTTTTATGGATTTTTTGATTGGTATATGGATATTGTCCATGGTTATGGTGGTGTTACCGATATTTTTTTTATTAGTGAAGAAAATGCTTTGAGATTTTTCAACTGAAAAAGAAAAACCTGAGACAAACGTCCAAGCTTGCAGGGCTGATATTGCATCCTGTAAGTAGTTTATGGTTCTATTTGGATTGATGCCTCTACAAAATATATTAAAGTCGTCGGCAAATAGTGTGCAATTAACCGGAGATTGTATAACTTTTGGTATATCATTAATCACTAAAAGAAATAAAGAGACTGATAGTGTGGATCCTTGAGGTACGCCGTTATTTTGGAGATATATTTTTGATAGTTTTTCGTTGCACTTCACTTGGAAAGTTCTGTCGGTAAGGAAATTATTTTGAAGTTAAATAAATTACCATTACAAATAATTTTCGACAATATTTTAAGTATACGAGGACGCCATGTGGTATCGTACGCTTTTGAAATGTCAAGAGCTATGAGGCCCATCATGTGTTTTGCTTCGAGAGTTGAATGTATTTCTTCTTGGATGTCATGTAATATATTAGTAGTGTTTCTATGTCTCCGAAAACCGTTCTGATGGGGATCCAAAATATTGTTTTTTTCCAGAAACCATCTGAGTCTGGAATCTATAATTTTTTCTAGTATTTTTGCCAAGGTATTGAGGAGTGATATTGGTCTGTATGATTTAACTTCAAATTTGTTTTTTTCTTGTTTGAGTATTGGAATGATTATGTAGTGTTTCCATTTTTGTGGTATAAATCCGGATGACCATATTTTGTTGAATACTTTGATAATTGCATTTAAGGCGGACTTAGGGAGATTGTGTATAAACTTATATGGTATACCATCTGGTCCTGGGGCGACCATGGGTGATTATGTTTTATATTATATGGTTTATTGTAATTTTTCATTTGTAATATTTAATACTTTATAATACTTATTTTTATCTAAGCAATATTTTTTGTTTTTGGATGACTATTATAACAATATAAAAACAATATATGTAATTATTCATGAATTGAAGTCGTCAATTTTATTGACACTTCAAAAATATTACGTAACGCCGGCCCTGTGTGTGTATGATGTTACTGTAAAATTTGTCGTGTTCGCGGTAGTTCGGATTTTCAGAACTCGGAGGATTTTTCGATTAACATCAACGAATTGTTGTTGCACTACTGCGCTAGTGTGTCCGTCAATTAGGTAAAAGCTATCCGAATGAGTACACAAAAGCTACACGTCTACACCTCGATAGGAAATTAAACTAAGTATTTATTAAAATAAATGAATAATAGTAAACAGATAACTGTTTAACTACCTAATATAAACTATATATATTACAATATTTCTTATTATAAATAGTAATTTTTATGAATTATGATAAAGGTAAAAAAAAAACATTTTTGTTAAATAAATAATAATGTATTTCAATGGTTTATAATCCTTTTAAATAAATTTGTTAAAATATAATTGTATAGTTAATATTTATGTTTTTACGAAGAAAAACACGGTTGGATTTTTAATAATATAGTATGAAGATTTAAATTTTAAATGACTTTCATTTTCAAAATGTTTTAGTATATTTAGAGTGAGTTGAAATACAATTTTTTTTAAGATTTGTTAAATTAAAATTTGTCTAATATTATTGTTAAATACATTGTTATCATGATCCATTAATATGTAAGAATCTTAAATAGTACTTATATATTAGTCAATAAAAGTTATGTGCATTGAAATTTGAGAGGCACTGGAAAGTTACGGAAAAACAGTAAACACATTGACACTCTAAAAATGTATAGGTACTGTGATAAAATTTATACTCCGTACATTTTGTTTCTGACCCCTTCCTTGAATAAATTCTGGTTGAGCTACAATTTTTATTTTCAACGGTAATATGTATATACTTTATTACAAGATAATATGATATGATATGATATGATATATATAGAATACTGTAGTATAGAATATTATACAGCCATGTCACAACCCCTTGGCCCTCCTTTGCGGGGGTTCAGGTATACGTTACTTATTCAGCAGCGAGAAGTCTTTCAACCAGCGGATTATCTATACTATAATATGCTGTAATGTGCGTGATCTCTAGTGGAAATGATCGGTAAAGAAAACGGAATTCGCACAATTATTTCGTTAAAATAACTTATGCGGAATTCTATGCAGACAATATAAGAGTCTATCAAATAATACATCGATATAATAATTTCCCCAGAACAGGCCGGCCGAACAAAGCGCCCTATCGAGCCTACCGATGGTTCGGGTCAGCGGTAAGAATATTATTACCATTATGTTATTAATATTATTATATACGTACGCGCATACGATCGATTTCGGAAAGAAGAAAAAAATTAAATCGGCTATACAAACAACACGGTGAGACCGTGGATGCATTATAATAATATATATATATATATATATATATATATATATATATATATATATATATATATATATATATATATATAATATATAATACGCCGCCGCGCGCTTATTATTCGTTTTATTACATTTGCGGTGTTTAGCATCTGCAACGGCCGACCGGGTTCGACGGATCGATTGGTGGCGTTTTCCTGTATAATATGTACGGCCCGCTATACACATAATATACATTATATATACATAATATAATATAAAATACACGTACTATATGTTATGTACCTATACGATATACGTTTATATTTATCGTACATTATGTGCGCACATCGCGTTTACATGCGTACAGCCGAGAGAGATAGGATAACGTGTCGTCCGAGTCCTGCGGTTTCCTTTCGGCCCCGAAGCCTACTGTAATAACAACAACAACAACCACCAGCAACAATGCGAACGCGGTGTACCTACAGCAATCACAATGGCCATGTGACTCGTGGTATTATATTCGCACACACGCATACCATAATATTATATTTATATGAAAATATACGTATATACATATACCACGTGGGTCAGTACACCCGTACGCGTATATACGTATAGAGGTAAGAGCAGTGTGTACAGCGCGTACACGTATATAGATGAGTTATTATTATTGAATAGTGCAGCGTAAAGGACACACACACACACACACACACACACACACACACACACACACACACACACACACACACACACACACACACACACACGATACACACACACACACGATACACACACACACACGATACACACACACGCATACACACACTCACGCACACTACAACACCAGTGCTACGTGGAGGGTCTGACAGGTCATCGCCGAACGTTTTGCGAAAAAAAAAATCATACACAAAACGTCAAAACGGGCTTAAGCGGTGTATATTTGTATACTGTTTACATTGTTGCTTACGGCCGAAATTCCAAAAACGTATTATGCATCCGCCACGAACGGACGTCTTGTCGGCGGCCGCAGGCAGTGGCGACGACGATGACGACGCGGGTGCATGTTGCCGCGCGCGCATCGACATCCGCCGCGTATATTGTAATTTCACACATAATAATATACACGCGTACGCGATTCAAATGTATGACTTTTGTTGATTTCCGACGACTGTTGCAATAGTGAACGCGTCAGACGAATTCTGCTTTATGAAAATCATAATTGTTTAGTGTTTTTGAGGACATTTTAACTTATATCCGGGGTCAGAAAATGATTTTAATTGGAGTCCAGATGATTAAAATAATAAATAAACGAGGTCTGGGGGAAAAATGAATAGATACATAAAAAAGAAAATTGAAAATAACCAAAAATTCTAGATTTTTGTCATTGGTCGGTGTAATAATTAAGCAGAGATGTGCAAAAAAGCAAATATAATTAAAAAAGCATTGAAACAGTTAAAAATACCACTTTTACATTTTATATTCGAGATCATTGCAATAAAATGACATGAGTTTCCACTCTGCTAGATTTCACGTTAAGCCAAAAAAATTAGCAAATGCTTAAAGTCCCAAGCCCTGGTAATAAGTAATAATTAATAAGAAAAACGGTTCATCACAGCAAACTATGGATTGATATCATTATTCAAATCAAGGTTACTATCAAAAAAATAACATTAGCTATATTATTAACATAGCTATATTATAGTGAAATCAGTGGCTCTGTATGCATTATGTAATTGGGCCACGATAAAATTAGATGAAAAAAAGTTAGAAGTGATTAAGAGAAGGATATTTTAGGCTATCGGTATTGTTGGAAACTTAAAAAGTATGCGAATAGGTTGGGCTGGATATGTATGGAGACCAAAAAGACTAATTAGACAAGTAACTGCATGGGAACCAAACACAGAGAGACCCAGAGGGTGACTTAGACAAAGATGGGTAGACAAAATAAAGGAAGATCTGAAGATATTGAAAAATATAGGGAATAATGTAGGAAGTATTTTGTTGCGGCAATGGGCCAGAAAGGCTTACAAAAAGCCGAAGAAGTCAAGAAGAAGTATATAGTAGTAACTAATAATAATGTTTCGAAATATGTTTCAAATAAAACATAAAAAAATTAAAATCTTAAACATCAAGTCCAGACCAAGCCAATTTTTAAAAATACAAGTATAAATAAGTATAATATTGGATAATGCGAAAAGATCTGCAGCTTTATTAATTTAGTACCTAAGACAAATCTTTATTAACTCAAATTAAAAAGTTGTCTCTAACTAAAAGGTTAGACTACAATTTTAATTTTTGAGTATCTACTATATATATAATATAGTATAATAATAGATATAAATATAATGTGAGATTACCACCTGATAGGTATAGTAATAGCTATTCATTACACTAAATCAAAAGTAGGTGACAAACGACGTGCAATGTCCAACACTAATGGTATTTTATAACGTCATACGTTTTACATGTTTATTTATTAACATCATCTATGCATAATACAGATATGTGACTGTATTGAGTAACTTCACTGCGACTGAATATAAATTGAATTTAATCCGTCCATGTGATAAATAACTAATCATTAATGTATCATATCATTAGATAACAATAATAATATAATGTAATATCCTTTAATATAATACAGCACATACGATCATTCATTATAGAGGTGTATGTCCTGTTGAGCTATTTTGTTAAGCCGATTCGCCTACATACAATTTGCAACTAACAATAAAAGTGAACACGACCCAGAGACAATATTATGACTCCACATAATAAATCATAGTAATGGCAATAAAAATAATAATAAAAGGGAAGACGACTCGCTCGTGTAAACCTGTGTCTGGGACCTGCGTGGCTGCGTGTATTTATGGGTATGTGTGTACGAATTGCGGTGCTCGCGCGTTCACACACAAACGTAATGGGGAATTCTGGTGATGTGATTTGTGAATGTTGTCAAACATACTCCGAAGAAGACCAAGTGGAAGGAAAAAAAATCATTTACTGACTCTGCGAGCGGTCCATTTATTATTGACCCTTTAAAATTATTATTTGCCAGGTTGAACCTGCGGACCAGAGGTTTTTGAAATTGGGTTTGATGTGTAAAGAAACACGGTGTGGGATAGAGAAACAGATAAGTATCGCGGCATCCCCTTGTATACACCGCTTTACAAAAAAAAAAAATAATAATAAAAAGAAGTACAAGAATAATATTGTTTAAACGGTTTTCTTCTCATTCTTCGTTTTTTTTCTTTCCGAAACCGCACACACGATGCCGCCGCCTTTTTGGCTTCTTCTTTCACAAAAACTCACTATTCCAGCGCATCCCCTCTGTTACGCAGCCAATGGGAAATTAAATTCAAAATACGCTCCTCGATTGCCAAGGTAGCTACACTAACGCCATTAACTGTTACACACATACGGCGAACAAGAAAGGGAGTGAGAGAGAGAGAGAGTGAGAGAGAGAGAGTGAACAACAGAAAGAGAGAAAGAGAGGAAGCCGCGTTCAATGAGATCAATGGAAGACGGCGGCGGAATGTTCAATCGTGTGTTTATGTGCGTAGAAAGGGATCATTTTTACACCCGCAAGTTAGTGATACATTTATGTGTAAACTTGTACTGCAGTTCACTCATTTTGACGAGTCCGTAAGAAGATTAAATTATTAAAATATATAAATTAAATGGTTTATTTTAGTGGACATTAATAGTATATGTTTATAATTAAAATATTATATTCCTTGTTACTTATTTGCCAGTAGAACCAAAACTAATGGAAATTAATAAATAAATAATAATAAAAAAACAATAACATAGGGCATGTGTATCCCAGATGGCGTGCAAAAAAACGTCAAAAAATGTAAATATTTTTCATACTATATTATATTTTTAGTATTCAATTATAAGACCACGATATAAACACTTTTTCATTTCTTGACTGAATAAATACAATAAATACATTTAAATGAAAATATATTTTTTTTCATTTATATAAATATAATATTTTCCGTAATTGAATGGGTCGCAGAAAAAATAATATTTGGAACGTAACGTTAGTAAAATTGTCCACCTCTTGGCACAAGGTTTTATTCATTCAAATTAGTAAATTATAGCACTATACCACCTACGAATATCTACGAAATACAACCGGAGAATCTCGTTTAAATGGATTAGCAATGCTAAATATTCATCGGGATATTGAAATCTCAATAAACGCTGTACTTGGTTATAAAAAGCATCATGATTAGGTTTAGGATAGTATAGGATTTTGTATTTTTCCATGATTTACAAGAAATAAGTTTTCAAGCACTAAATATGATTTGGTCATCAACGAGTTCCAATATGTGTATTTAATTTTGCATTTTTTTGGTTTTTAGGTCATTTTTTAGCACTTTAAAGTCATTTTTTTAATTTTGAGGGCATGTTTTACACCTTTATTTGAGTAATATGTTTGTTATTTTAATTTCATTAACATTTAACATTCAATGATTTTGATGATAGCTATACATTTTCGACAAAAATAATTTCTTAATTAATTATAGTTTGTATAAATATAAATCATTTTTTACATTTATGGCATTTTTAGGTAATTCTTAGGCTATTTTCAGTTCATTTTTTTAGATTTTTTAGGTCATTAAAATCCTAGCCCTAATCATGACGAATTAATATTAAGTTATAAAGTGTTGTTAGACGATAAAATATATATATATATATATATATATATATATATATATAAAAATGATAACCCCCCCCCCCCCCCATAAACGAATCCTGTGTACGCTGCTGCTTATTATTTTTTTTATTTTTCTTTACTAAATTATCTGTTGTATTCATATATGACATGTATACTTCTTTAATACCTATATCACAAACGCACTTTTTATACAGTTAATACACTCGTATACTGTATAGTTGGATATAGTTCTGTTATTTTTTATTCAATTCATATATTATCAAATAAAAATTAAACACTATGTTGTGTTACAACCGGAAACGTTTCTCACTATAATGTGTTGATTTATTTCATTAAATGAAGTTGGATTTATGCTGTGAAGTGTAAATTGACTGATTACGTAAAATTGTTGTTGAATAAAATGTCATGTTTATGAAATAATATATAATGTGTTGCATAAATCCATGGTCGGTCGTTCAGATAAGCGTCGCACCACAGCTGGACCTCACAATACTTGAGTCAATAATTGTTTGGTCTATTCGTGCTTGTAAATTGTAATTGCAGTAGATTTAGATATCGCGTGGCGCACGAAAAAAAGGGAAGGAAATCGATTTCAGTCATAGACCGTGAAATTATAGCTAATTAGCAAACGCGATAGTGTTCATTGTTCACACAGTTGAGATATAAAGAATTTAGTAATATTTAAAAGCAATACAGTATTATTATAATAAAGATTTCTTTTCAGATAAGGTCTGTAACTTTTGAGCGGACGCTATTTTAACCTTCAGTAAACCATGGAGAAACACGCATACAATACATTTTAAAATTATATGAGTAATTATTCTAATCAGTGGCGCCGATGTCAACTGAAATACCTATGGCGAACTTCATAAAATAACATGTACTTCCCACCCCAACAAGGTTACACTTTATCTTAAAAACTTGGTTGATGATATTTGATCAACCACATACGTGATTTTTAACTATAAAATGATAGCCCTTTAAATATATTAACAATTTAAAATCGATTGTTCAATGATATTCTAATAAATAAAAGATTTTTTTTTTTAATAAATCGTACCCACCCGAAAATTATCGTTGTTGTATGTATGACAACTAAATCGTTGTTAGGGAAAATGTGCATTTTACTCGTTTGTTTAGGTTCTTTTCAATATACTCGGTAACATTCTTAATGTGTGGGACAAATTTTCGGATTCTTAGTAGGCATATCCATATCACAAGTCTATACGGGGAAGATGACTTCTGCATGAAGTTGAATTGAGTTCTTCTTAAAACAAACGATCTTGGTGCGTGTCAGTTCACGAATTTACTAAACTACGTGCATTTAAAAACTGCGAAATAATGGTTAAGCAACTGAACCGTATTGTATTTACAAATCAGACTCGGAAAAAAGTGAATTTATAAATTAACTACTACATCTTTGTTCCCGTTGAATTACATGTTTTAATGAAAATAAAATCACACCATTCTTAGTTCTTACCACTGTAGGTAATTATTTATGAACGTAACAGGAATGATCTATACCTAGATATTTAAATTATAGCCCTTAGAATATTTGATTCAATTTTCAACACCAACCATTATAATTATATATTTATATATTTTCATCACTATTTCTTACTGTTTAATGAAAAATATAATATAAGGTATTTAAATAAGAACTTCAATAAATATCTTGTGTTGTACGTATTATAAGATTTCTATAATTTACTCTTAAAAGTAGAATATCTATACTTCATTAAGTAAAAAATAGTTAACCAATTGACTTAAATTACTTCTAAGACACATTTTACAAAATTATGTTCATAATTGTATATAAATAAAAATACGTTGAATTGGATAAGATGCCGTTGCAACGATCGCTGTTCATCATGTATCATTTCTTGATAAATCTCCACGCTGCCGTTATTCACTAGTGTATTTAACAACTATGTCTTTTTTAATATTTTAAATAGTTGAAAACCTAAAATTTATATTGTAATTCTGATACTTCTATCATTTTTAACACACAAAAGCACACATTTATACGTTAATGAAACATTAAAAAAAACAAAAATAAAAAATAAAATTTTTAGATTGATGAATCGTTGTGTAAAGCGATCAACTTTTATACGGGTAAGATAGTAAGACTACACTTTTTCTGAAAAAAAGTATTTAGTTGGAAACTTACGGAAGCTTGTAGAATTCCTGTA
Source organism: Periphyllus acericola (assembly GCA_949715065.1). Lineage (NCBI taxonomy): Eukaryota > Metazoa > Arthropoda > Insecta > Hemiptera > Aphididae > Periphyllus > Periphyllus acericola. The sequence continues at coordinate 40,534,519 of OX454265.1, read as the reverse complement.
CACATTAAGTACAATTATTAATATAATGACTGTTAAAAGACCGTACAGAGAAAAAGATGAAATTGTGAATATTTATATATTGTTATTTAGTATTTAATTTATCAGGGGGTTCTAAGTATTTGAACCCCTCATTCATGGATACGCCAACGGCGGTTGGTATGAAAGCGGTAATATATTTTTTTTCTGTTTAGAATTTAGAATAATATTGAAGTTTAAATGTTTAAAAATGTTTATATAGGTACCCTACCTATACGGATTTCTTTTTATTTATATAAGTCTATAACCAGTGTCGTATTTACGGGTGAGAGTTCCGGGTCTCGAACCCCCCCCCCCCCCAGAAAAAAAAATTGTTTATATTATATTTAATAATTTATATTATGTGTTTGTAACGTTTGTATAAAAATTAATTACTTGGGTTTTTTTGTCGCGTCGTCGCATTCCGACGATGACGATAACGATATTTATTAAATATTAACTACGTTATATTATATACTATCTGAATTGCCGAGTTTAAGTATAAAAACAATTTTAACACCCCCCCCCCCCCCCACAAAAAATTTGAAAATACGCCACTGTCTATAACAGTTTTAAACTCTGAGCTGTACATTGTTCTTCATCTATACAATTTAAGATATTATTTAAATTCTTTGGGTTTTTTGTGCCAGTAATACAACAAAAGACAATTTTTACTTTTTCGAATTTATGTGTAGTTTTTCAGAACATTGAAAAATGTATTGACAAATGAAAACAAACATTTGAATCGGAAAATTTGATTGGCTTTTACTTCAATCGTTGAGGATAATTTTTTAATTTTTATGTATGTATCTTGGATATTTAAAATTTATATTGTGACGTTAAATTAAAAATTTTGAAAATGAGTTTTTTGGCCGCACAGTTTTTATTTATTTTAAACAAAAGCGTATTTACAATCTGTAATATTATTATATATAATAAGTAAATTTGGTAGCTTGCAAATAGATTGGAAAAAACAACATGACATTACGTGAGGAGGGAAGTCCACCCAGTGTGGGTACCCTCAGACTTGAAAGGGGGATTTTTTATTCACTAATACAGGTCGGGATTCAAAAGATCACGACACCAGTTTCTTTTTAAGCGACGTGGGGGGTTATCTGGGATGGATTCGCTGGCTAAGTTGGATACTAGTGGATTTGTGTGATTAATAGATTTGGTGTGAATTTTTTTATAATAATTCTTAGCTGTAAAAGGAACTGTATCGATTTTTAGGTCACTGTGTAGTGAGAGATTTGAGACATATCATGGTGCAGATGTTATTTGATGTAGAGAGATTGACTGGAAGGCCTGGATGGTTTGTATTTGGGAAGGGCTTGCTATATTCTTATGTATGTGTTATTTGCAATTTTAACTTCTGTGAGTATAAAAATTTAATTCAAGGTTAACCTCATGTCATAAATAAAAATTTAAAAGTCTGATAAATCGTTTAAATTTTTCTTGAAAGAAGATTTTTATTCTTTTGTTTACTAATTATAAAACACAGGATAAAAAAGTTGAATGACTTATAAAATACAAGTTAGTTTAACTGTTTCATGACGTGTTAACTTCACAAATGTATTATATTGTCTTTTATTTGCGTAATATTATTTCTCAGACCAAGCTATTACACAAGTCGACAAAACATTATTATATTGAAAAGCTAACCTAATCAATATATAATATGTAGGGAGTTATAGTATTATAATAATGTTCGGAAGCAGCGAAGTATGACTTCAAAATACGGTAGTATACACCTTGCACAGGTGCGTTATCAAGAGGGGTGTTACAGGTGTAATAATACTCCCACCCTCTTGACCATTTTAAATTTTTGTCTTATCTCTTATAAAGGTAAAGATTTATCATAAACCATGGTGTACACATATTTATCATAACATAATATGTATTACGTTAGCAATAATGTTAAACCTGGTGTGATAGAGAAACATTTTTAAAAGCAAGTTAAAGTATATTTTACTCATTAAAACAAGGAGAAACTATATTTTTCATACACATTTTTGAGAAAGTATTTTCATTGAGTACATATGCCATTAAGTCGTCAAATTCAAAAAGAAATATATCTATAGACTATAATAAATGATAAAGATAAATGATTATGATGATTTATTAATTATAAAGATGTAAAAAATATTAAATTATTGTATATTTGTTGGTATATATATATATTATATATATATATAAACTAGAAACACTGAACCGTATATATTACATTTGTTTGGCCAAGCCTGCACTCGTTTTTTACTCATATAGTAAGTATAATGTAAGTATAAAACTTAAAATGATTAATGAACCTCACCAGCCTTTTCAACGTTTTAATATTTTATGAGCCCAGTATATATAAACTATAATATTGATGTACTAGTCTTTAATATATATACATACTACAGTTTACACTATACGATTTAATTCATAAAAGCGTGGATACCTATAATAATATGTGTATACTTTATCGGTGATCTTTGTTATTCTAAATTACCTTAATACATTTTGCAATAACTTACAATTTGACCGTGGTGTGTAAACAATTCGTTACTCTTCCATAAACATAGGGTCACAGGATATGGTCATCGTTTGTTTTTTTCGTCTTTTCTTTTTTATCTTTTTCCTTTCATCCATACTATTTATGATTCCTGACCGAAATTAGTTACGCAGTATGGAAGCCAAACAGATACAAATTTTATTTTGTCCCGCATTACACCTGCTGCATTCCTCAATGGTCCATGACGTACGTATTATTATGCAGGGCGACTGCCACAGTGATAATTGAATCTCAGCATCATTGTGTGGTATATCTGTGTATGTATATAATCATATTTATAGATTGATGAATTAAGCTACAGATGTGGTCCAGCCGAAAACAACGTCAGTCCTCAAAATTGTATATTCTGGAAATTGGGGTAAATTTTATTTTGTTATTCTTTAATTTTCTATACAGTATTTTAAATATATTTTCTTACATTTTTCGAGATTTCAACTTATTAATAGTTTTTATTGATATTCCTTGAATGGTACAATGATATGATTATTGAACATCCACCATTCCCCCTTTTTTTTATTTATTCGTTTATCAACAATACATATTTATTTGAGTCTTAAAATACTGAATAACCTATAAGCAATTTGAATAATTATATAACTACACTACATACTATAATATTGTAGTTATAACGTATTTGTATCAAATTCAACTTTAATATGGAAATCATGCTATAAAATGTATACTATCTACATAAGCCATATAATAAAACACTTTATTTTATGTAATAACTAATAAGTATACATTAGTACATAATATCTGTAATGCAAAAAAAGTTACTCATTTTCGTGGGAACTGGGAAGAAAACAATTTATTCCATAAAATATCATTGCGCTTAAGAATACTGCGAGTCTGCGAGTACACATTGAGATTAAGTTTAACAAATAACTAATAAATATTTGATAGGATAGACTCTAATCATTAGGGTAATAAACTTCAAACACACATATAATATATACATTATACCTATATGTTTTTGGTGATGAAATTAAAAGAAATATTTAATATTACTATGTAGGTATTACTGGTATTAGTATATAGTTAACTGTTGTTTGTGCAATACATCTACAGATATTCTGTATTCACTGTATTATTGTATTAAACTGCTGAGTTTGCAGCAAATACAATTTACATGTCAATACCGAGTACGAGATAATATTACAAAATATAGTAATTTCAATTCACTGTATATTATAAGCTTACGACTGTCCGTATAGTAAACGCATTTAATATACGTTTTTCATAATATGATCCAAACCCGTTGTAATATAAATTGTTTCGCTATAGTGCTATTTAAATCCAATTATGATTACATAAACCAGGTATGATAGTATAATGAAGTGTGATATCGTTAACAGTGGTCTACAGTATACTGCACATTGTATGGTATACAGTATTCGAGTATTATGCTATAATTACAACTGTACAAGATAGTAATTTATTGGATTTTTATAGTGAAAATTAAATAAAAGCTGGTGTTTAAATAGGGATAATAAAATGATGTAAATGCAATATAAGAAAACTTGATGAAAGGTGTCATTGGTCGGATATTTATTATTTTAAAACCAAAATTTATGTATATTAATTTATGGTGTATTTTCATTAGACTTCAGTTCTGCAAAGTGCTTATCTATAATTATATTTAAAGATCATCGCATATTCAGAGTTAAAAAATTTTATTAGAATATTTACTATAAATCAATAAAAATGTATGTTTGATCAGCCGACAATTTTATTCCAATTAGTTGATTTAGAAATAATATGGTAAAACTAATAAATACTAACCAGCTGTCCACTGAGTACTGATAGTATAATATATATTTAAATAGGATCCTTGAATACTTCGTAGTAGTTATTATTATAGAAATTATTCACGTATCATCGTAGGTACTACTAATTTAAGACGAACACACACGTATTATTGTATACAACAGTGAAAATATATAATAGATAGTTTAATTATTAAGTCTCTAGTTGGTGACTTTTTTTACTTATTACACATTAATATTTGAGTAATTAAAATATTTTCATAATAATTTATGAAAAATTGAATAAGTAGAATTTTAGGTACACTTAATTAAAGATCTTATATGACATACTTTATGTTAACATATATCAAAAAATATGATCGGGGTTGATCATTAAACTGTCACTTTACGTGAAACAGTTAGATATTTTTAGTATAGATTTCATGTTAGATATCCATGTAATCACGATAAGGACCGCATAAAAAAAAGCAAAATCATAAATGAATGTTTATGTGAATAAATCTATAACGATAGCAACAAATATAATTTTTACCCCACAGATGTTTAAATAGTCAGGAGAGCACTGAAAATTAGCTCTGCGACCGGATACATATATTCATCGTAAATCTATTTTTGATTCCTATTTCCATTTTCCTATACCATAATACACGGCCAAACGGATGACTTCGGTGGCAGTATCTAGTGAACAATATTGTTCCACACATAATATTATTATGCCAAGTGAAAAATTATGGATTTGAATTGGTAAATTTAAAAATACGACAAGAGGGTCAAGAAGCAAGAAACTTTCTGCTTATAGCTATTTTTTTGAGAGAACAAAAGTTTGTCCGGATTACGTCTATGTGTGCAATGTATTTATATATGTTGTATGTTGGTGTAAAAACAACTGGGGGCTCATAAATGGACGACGAGGCGAAGACAGGTAAAAATATCATTTGTTTTCTAACGCAGTGAGGAAAAAAAAATCCGACTAGTTTTCATTCGAAACAAATCTATAGAAGAAGAGATACCAGTCACTGGTATTCTATATATTATACTATTGACGACGCCTCGGCGGAGTTTATATGATCATAATATGAAGATGACGACGACGACGATGATGATAATGATGATGACGACGTCGAGAACGATGATGATGATGATGATGATGATGATGATGATGATAATGATGATGAGCAACTTTTGGACCACGCCCAGCTTCCAATGGGCAAATGGTATGAATGCTGGCCGACACACCTGTACCGCCCGGAGGAGGAAGGAGTGCGCGAGACCGCGCGCGGCATAAAGAAGAAGACTGCGATGACGACCGCGGCGACGACGACGACGACGACGACGACGACGACGACGACTACGACGACGACGGTGATGCTGCCGCCGCGCAATAATATATTACCCGAGTGAGAAACCGACGTTTCTTGTGTATGTGTACACCGTACACATACACGCACATGTACACACATTTATACACGTATACACGCATTATTTATACACAGTTAAGACGTGGAGGGGGGGGGGGGTGGGCGGGTGCGGAAACATTAGCGGGCACCTGTGCGTGTACACCGGCCGTCACGGTATCCCACGGGTGGGTACGATCTCTGTTCTCACAGACACGTCGTGTAACGTGTTGCGCGTATCTCGTGTAATGTACGCAGTGTGTGTGCGTTACGTATCTACGATTATACATTGCGCGTCCTCCGTTTTTTATGGAAAAATATTATAATATGTACGTCTACCAAACGCACAGCGTAATAGAATATAACATATGTAGTATAGGTTTGCGATTTTCAAAACAATATTAAAATGAACTATATGATAAATCGAACGCGTAATTTTTTCATGCAAACTCGACCGTAAAAGCTCATGGTATTTACACCATTATATAGGTTATTCGATGATATAACGGGCTGTATTCAATGTTACAGTGGTTTATTCAAAAATTATATTCGGGGGCAGTGGAGTTAAATAAAATGTATCCAATGTTAAATTTAGTACTATTCTATTTATAATTGTATACTAAAACTTTTCGTAATCGCTGTTTTTAATCAATTCTTACAAATTGACATCAATACTTGTACAGATTTTTATACTTAAAAAACACTATTCACAGAATGGTTGTAGATCATTTGTTATTCAATTTGAAAATTGTAAAATGTTATACAATATTTTACGATATTTCCTTTTTTTTAATGCCGAAAGTCTCGGAATATGGTAATGGATCATTTTCACGTGGAATTCTTGGATTCGTAAGCAACTGTTTTCTCATATGTCAGTGAAAATTGTTTTTAACTCCTACAAAACACCATCATCATTATATTCATTACTCACGGGGTCGTCAGCATTAAGTTCTAATAAATTCGTTTTCATTATATTTACACTCACAAACTATATATGCCTTTGATTTTTGATTATCGTGGTCATATACCAAAATTGCAAAAGTATAATATAACTTGAATAAGATTTAAATAATAGGCTCAGGAGTCAGGGAGATTTACCTCAACACTCTTCCTTGGATCTGCCACTGACGGTACCTACTCGTATTACCTATATACTCGTATAATACACATATAACTTATATGATATAAGTAATACTTATGTATAACAACATGAAAACTAATGTAACATTTTATTATGACTTCTGGACAAAATATCTTTTAATAGTTATGTACTTACTCGTATATAACATACGAACATATCCAACGCATATGAATTGTACGATGATATTGATATGTGATAATTTAAAATGTAAAGGCTTTATTTTCTCTATATTTATATAAATTGTACCATCTATTTCTATGTCAAATTTATTAGAATGTTTGATCTTGTTGCTTTCGTTTAAACATTGTACAAGTATATCGGTAAATATAAAATATTACCTAAAGGACTTGTACGAGTACAAAGTATAAGCATACGTATGTACTATGTAGTTTAAAGTGACGTTTAGGTTTATTAATTTTGTACTGCACCTTAATACACGAGGTGATGAGAAAATAATATCAATTATATACATTGTAACTGAACAAATCTTAAAACACCACAGTACATTTAATATTCCGGAAGTGACCTGTCGACATAAATAACATATAACTTGTTTTGTATACTAGTACACTGTAAAATCTAAATTTTGCCATTTTTTTTTTATTATTATTACATTTTTTACTTACCTACCTTCCATATAAAAAATACACCCTTTGTATACGTATGTTATTACGCAAAAATCCAGTATGGCTCCCATATATACGTATATTTTCAGATACGCCTTCTCTTCTTTTCATTCATTTTGCTTTTTACATTTACCGTAGACTTTTTATTCTGAAATACCTATTTAAAGAAAATGATTACTTTTATTTTATAATACAATTGCTATCCCCTATTATCAAATAATATATTGTTATATGTATATCACATTGTTAACAAAATTAGAGAAAAATTCAAAAATAAATGCAAAATCTTATGTTTTTAGAGACCTAGATTTATTACATTCTACATAACTATAAAACGATGATTAAAGTTATGATGTGATTAATAAAATGGGTTATATATAACCGACATAATTTATATATATTTATTTATGCATAAATATAAATTGGTGAAATATCTGGTGTACACTTCATAAATAATGATATAAAACATTATATTTTAAATAATTGTGTATGTTTTTTGTAAACAAGCTTGGTGTATAATATATCATTTATTTTTACGTTAATAATAGCAGTATGTTAATAAAATAAATCGGATATTTATTGATATAATATACTATAATCATTATTATTTTAAGCCATGATATGCATATTTATTTATTAAATACTATTTATTGAATAAAATTAAATGAAAAAATCAAAATTAATACGTATTATTGGTAGGTATATGACTATATAGTATATATTACATTTTTTAGTACACAAGTAGTTACATATTTAAATGTTAAATAATAAACATAAAATAATTTATGATCATATGAACAGGCTAGTATATATTAAAAATTTAATCGTTTTAGAGTATACCTCATGTATTTTTATAATTAATTAATATATTATATGCTTTGGCTATAATAATATATTATACAGGTATTCTAATATGCATTGATGACAGACGTTGTTATCACTAGTCACTGGTCAGAATAGTCAGATATCATTCACATCAATACTTGTCTCGATTGATTTGCATTACTTTTTTCTCCGGTTTAAAAAAAAGCTCGTGAGGTAATAATTTGCCTGTCTTAGATTATATCCCTGTACGTCTGCTTATAATTGTATATAAGATATACATATTTCTAATGATATAACTATTGGAAATTAGAGGTTAAGGTGGGAATATTCCCCTATATGCAAATTTATTGGGTATGTAGGAATAACACAATCTAGTTTTTTCTCATGAAACAAACGATAAAAGGTGTAATCATTTAGTTTTACTTTAGAGTGCTAAAACCAATCTTTTAGTTATATAACTGCGTACTATTTATACTACAAAAAAAAATCTTTATTTATTAACATATATTTACTATACTGCTCAAGTTTAATTTATGGTAATATATAAATCGGCAAATGACTAAATCAACATAAAATTTTTAAAAACTGTTTCATAGTTGTATAACTTGTAATTCATATGACTACAGGTATGCAGGTTAATAATTAAAAGTTTAGGAACTATCTAATAGAAGTTAGCTTTACTAAATATTTGTAATGGTAAATTTATTACATTTTAAAATCTTAAGTTTTAAAGTTTATTTTAATATTAGCCCGGCATTATTAATAATGGACTTTCAAAATTATTAAGCAGAGAGTTTCATGGGTAAACAAATTTTCATATTTTTTTAACAATACTAATTCTTCTACGTTTTAAAAAATTATATACAGAGTGTCTCACCGGGATTTACACAGAGCGATATCTACCATGTTAAAAGAGATATTCAAATTCTGTTTTTTTTTAGGCATCACTAGGCAAAGGTAATTTTATTGACAAAAGTTTGATAAATATAAGTGTATTATTAAAAAAATTAAAAAATAATTTTTATTAAATAGCTTTTATAAATTTTGAAAACCAAACTATTGTTAGCAAAATTTCCTTTACCCATGCCCAAGAATACTCATAAAAAAACCAGAATTTATTTTTCTCTATTAATATGGGAGATTTCGATTTGTGTAAATGCCGATGGGACACTCTGTATATTAATTTAAGGAATTCCGAAGGAAAATAATGGAAAACTTATAGATCATCTTAATGTATACCTTTATACATTTATCTAGTTAGTCTTTATGGCTTAGTATTTTCTTTTAAAAAAATATTATTGATGTTTTTATACCTAAACAAAGAATTATCTGTATTTGAGTTACAGTAGGTAATACACGTCATATTATTACACAATGTAGATATAGTAGTATTTGAATTTGTTGTCAAAAGGCTATGCACAAATTAGTAAAATATGATTTGGTGTTACATAATAAACGGCCTCTGTAATTTCCTGGCTTATATATAATATCTATTTAGTGTTTATATATTATTTATATTTTTTCGTATTGCAAATTTGCACGTATGTTTTTGATATTTTCTTGTTACACGCGACATGATAAACTGACGATTATTTCTGAAAACACGTTTTGGCAGGTATATGTTATTGACAGGTAATAGTTTTGCAAATACGCTGTAACAGGAAACGTCAAAAATCAATGTCATGTGACATGAATTAAAAATAAAATAGGGACAGAATAAATCTTTTATTTGTATATGATAGGTATACTTATGTACCTATATTTATGAACAGAATAATGTGATCAACGAAGCATCCGTTTTTTTTTGAAAAAGGGGTTTCATCACAACGCGAAATCAGTCAAAAAGTTATTGTCATAAAAAAATTGTAGAAATGATTTTTTTTATGAAATATATACCTACTTATACTACAAAAGGTATTGTTGTTTTCACATTATGTTGAGACGTGTAGAGGTATACCTTAAACCTATCTATACAGCGATCTTTCAATATTCAGTATGCCACACCTTTACCTTTACATTAAGATGACCAAAAAGGATTTTGATTTTTGACACAACTAAATCGGTGGCGCGAGATGACTTGATCCTGAAGCGATCGATTCCTTGAGAACAATAATCAGTCCGTGGCGATCAACGATCGCTGCCTCTTTGTCTTTGAAGAGGATAAAACAAATCACAAAAGGCTCCGCAAGAGCGCCAGTCGGACGATTTGATGTCCGTCGTCGGTCGGGTACCGGCGGCTCACACGACGCAGTCCACGCGTACATGGAGGCGGCTACGAATTGGGCGGAGCTCGGTATTCTTGGGTGGGAGAGCAGTTGTGGCTCACACCCACAACACCACTGAGTCTGGTTCAAATTCGTTGACCTTGTTACCAGAATCGGTTCGGCGCGACTTCAGTGTACCGAATTCTGAGTTTTCGACCATTTTTACACGAACATCGGTTTTGAAAAGTGTAATTTTTATTAAATAATTTCACATTTTCATTTGACTTTGTGCATTAAACTTTGTGAATAGTTTTAATTCGGTTTTTATATTTAATTTATATTTCCTTCGTGAACGTGCGGTAGCGGCTCGTCGCCGAACGCGCGTTTGTATAGTGCGGAAAATCAAAAGGACTATTTTTTTTCTACCCTATATTTGATATTTATTTAATTCCAATCGGTATTAACAAGGTAAGTAAATTTACTATTAATAATTATTAAAAGTTTTATACTCAAGTGTGACAAATACAGACCAAAATAAATATTAAAATAGTAGAAACTATTGTATATACTTTTTACGGTATAGCGTACAAAATAAATAGAATAAGTAAAAATAAATAAATTACACACAAAACAACTCAGATTATAGATTATTGATTTTCTATTAACTGTAATATAAAGTTAGATTTAATACAATTAATTAATAATAAGTCTTTAAGAAAATATTTATTTAACTAACATCATTTATTGGCTAATCAAAAATGAATAACATGATTCATAAAATATGTTATCACTCATCTCCATTATATTAATAGTTTGATAAAACTTAACAGTAGTTCTAAACCAATTACCTATTAATTTATAACATGGTATAATCATTATCATATAATTAAACATTTTTTGTCGCACATTTTGAATAAACAAAATTAATTATTATTTTCAGCCAATTATAAAATGCATAATCTATACTTATTCATTTTAATGACAGATCACATTAGTCATAAATTATGATAGTGTAATAGAAAAAATATTTTCTAAATAACTGTGAGCTTGGGACCAATATCCCAAAAATGTTTCATACACCAAATTTATACACCAAAGATAATACGTCTAGACATTAAAAATATATTATACCTTGACCATTTCTGATACGATGAATGACCGGTATTTTATTATTATATTTAATAACACATAATCGTAAAGAATACGGGAGAAATCTATACTTGTAAATTGGTCTAAGGGATTTAAAGAACCTTCTCTGCGGGAATAGTTTTTTATTGTAAACAAAATTCTCAATAAAATCCCGTTTTAGGGTGTTTTTTTGTTTGCTATTCTTTTTTAGGTACCTAGTTAGTTATACCTCGTAGTAAATAACCAAAATGTTATCTATTGTATGTAATTTCTTAAGATTAGGTTTCTTACTGTAAAATATCCAATAATTTAATATTTTATATAATTTATATTAATAATTCTTATGTAGTTATGTATAATATATACATCACGTAAATTATTACTATTATATACTATCAATAATTTAATACAGTGATTAAGGTCTTACAACCAAATTAGTTAAAAAAAATGTTCTAAAATAAGTCATGACGTAATGAAAAAAATTATTTATGAATTTTATATTTTTAAAACAGAGAAATTCTGTATTTCCCATATCACTTTATTTTGATTTAAATTAAATATTTTTGATTAATTAGGACACATGGCTTCATGTTAAAAAGTATTGGGGCATTTACGATTTAAATTCTTAATAGGAACTACTTATGTACCTTTATAAGTATTAACTTAAAAAAAAATTAAGGAAATATACTTGATTATGTCTTTATATTAGATAATTATTATAAATTGTACAAAATAAATTAAAAAATATTGTGAAAAAAAGCTTAAAATGTTTCTTTTTAAATTTTATGAGAATATTTTTTATGCCTTATTAAAACTCTTTAGAGAAACTCGATAAACCATATTATAAATCTATCGAGTTTTCATATTTTTCTAATATTGCGTAGACTTTTTTATTGTTATTCAATGTATCACATCGTATTAAGTTCGGAGAACATTTGTATTTATTTATGAATTGATTAAAGCTTTCACGGATTAATATTTTATAAACATACTATATATTTTTGTTCTATTACTTTACTTATTTTATATTATATCAAAACATATTTTGGTCCTCGATTTTTTATTTGTCTTTTATTCCATAAAATAACTTTTAATTTTACAGAAATCATTAAAGGCTTATACATTTTTATTTGTGCACAACAGAATCAATAATATCCCTACACATTTTTTTTTGATACGATTTTCATTTATACGATTTGTAGAGTTTATGCATTTTAGGAAGCTGCAGGTATATAATATTAGGGAAACATACCTATAATTAAAATTCTGGAGTGGTATTGAACATAAAATTAAAATCTATGAGTTGATAAAATTATTTAATGTTTTTCGAAAATCTTTTGAAATACCTCTTATATCGCATAGATTGATCTACATATATTATCGGTAGATAAAACAGATCATTAAATATTTTTCAAAATCGTATAAACATAAATTATTACGTTGAAATTATCACATTGTATTCGTCGAGTTTTATAGTGCTGGTTAATTTTTTTTATCTTTTAATATAAAAACACTTTTTCACTAATTCTTCATGAAATTCAAGTAAATAATGTGGTTGGATCAATTATATAGACTTAATATTTTATATTATATTCATATACAGTTGAACTATTGCATTACTAGGTGATGGTCACTAAAGTACCTACTCTATACATGGTTAAACATTGTTTTTTCTCTACACAATTTTGTCAGCAATACAATATATATATTATATTACCTTAGTCAGTGACATATTTTTGACGATAACTATCCGTTATTTTTGTTTCCCTCGGGTTTAATGACGTGTAGCAACCGATTGCTGTATGAGTAAAGGCCGCGGTAATGCGGTGTCTGGCAGCCGGATATGAGGAACGGCGACGGCGGCGGTGGCGTTGTTGCGGTGGCGTCCAGGTACCGGTGGCGGTTCACGTTGACGCTGATGGTGTGCGTGATGGCTGCGGCCGGGGTAGAGGGCTGCGGCCCGTTGCGCGGTCCCTCGAAGTTCCGGAACCCGCGCAAGATGAAGCCGCTGGTGTTCCAGCAGCACGAGCCCAACGTCAGCGAGTTCTCGATCACCGCCAGCGGACCGGCGGAAGGACGGGTCCAGCGCAACGATTCCAGGTTCATGGAGCTGGTGCCCAACTACAACGCGGACATCGAGTTCAAAGACGACGAGGGTACCGGCGCTGACCGACTGATGACGCAGGTAAGACGCGATATACTTTTTTTTGATCGGCATCAATTATAAATGTACAACACGAACAACGTTTCCCTCCGATCATGTACTCGTAATATACGTAATTTCAACCCGCGGAAAATTTCCACCCGATATATTATTACATACACTATCTGTCTATATGTTGCACTAAATGTGTATAGTGCAAGCGCAATCGAACGCCGTACAAATATTATAATTGTACACCGTCCCTAAACAGCCAAACGCCCAAAACTGTTCAAAACCGTTTATAACACTTATTTGTTATTTAATATTTCACAATATTATATGTATCCTTACACGATGTTAGGTTGTATTATTGCTACGCTGATAAGACAATACTATACGCATGTAATAAACTAATAAACATCGAAAATTAGGTGTATACACATCAAGCTTTGTTGAAAAAAAATCTATATTTTGATGCATGCACCTTGTAAATTCATTAAATGTTAATAAACGATAAAAACATTTCACGTGTATCAGTTACAAATCATTTTACGAACACGTTTTTATATCTCCTTAAAAGAAGCCTTTCATGTACGCATATTGCAAAGACAATATATTTGGTCTTGTATAATTTGTACCTATACCACAAATTCTTTCGGACCCATGTTTCATGCCGTAGTTATTGAAAGCTCGTTCATTATCGAGTCCTCTGTACAAGTTAATAACAATAAAATATTCCGTCGATTCCCGCGTTTGTATTTTTCAGAAATTATAAGTTACCGCGACCTTCTGAGGCATGGGTTATAGGTATATAATGCATACGTGCTTGCACACGAACTACCCGCAAAAGTGAAGCGTATACGAGTAGTGTCGCCTTGACCCAAATTTGTCGGCGGTTCCTCACCCCAATGCGTCCCTGGTGACAACTCATCGGGGGTTCTTTGCGTAACAATATTGGGATTCTCTTAGCTCTGACACGCGTCTCCGTTCCCAATAATAATACAACCTATAGTTATCATGACGACAGGATGACACATCGTCGTCGGCTGTGACGTATTATTATATCGGCCCCGGACGATAACGTCGAGTGCCATAAAGAAATTACACATAGGCAATGAAAGTAATGTACACTATACGTATTTTACGATAAACGCGAAGAAATTGTATACTATTGTTTATCCATTACTCGTAAGTAAAGTGTAATGATAATATTTCGGTGTGGTGCGGCGGCGTTCAATGTTATTGATAGTTATTAGTTATTATTAGTTATATTATATACTATCGACGAGAAATAAAATCTTTTACATAAGATCAGGCTGCATTATTCGTATGGTATATAGTCTCGTTAAAAACCATTTTAGTGTCGCGTGTAATAAATATTATACGTGACAACCAGATTATTCGTTGTAACGTGTACGCGATCACAGACTACTACCGTGTCATATACCGTCGCCCGCGCCGTGTAGCGCGTTTTTTTTTCTTTCGGTCAACTCCGATGACGACGCCCGGCAGTCTGGCCGTCTAGTTTATCGATTTTGACGTTACAATACGTATACCTACGCATATTAATACGCCTGTATGATGATCACATTTTTCGGCAGCCTGTGCAGACGTGGATAGTAAGGACTGAGGATTATGAGGTGTATATCGCCCGTATAATACGCGCGCGCGTATCCGTTAGTGTAATTCGATCTCGGGTAGTCGTTGAAGTCGAAAGGCACGTCGTCGTCGGTACGCCGCGACGCATTGTTTTTGGTACGATTTAGCAGAAGCACATATTATATTATAACATACAAGTGTATTATATTATACGTACGGGCGAATGCGTTGCTTATCAAACGTAACGGGCTGTGGAAAAAGAATGAAAAGATAAGCGGCACTATTGTTTAATTAAATTAGGTGAAAAAATATCGAAATTTGCAACGAACAGCAGAAAAGTAATTTTTTTCTTCTCGTTTAATTGGATTTTTTTTTTTTTTTTACGTCCACCGCATATGTAAAATAACACAAAATATTCGGGCTCGTGCCCACGTTTGTGTCTAGTCAACAATGCAACCCGACAAGCCGATAACATTGTTATTACGCGTTGTTTGTTCATTTGTCTGTGCCTGCGTACACGTTCCTCGTTCCGTCTCTGTCCGTCGCACGCATGCCCCGTCGGTATCCTTCATCGCGGCAGCGTTCACGGCTGTCCGGACTCGTTATTTCACCGTACGAATAGTTCTTTACGTATTATAGCGTATTGGCGTTTTACAATAATGTGCGTCACCAACGCGCACCGCACACCTGTGGACGTCTAGACGGTAGACACGCGGCTCCAAGTCTCTCCTGTCCGGTGCGCGCGCGTACCCACGTTACATGCACAAGTGCACACGGGGTTGCATACGACCAGTGCGCAGATACCGATCTCCTAGCAATATCACGCACCGTACGTAATATCTCGCATGCGTGACATAACATTCATTTTTTCTACCCGATAATCGTTGTACGATTTAAGATTACGGTTTGTTTTAAGAACACTAGTCGTAATATTAAAA